>JAMXBD010002581.1:0-181474 GCA_024138025.1 Combretum micranthum
ACACAAATGAGTATTTCAATTATAGCTAATCCATTTTATTTCATAAAATCTATTAAGCTCGTAATTCTCGTCATTGGTAGAAATTCCAACTTAAAATGACCATAACTTGTCATTTTTAACTTGAAATTTTACAAATTATATACCGATTCCTATTTACTTCGAAAGATCTATCTAATTATAGTATAATATCTCAATTTTGAAAACTTTTAAGCCTCGAAAAGATCTGAACAGATCTGGTTAGTAACCGAATTCCCATTTTCGAAATTGTTTTTGTGAGGAATTTGATAATTCTACTATCCATGCCCAATATGCATGCAACAATAATAAATCACTATCATGAATGGTATGTTATGAGCTTCATATGTGCATATTCAGATGATACTCTATTAGAAAATATTTTTGAAATTTCTACTTTACAAGATATCATGAATGCTTAACTTAGTAAGTTCAATTCTTGTGTTCTTGACCAACCACACTTGTTTTAGATTTTTTCCTTAATAGAAATTTACTTATTCTTGCTAAAATTACTTCTTTATCATATCTATTCCTTATGGTCTTCATTTTTCAACATAAATCTTCATTTTATGCATTGTAAACAAGTGTTTATATATTAGCCATTCCTAATCCGAATTTTATAAAAAATAGTTTTTGAGTAGTTTCTTTGAGAACAACTTGTTTGATGCTTTGAAATTCAAGGCTTCATTATTCCTATCCCTTAAGACTTCATTTCTTTAATAAAACTTCCATTTTGAATTTGAAAAGTAGGTGTTTACATATTCTCTTTTCCTAGTTACGAATTCCATGCAACTATCTTAAGATCAAATTTTTCTATCTTGTAAATATTTCTTGCTTAGCAAATTTCTCTTAGTAGATTTACCATTAACTTACAAAAATCATTTCTTGTTGTTACCTATTCCATAAGCTCTTCATTTTTCACATAAAAATCATGTTTTGGAGTTGAAAAATAGGTTTTCAAAATGCAACTCATTTTCTATCCAAATTTACAAAAGTTTGTTTTTATAAAACCAAATTTGTTCTTGAGCTATATGGCTCATATTCATAAATATCCTAACTTTTAGAAGTAATAAAACATTATTTACATAAGACAAAATATTTATCACCATTCACTCATCCTACATAATAAATGCATGAGATCTACAATATCATGTAAGAGAATAAATGTCTAAGAGCTAGATCTAAGTGTAATAGTCATGTTAAGTGTATGAAATGAGATGTTCTACTTGTGACAATGATGTAGTAGCAAGATTCCTATATGAACTCATGACTACATGAACATATATTATGATTATGAGGAAAACACAAGCTTTAATCACAAGATCCACAACTTATGATGGCTTGATCATCATGTTCTAGTGGTTTCATGTCCCTAGCATGAAGCTCATAGGGATTTTTATGAATCTACACATGAATGATATAGCTATTACATGTCTTTGTGATAGTATAGTTTAGATCTATACCTATTTAATTTTTGAAACAAGAAAGCTTAAAGGAAAAAAATTGTTGTGTGTGTGGTTTAGAGGGAGAGGGGCTCACGCCGGCCACAAGGAGAGGAGAGGGAGAGAAAAATAATTTTTGTACATTTTTTTCAATTTAAAAGTGTAATAAAATGTGTTGGAAAATTAATTGTAAGGAATGTGATGTAATAAGGTATGGTTTGGTTGTAAGGATGTAAGAATAGGAGTATGGTTTGTGAGTGTGAGTAGGGTATGGGCTTGTACTTGTGAATAGTAATGAATAGTAGATTAGACGATTAAGTTATTGGTTAGTAAAGAAAATACGATATAAGGGCTATAACTGTATTTTTATAAACCGAAAAATTATAATAAATATATTTTTGAATTCCTTATTAAATTTTAATCTTAACGAGTATTTCGAAATATTTTTCTAATTCCGAGTCCGAGGGCTGGTTTTCCTGAACAGATCCTGGTTAGGTTCGAAACAGATAATTTCTTAACAACTGATCTTTTTATGTTTCAATATATTCTTTAGAGCTATAATCTATATTAACTTTCTCTCAAAACATTTATGGTTTTATTCTCGATGGAGCCGGACTTAGGGTTTCTAGGTTTCATTCTAATCCTAGCTATTCCGGTTTAGGGTTTCAGTTTCTATTCGGCTTTCGAAGTTAAGCTTGGTTACAAAGAAAACCAGGGGTTACATGTCCAACTTATGAAGATCCTTCAACGAGATAAATTCCAAGGAGGGGAATTTAAAGTTGCAACTTGCAAAGGAATAAAAGCTTCCAAGATTCTCTAGAGATTCAAGTCCTACTTGCTTTAGCCTGGGGAAGCATATTTCATCAGCCTCTCCATTTATCTTGGTCTTTTCTTACTATTTCTTTCATGATTTCATAAGATGGTACTTCCAAGATGGTAAGTTGTAATAGGCATCTAGCTGCAGAAGATGTTAATAAGTGTAAGTGAAATACCTAAGAATGTTTTAAAAAATAATAAATTAAATGGAGTGACGATTTGGTAAATAATGAGACTTCAAGTATGGGCATAATAGTAATTTGTGTATTCTTGAAAAGATATGTTGTTTGGGTTTAAATAGATTTAGGGGATCTTTAATTGCCATTTTTCTCATTTTCATTATTTAGGAAAAAAGCAATATTCCCCCTCCTCTCAACATTCTTCTTCAAATATCGATGAGATTCAATAAGATCTTTATGGTGGGTTGTTGTTTTCCTTAACTCTTTTCATCGTTTAGGACAAACTAGATAAGGAAATGATAACGTAATGCGCTTATTCTATGAATAGCCCATCAAACGGGAGTAACACCGATCTGTGAAGAGATTAGGGAAGAGTTCCAAGGAGAAAGTGGTGGTTGTGAAGTAGACATTGGGAATTCACAAAAAGTTCATAAGGAAGCCAAAAGGTAACATATCTTATGTGTTTTGTTTTAAACGTGAGTTTTAAATATCATATAAAAGGCAGTGTATGTTTTAGTGTGGTTTTTAGGTCAAAGACATGTATATGGAAGTGTGAAAGTGATGAAAATAGACTTAAAAGGGTCTAAACAATTGTCGGTATGGAAATAAGATGCAAATTGCGAAACGTGATTTTTTCCAAAAGTACACGGCCAATGCATGATCTCGTGTTTCTAGTTGTATAGCTCTCTAAGTGTGAAAATCATGTTTTCCAGAAGAACATGGCCACTACAGCTACATGTATCAAGACATGTTTCTCTTTGTGGGTTTTAATAAAAAGGTGACTGGAAAAGAACAAGGCACATACATGGCTAAGTGTTCTTACCCTTGTTCCTTTGTATGAATTTTTTGAAACTTCATTGAAGAAGAACACAAGGTTGTGTTCTCCCCATGTAGACTTTATGTATTACTCGTGTACCTACTCATAGACTTTTTTTATGATTTATTTTCTTCATTTGAGTGATATCTAACCCTATACCCATTTGTATATTAGTTTATATATTTTATAACACCTTGAAAATCATTCTTCTCTAGCTTAAACATTTTACTTCATAATCTAAGTATGCTTTAAGAATTTGGTATCTAAGATATAATGGTGAAGAGGCAAGAGTGATATGAATATAATGAGAGTTTAAGCAAGACAAATAGAATAACTGAACAATTTTTAATTGTGTGTAATCTAGGTAATGGATACTGGTATAAATGGAACTATTTAAAGGTATGTGTATTGCTTTATTTATTGCTTGTGCTAGTTAGGTTAGAATCTCAAATTGAATAATTGAATACCAAGCTATTAAGTTTGTATGTTGCATGTGTTTAGCTATGATTAGTGGACCGGGAGTAGCGGTGATACTAACACAGCACCTCTATGGTCCTTATGTGACATTATTCTAATGGAGTCACACCTAGAGATGATTATGGATAGATTTAGGATTTGACACATGGATTCATTGACTCATGAAGTCATGGATGTTTGAGAGTACCAACATCATATATATGTGATATAATATATACAACATGTTGTCGGAATACCAAGTCATCCCTATGTTGGTTGCTGAACTTAAATTGAAGATAATAATTGGTTGTTTGCTACACTAGAATTTGAATTATGTCTGACTTATTTATGTGTTTATGGTAGTACTGTACTAGGCTTTAGCTCTCTCTTTTCTTTTTTAGGTACAGATAACGGTCATATAGACTATTGTGTCACTCGTTACTTTTGGATAGTGGACTAGGAATACTGCTAGCATTAAAGTCCCTCCAAGTGATGCTTAGAGAACATATAAAAATTATTGGAAAACATGGACCTTAGTAGTGAGAAGTTGGTATGAAGAATATTGGGAGCTAAGTGTTTACTAAGGAAACTTTTAATAATGTATTGTAGTCCTTTTGGAGCTTCTATGATGGATGTCGGTTAAACTTTTAAAGTTCATAAAAGAATATTTATGTCGTTGTTTGTGATCACACGTATGTAAATTAATGGTATTCAAAATCAATAATGTATGAGAGATTTTGGAGTATTTATGGTGTTTATTATGATTATTAGCAAGTTCCAAGCTTTTACGTGTCTAAATGCTATATGGACACGTAGGGGGTTGTAAGTGACAGTGTGTTTAGGATGTTAAAATAATAAACATCTATCTTTAGCTAGGGCTTGGAAGAGATATTTCAAACATCCACTAACCATAACAGCTAGAAATTCAATTATATCGAGGACCTCTTTCATTGCAGAGGCTTTTCTCCATACTTCCCTCAGTTTAGGCACATTCACAAGCAAAAGTTTCAAAGTCTTCTGACCCCACAATGCTCTTGTTTCATAGTGTAGCAGTGAGCTAGTGCAAAAAATCCTATACTATGATCACACTAGAATGTTATTGCACTAAGAAAAATTGTACTAGTGAGCCGATGCATTCCTAACTTGCACAATTATACTAAAAACATATCATAAAACAAACACAAATACGTACATTGCATATTAACACATTTCAAACATAATTTCTTTATTAAGTACTGCAACTTAACTAAGTCATTGAATATTTGTGCAATGCATTTCTACATCAAAATAAGATTGTAACCTTCCTTCATTTGACAATGGTGATGGTAGCAATTGGATTTGGTGAGCTAGAGTCCGCTGATGGTGACATGATGATTTGTAGTATGTGTGTTTAGAGATGGGTTGCCGGGGGGGGGGGGGGGGGGGGGGGGGGGTTGTTGTTGGTGGGGAGGAGGGGGAGAAGGAGGAGATGGGGGGTGGTTGGTGGGTAGGTGTTGCTACAAGGAGAGAGACAAGAGATAGTGAAAAAACAAAGAAAAAATAGATAAAAATGATTACTAGGATAAGTAAATGATTTTTAAATCGAGTTTCGTGTTCACGTCAGGTTCTAGTCGGATTCGACCAAATGTACTATGATTAAAACAATTAAAAAATTTGGATATCTATCTGGTACAAATTTTTTTTTTTTACGAATTACTCTATTATAAATAAAAAAAAAGTTTAGGTATCGCCAATAAAATTTAGCTGACAAACATTATTTTTTAAATATATTTACATATTTTTTTATTTAGTTTTATTTACTTCACTTAATGTTATGATAAATATGCATCGTCAATCATTGGATCTAAGGATCCATGCTTTAATATACCACTCTTTAATATAACATAGTGATATTTGTGCCATTTTATGTTTTAATTAACATGAAAATTTTAATTTTAATTTGTATCAAGTAGTAAGCGTAATTTTACATTTCTTATCTTTTATAATTGAAATTTGATTTTTCTTAATAATTTTATTGATCGCAAGCAATAGAATCCCTGTTCAACCACTTAACCCGTGATTTCTATGGATTCCTAGTGAACTTTCAATTTGGATATATATCGCAACACTGATATGTAAACAATATGAAAAGGCGTTTGATGACAACATCATGTTGAAGGGAATTTTAGGAGTTATTCGATATGATTTAAAAATTATGGATCTATAAATAAATAAGAAGAGAGCATGCATTTAAAGCATCACATTAGGCATTGATCTAATCCTATTAGATGCAAGACAACAACCCAGTTAAGAAAGCCATTCCATTTGTGGTCAAGAACTTTCAAATCTAAAATAACAAATTACTTGAGGAAGTATCTTTCTCTGTTTATTTCCATCAATTTTCTTAATTGTCCTATTTAATTAATGTCATGTATGGATAGTTAAAATGATAAAAAATGAGATAATTGTTGCCTGAATTTAGCTCCCATGCTCCTAAAGGTTTTGAGCCATATGAAACCTAATCTATTTGATACGAAACACTTGACAATAAACCAATAGGGTTTTTGAAAATATTTGAACTAAAGCTACCATTAGAGGTGAACCATAAACCAAATTGATGGTTTGGTTTTTGGTTTGACCATTGGTTTGTGTGAAAAATGAGAGATCAATGGACCTCAAGGTACTATTTTAAAACTTAAATGGCTATCTAGACTTCTATAGACTTTAAAAATTTTGAGTTGTGGGGGCCAAGGATTCATAGGAAAAGTTTTTTTTGGATTTTTTTTAATCTTTTTATAAAAAGAGTTTATACAATTATTTTTTTTTGTTTTAAAAAACCTAAGTGTTCTTTTATTATTGTGATCGTCCATTAGGTGCCCACGTATTTACTAGCCTGAATCAAATCCTCTTAATATGTTTTCATTTTTGTAAAGCTTTAGTGTATTGATTGATTTTAATTTTGAAAAGATCACTAAGTATAAGTGATTAGCTTATTTGATTTTATTTTCTTTAAAATCCCTAAAGAGTCTAATATTTTATTTCATGGTTTTGAAAATGTCTAGAAATAGAACCTAAGTTTAGAAAACCCTCATTTATTACATACAAGTAATTTAGAAAATAATTGAGTGATATATTGTATATGATAGCAAAATGGTTTTTATTATATATATAAATATCCTATATACGAGAAAAGGAAAAAAAGTGTAAAAACATTGTTGTCCTTTTAATAAGATATTTCATTTTAAGTTTTAGATAAGATGATCCAATATATGTAGAGATCTGATTGAGATGGGAAAAAGAAAATTTTACATACAAGGATAAATGTATCAAACATACCTGTCAAATTCATCAACAATTTATGACATATCAAACGGGGCATATATCAACTATTTATAGAAACTATCTAATCATATCAAAACAAGATGTTATAGCAAAACCTTATATATATAATATATTTTGATATGTCATGTCCATATTTACAAAAGATCCAATGATATGAAATAGTATGACTAAATTATATGTTCATATGTAAATTTCATCATCCAAGAGATCTAAATTTATAACTAATTTTTATATACAAATTTATATTCTTACAAACAAAATTATCAATATAATAGAGTCAAAATATTATAACCTATAAGAAAAATATTTACATGTTCAAATTGATTTAACCTAACATGAGCAAAACTATCTAAATCATGACAACAACAACGATTCAAAGCATTGCATAAAAGTTATAATAAGTAGGGACAACATGCAATGTATCAAATCATAAAATATATATTATTCGTGAATAGATGCATAATATTATATATTTTTCATATCACACGATCCGTTTGAAATCGCAGATCGTACAATACCATAAGAACTACTATCTATATATTTTTCCACTATATTTGTTTTTGTTACATGTACATGGATATTCAATACTGCATAATGAATGGATAAAGAAATAAATTAACATATAAATGAATAAATAAGCAAATTAAAAATGGGTAATTGGTTTGGAAATTCATTCTGAACCTGAAAAAGAAATCAAAGAAAGATTAACAACAATAACAATAATAATAAATAATAAATCAAGAAAGGAAAAGGATCAGGCCGAATAAACAATGGCTACACTCAGGTGCTTTTGTGAGTCAAATTCTGATCTGGGTTATGCAAAGATGAATCGGGTCAAACCAGTTCGGACCAATCAAGGAAAAACGCGGCATCAAAAACGAAAAAGGATCCCTCTCTCTCTTTCTTTGTTTTTTTTTTTCCGATTTCAATTAGACAGTGGTGGTAAGATAACTGGGTATTCTGCATGTTCCAATTGGCGGTTGAAGATAGCTTCATTTGGTTCATCGTGGCTTTATTTGGTGTATTGGTGGTTTTTTTGAGTTTCGGTTCAATTTTAGTTTTCTTTCATTATTGGTTTGGGTATTCGATGTGAGTTTTTGATAGTGGCTATTGTTGTGGTTTCTTTCAATGTTTGGTTTTGTCGTGCATTGAGATGATGAAGATTGGTATGTGAATTTTAGGTCCATCATCGTTGTGGGTTATGTTGAATAGTTTAGAGTTTTTATTGGATTTTGGTTTGAGTTTGGTGTTAGGTTGTGTTTGATGGTGTACATGGCGGTTTGCTGGGTGGTTGACAGGGAGGTAGTGTTTGTTTGATTGTGGTTTTGGATTGAATAGGGCAGTCGGAGTTCGTGTGTGTTGTTGTCGAAGGTGGTGATTCGTGTTGAATTTGAGTTTGTGTGTTTAACTTTGGTTTTTTTTCCAATTGTCATGGAGTTTATGTTTGCATTGTGTTTTTGGTGGCGGTATACAGAGGTGAGGAGTTGGTTTTAGTTTTTGGTTGAAGTGGGTAGCTGAGGTTGTTTGTTGGCATATACGAAATTAATCACACCAAATGATTTCAATGAATCAAAGATTGTAAAGGTTGCAATTTTAGAGAAAAAGCTTAAAATAGTGTTTTCAATCTGTAAAAAGGATATTATAATAATAAAGATAGAATCTTGGCTATATACTATATTACTAAAACCTAAAATTAATTAACAGAAAGTAAGTTGGTTAAATAAAGACTAGCACAAAGCTGGTCGCCTGAACTTTGAAGGTCGGCAGCTTAAATATAAAGGCTGTCGGCTTTGGAGCCGGCTTTAAAGACTTGCTCTTAGGAGACTTTGAAGGCCGGTGGCCTAAACTCCAAAGCCAGTGGCCTTTCACTCCAACGCTAGAAGTATTCTGGTGGCTTTCAAGCTATCTTCAAGGTAAGCTATGCTTTTTGAAGGCTTTGTATCTATCACGCCCCGAAGGGTATCCTAAACGTGGCAGTCCGCTCATAACATTAAGCTGATGAGTGACAACCTTAGTCACACAAGAGCTTTGACATTACGTTCAAGGCGTGCTTCCAAGATAGTAAGAGACTCGAAGAGGTATTACGTTTAAGTAGATAATAAAAGCATGCAATAATTTATAAAGATAATTATGTAGTAATCATTAAGTTCAAAATTTTTACAACTTTTTAGGGGCATTCTCTTGTACTTGAAGTCTTGCTATTCTAAACCAACTTAAAAACATACATAAATATATGAAAAGCCTACTATAGAGATTTTTCTTAGAAGTCCATACCAAAAAACTAAATATGTAAACTTCTTCCAAAAAATCCTAAAAACTTTTGCTCGTACCTGACAAAAGGGGCTCCTTGGTGCCAACCACAAGTAATCAAACTGTAACAAAAAACTATAGGGATATAAGCAAAACTAGCTTAGTGAGATAACTCCCTTATTCAAAACATTTCCATAAGAAAATAAAAGTATTTTAGACAATCATATGTATGCAACAATCACATGAGTATTCAAAATATACACGATTAACTGGAAATCATGTGTAACATGGATTTTACACCATCCATGTTGGGGGTTGGGTGGTTATTGGCCCATTTGACCATCAATAATTGCAGATTTACCGGCTCCTACTTACCCATGTAGACTTCCCGGCTTCTATTGGCCACTACTACAACTCTTGTTTCCCTACGAAGAATAGTAGTGAAAAATAAATGTGATTCAATATGTCATACATGCATCATTTTTAATATTGGTTTAGCAATTATTGATAACTTCAAGTTAAAGGCGACCAAAACAATGTTCATCATATCATTGCAAGAGAACATAAATTATTCATCAAACCTTCTTTCAATATACTTAGCTTCTTATTTAACAACCACTTCATTCATCATACATCTAACTCACACACAACATTTATTCTTTTATCTTTCCTTAATATCTAGTGCCACTACTTATAAACACATTCAAGGAAATATAATTAGTAAGGGATGAACTCACTCCATGGCGATCGCTTCTAGTCGAAATAATCTTTCGGGAGGTTTCTTCTTCACCTAATCAAAATGAAATACTCAAAATGAGTCTTTCATAGAATTTCTACTTTAAAGATTCTAAGTCTATCTTCTAATTGCAGTAAAAATCAGATTTGTGGAATTCTAACTTGAAATGGCCATAACTTGCTCATTTTAACTCAGAATTTCGCAGATTATATGTCGTTTTCTACCTATTCAAAAAGAACTATCCATTTCTAAGGTTTTTTCCATCGTAAAAAGTCATTTGGTCTTGGATTAGAGGAGTAAAGATTTACCACGAAAATTCCTTCCTTTTAAAACAATTTTTCTAATATTTCCTTCACTCAAAGCTTGTTAAGCAAAACTTATATATATATATATATATATATATATTTGAAAAGAATTCCTTTGATACATAAATAGAATCATAATTTATGCATGATGCTATAGGTGTTGTCTTATTTAATTAATTTCCATAAAACAACTTTCCTAAGTTTTGAAAAAAAATTGGACTTGTTAACTTTTTTTTATGTGATGAAATAACTTATAAATTCGGATGATCATAATTTAGTGTTCTATATTTTTATTTTAATTTATCAAAAGTGAGTTGGAATAAAGTTTGGTCTTTTTAAGTTATCTACCAATTTTATTTCTAGGAATTGAAAAATAAAGTTTCAAAGTTTTCTTTAGTAGTACCTAATGAGTTTATTCTTTGAAAATTATTTTCTTAGATTGTTGACAAATTTCATTTTCCTAAGTGGGTTTCTTAAGACTTGTAAGTCAATTTTTACCTTAGCTTGAAAACTTGTTTGGTTCTTAGTTTAGAAAGTTAGTAAAAATAGCATCAAGTTATCATCTATATATCAAGATTTCCATATTGTCATTTGAAAGGAAAGTATTTTAGACTTTGAAGAAATTTCTTTACCAATAGATTGAAATTTCATGATGGGCTTACATAAATCTTTGAAAGGAATTTGTTAAAAACATCCCTCTAAGTCTTGGTGAAAAATATTTGTTAAGTGATAAAATTTTAAGAGTTTAGTCTTTCATAAAAAGATCTCTTTTATTTGGACAACAACACATTAGCCATGCATCCTTATGATTATGTAGTTTATAATAAAATAAGAATATCACAAGATAAGATAATAAAGAATATAAGAAAAAAATAAGGATGATAATAATAATTGTTAAGTATTCGGAGCCTTAGCTTCATCAAGACATTTTAATCAAGTATTGGAGCCTTAGCTTCATCAAGGCTTCCCAGGACTAATAATAAACTAGTCCCAAAAGAAATGAAAAGAAAATTGTTTTGACTTGATGAGGACAAGTCTAAGACTAGAAAGACTAGTCTTATAATAAGATGAAATAAGTAAATAAATTACAAAGCATGAAATAAATAAATAACAAGTGAGCTTATACGCTCTAAAGAATATGTATAGATACATAAATATATTTAGTTAGATGTAAATGGGCATAATAGTAAAAACATAATAATAAAGCATAATATATGAACAATGAACAAACATAAAAATAATGTTGCTTTCTTAACCACCATGGGTTTTTAGAAAACACACACTATGTTCATACCAAGTTGTATGAACATAAAGATAGATCTACTAACAATATCATGCAATATAGTTTAGGTATGAACAAGAACAAAGTATGAACATATTGTTGCTTTCCTAACCTCCATAGGTTTAGAAAATATACACTATGTTCATACTAAGCAAATGAACATAAAGCTTATAGGACTATCACCTATAAAAGAAGAAGAACTAGAGCGAGCTTTAAGAGAACTTTTGGAGAGATTTTGATATAGTTTTGGTAGTGTAAGAAATGTGTGAAAAAAATGGAAGAAAGGGATGGTATTTATAGGAAAAATAGAAGAAAATTTGTGTTAGTTAAATAAGTAAAAATTAAAATAAATTAGAGAGTGTAAGGGGAGGCTGGTGCTACACTAGAGAGAGAGAGGGAGAGTTTTTAATTTTTTTGTATTTTTGTTAATAAAAAGTAAGATGTGAGAGATGTGAAGTTGTATTGGAAATGAAAATTGTAAGAAAATAGGTGTAGAGGTTGTAAGAATAGGTTGTAAAGAAAAGTAGAAATAGATAAATAGTATAGAATAATAATAAATAGTAAACAAGACAATTAAATTACCAATAGAAATAAAAATACGCATAAAAAGCTATATCTGATATTTTTAGTTATTGAAATATTCTAAAACTCTTATATTATGAATTCTCATATAATTATGAGTCTAATGATATTACCAAAATATTTTTACCATTGCATGAATCTGGACTCAATTTTTGAAAACTAATCCCATTCAGGTATAAAACGAACTTAATTTTCTCGAATCTAATCTTTTTATGTTCCGCTATATTACTACGGACCATAATCCAAGATTATCTTGGTTGTTTTAGGGTTAAGAGCGCAGGATTACCGGATCTAAACACATTGTTTTGACTTGTATGGCTATTAAAGTTTTTGTTTTATTTTCGATCGATGAAGGTTAATAAAACTATCGAAAAATTTAAAGGCTTACAGTATCTTCCTTCTAGACTTCTTTGACAACTCCCACCTACAAAGAGTTCGAACCCGAGTTCTCATCTAGATATATTGATGAGTCATCTAAGTGGAATGGGAATAAATTTGTAGCATTAAAGTCTTCGATATGCCCATGCTATCTGGAAGTCCAATCACATAGGCATTGTCATTGATCTTCTACATAGCCTAGTATGGACCATACTTTTTAGGCTGCAACTTGCTATATTTCCCAACTGGAAATTGCTCCCTTCGTAAAAACACAATCACCTGGTCACCCACTAAAGATATTAGCTTCCTTCGATGTCTATCTGTTAATGCCTTATACTTGATATTAGATTGTTCTATCTTTTCTCGTACTTTAGATATCTTATTCTACCAAGTCTCTACTAGATTATTTACTACCGCACTAAATTCAAAACCCTTGGAAAGCTTGATCAAGTCCAGAGCATGTTGTGGAACCTTACTATAGACCATAGAAAATGGAGATTACGTAATTGTCCTGTGAACAAAACTATTTTAGGCAAAATTATCTTAGGCTAAAGCCACATCCCATTGTCTTGGCTGTTCTCCACATATGCTTCTAATCAGGTTGCCAAGAGTCTTGTTGGTTACCTTTGTCTACCCATCAATCTGAGGGTAAGCTATCCTCTTGTAAATTAGTGATGAATCAAACATGTACCAAAGCATCTTCTAGAAATAGTTAAGAAACTTGCTATCCCTGTCTAATGTGATAGATCTGGGAACTCCATGTAGATGCACTACCTCTTTAAAAAGTAGCTCAGCAATGGCTTAGCCATCTGCAGTCTTCCTGCAATAAATAAAATGAGCCATCTTAGAGAAACTGTCAACAACTACAAAAACCGAGTCAGTACCTCACTGGGTATGAGGCAAACCTAGGATGAAGGCCATGGATAGGTTCCCCTGGATATTCTCAAGCGCTGGCGGTGGTGTATACAATCCGGTATTGTAAGATTGCCCCATGGATGTCTAACAAATATAACACATTTGCATGATCCTAATGACATCCCTCCTCAATTGAGGCCAATAGTACTTGTCAGCCATTGTAGGAATAGTTTTGTCTCGACCCAAATGCTTTGCTAATTCTCCCCATGCAGGTCTCTAATCAACTTCTCCCTTAGAGATGACTCGAGAATACTCAACTAATTCACTGTCATCAGGTAACCCTCAAAGATGTGATAATCACCACAAGGTTCTTTTGTAGTACACTTCTACCATGTATCATTGAAGTCAACATCATCAACATACAACTCCTTTAACTGTTCAAAACCCATAACCTCATTGCTCATGGTGATTAACAAATAAGCTCTCCTATTCAAGGCATCGGTTACCTTACTTTATACACTAAATTTATGCATTAGCTTAAATGGAAATCTTTGTGAAAATTGGATCCACCTAGCATGCATATCCTTACTGATCCTCATCTGACTACTCAGATGTTTCAAAGCTGCACAGTCACAACACAAAATAAATTCCTTTCTTACCAAATAATGCTCCTAAACTTTTAATGCCACATTATAAAGTAAAACTCTTTATCATAAGTCGACTAGCTCCTCCTAGCTTCACACTAAGATAACATAGCATTGATCCTACCCCACTGGCATCGTAATCAACTTAAAGAGTTTATCAAAATCAAGAAGTGCTAACATAGTAGCACTACATAACTTCTCTTTCAACAAGAAAAAACTAGTCTCATCTTCATCTCCCCACTGAAACTTTCCTTTCTTCAAACACTTAGTTAAAAGGCAACAATAGTACTGAAGTGTTTGATGGACCTCCTATAGAAACTAGCAAACCTTAGAAAACTTCTCAACTCAGTCACTATTTTTGGAATAGGCCATTCTCTTATAGCCCTCACCTTCTCATCATGAACAGTTATTCCCTCATTACTAACAAGAAACCCTAGAAACAATAGCCTTTTTGACATAAAAATGCATTTCTTCAGATTAGCATACAATTTTCTCTTTTAGCACAGTCAAAACACTTCTCAAATGATCTATATGCTCATCTTTAGATCTACTATAAACCAATATATTGTCGAAATAAACCACTACAATTCTACCAATAAAAGATTTTAATACTTGATTCATGACTCGCATAAATGTGCTGAGCGTATTACTGAGGCCAAAAGGTATTACCAGCTATTCATATAACCCCTTCCTCATTTTGAATGCTGTCTTCCACTCATCCTTAGGCTTGATTCTGATTTGACGATAGCCACTCCTCAAGTCAACCTTGGAAAACACTACTACTCCACTTAACCTGTCTAACATGTCTTTCAGGCGAGGAATTACAAATTTCTAGCCAATAGTTGTCTTTTGATCGCCCTGCTGTCAACACACATCCTCCAACTACCATCTTTCTTTGGAGTCAATAAAGCAAGCATATAACAAGGATTCATACTGTCTCTAATAAACCCATTCTATAATAACTTTTGGATTTTCTCCTGCAAGATCTTTGTCTCCTAAGGGCTTATCCTATAGTGAGGCAAATTAGGTAAACTCATCAGGTCAATCTGGTGCTGAATATCCCTTAAGGGTGGTAACCCCTTAGGTAAATCATCTGGCAATACATCCTGAAATTTCTTCAATACCTATTTCACACCGTCAGGTACTTCACTACTACACCATTCATCTACAGTCATCATTTGTTTCACTACAAGTGCATGAACCACTTTAGACTACTTCATAGCCTCCACCTTTTTTTTTAGTGTGTAATGGTCATAAAAGAGTGTCCCTCCACCTTAGTGGTGTTAGGACTATTCGCTACCTTTAAGGGAACCAATGTATACTTCACACGCCTTCTCTCCAACAAGTACACATTTTTCTTCCCTGCATGTTGTGCATTCACATCAAATGGCCAGGCTCTCCTAAATAACAAGTGATAAGCATCCATGTCTACAATATCATAGTAGACATCATCATGATAATTGCCTATAGAAAAAGGCACTCTACATCTATCCTTCACCTCAATCCTCTCAGCTACCTTAATCTATCTAATGGTGTATGGATTAGGATGATTTTCTATAGGTAAACCCAAATACTTCACCACTTCCTTTCTAATGATGTTTTCATAGCTTCCACTATGAGCAATAAGGTCAAACACCTTCCCATTTATCATACACTTGGTACGAAACAATTGATGTCACTAGGTGTTATCCTTCTGCTTAGGCGTTAATATCATCCTCCTAGTCACATAAGTTTGCTCAACCTCCTCCTCATCATCCTCATAATACTCATCATCACCATCGGGTTCATAGCAGATCCCTTAATCTCTCTCCATAATGTTCACGCCTCTCCTATTAGGACATTCATTTGATCAGTGACGTGGTTGATTACATCTATAGCACTCTGAAATAGGCTTCGCATTAGGATTACTTTGCCTCTAAGCATCCTTAACTTCAATGGGTTTCTTACTAGCAACTTTATCATCCCTCTTTTCACCATTCACATTTTGCACCTCCTCATGACCTTTATTTTTTTAGTCATGGATTTATTACTGCTCGTCCCCTTGACTTCATATCTTTTACTCCCCCCATCAAAACGATTACTCTTATCCTATAACATCATCTTAGTCCTAAGTGTTGAACTTTATGTTCACGAATGATTTTGATGAGAATAATTATTACATGATTAATTATTTAAATATCCTTAATTGTTTAAATACTTAAAATATATATATATATATATGCTTTGTATTTATTCTGCTGTTGTTTAAGTTTTAACAGAACAAAAAGTTGAAAAAAAGTCAAGACAAAGCTATCGAGCCCAGAAGAAGAAAGGTAGAGACACTATTCATCAGATAAAGACAAAAGACTAAGTTTTGGGCAAAACTTGTAAAGTTAAGTGTTGAAGTTTTGGGCAAAACTATGAAGTCAAGAGCTAGAGTTTTGAGCAAAATCGTAAAGTCAAGAGCTGGAGTTTTAGGCAAAATCGTAAAGTAAAAGGATGGAGTTTTGGGCAAAATTTATAAAGTCAAGGGCTGAAGTTTTGGGCTTCAACCTCAGACCTCGACTTTAGAAAGTTTACCCTCGACTTCAAAAAGTTTACCCTTGGCATTTTTTTTAAATAAATAATTATTTTAGACTTGACTTGTTCTAAAGCATGATAGTAAAAGTTTTTTTAAATTATTTATTATTTAATAATATTATAATATAAGTAAAAGGGAAAAAGAAAAGAGCTGTTAGAATGCATTTAATGCATGTGTCAGACACATTTAATGCATGTGTCAGATGCATTTAATGCATGTGTCAGACACATTTAATGCTCTTTCAATACTTTTGAACTTTTACACGTTATTAAATCTTCAAGTACATTAAACATATGTATGGGTTATCAGAAACTTTTTATAATGGGCAAATTTCTTGTTAAGAGCTATAAATAGAATTTTTCTCTTCTCTTCAAAAGAGAAGAAACATACTAGAATTTTCGAATGCATAGTAAAAACGAAACAAGGTTGTGTAAAGTTTTTTTTACTTGTGTTTTTATTCTCGTTCTGTTCTCATTAATTTGTAATTTTTTTAAGAGAATAATTCATGCTCTGTTTCAAATTTTGATATATACTAAACGAGAGTTTTTTTAGCACCGTTTAAAATTTATAAAAATTGTTTATCTGCTCGTTTAAGGAGTCAGTTGTAAAAAGAATTTGTAAAATTCCTAAAGAATTTTTTCTGTTGTAAATCTATTCAAGTAGGAGCGTTTTTTGTAAAGGAAATTTGCATATTTCCTTAAAAGCTTTTCAGTTTGTAAATCTGTTCATATAGGAGCTGTTTGAAAAAAGTCCTCAGTGGAGGCAAAGTGAAGTCCACATGTGAGGCATTGCAAGAAGTCCTCAATGGGAGGCATTTGAAGTCTAGTACGGAGTTGCCAGCATCGTCTTAATTACGATTAGGCGGAAAGTCCTTCGTGGAAGGCAAAGCGAAGTCCTCAGTGGGAGGCATTTGAAGTGTGGTCTAGAGTTATCAGCATCGTCCTAATTGTGATTAGGCGGGAAGTCTTTCGTGGAAGGCAAAAAGAAGTCTGGTCGTGTGTTACCAGCACAATACTTGATTTATCAAGTGGAAGTCCTTTGTGAAAGACAATTGTAAAAGTCCTATTGTGATAGACTTTCTCGTAATTCCTTGTCTAAGAGGTGTATTGATTTTGGAATAATCAATATAGTGGTAAAAGTCCTCTTTGAGGCATATGCACCGTAGAGAGTAGACAGTGGGTCAAACTCCACGTTAAATCCTTGTGTTGCTTTTTTTCTCTCTCTCTATGCTTTTTTATCCCTGCTTTTTGTTGATTAGTTTATTCCGCTGCAATTATTTGTTTAAGTTAACTCTTGTTTTCTTAGTTAATTAATCTAGTTTGATAAAACCGAAAAATTTGTAATACTTAATTAACTAACCGCCCCCCCCCCCCCCCCCCATAAAGTATTCCTTGTGTATTATTATTTCTAACAATTGGTATCAAAGCCTGGTCTCTTATGGTTGATTACTTAAACGTAAAAGAGAAAAGATTATGGCTTCTAATATACTAGGATTCTTGGAGGGTCAGGCTATAAATAGGCCATCGCTTCTTAGTAGGGGTAATTATCCTTATTGGAAATGTAGAATGAATATTTTCGAAAGCTCAACATAGATTAATATGGAGAGTAGTTGAAAAAAGGACCTTTTACAATTGAAAATAAAAATGAAGATCAATATCCAGATAATTGGAAAAAACTAGATTATAATGAAGTTGCAATATTCTTCATTGTGGATTGAATAAAAGTGATTTAAATGAAGTTTGTACTTGTAAATGTGCTAAGAAATCTGGGATGAACTTGAAGTAACTTATAAAGGAACTTCAAGGATCAAAGACACTAAAATAAGCTTATTGGTTTGTCAATTTGAAAGTTTTAAGATGCTGCCTGGTGACAAAATTAATCAAATGAATGATAGATTCATTAATATCATTAATCCTTTGAGTGTTTTGAGCAAGAGTTTTACTAATGTTAAAATAAATTCAAAATTGCATATCATTGCCAAAGGACTGGGAAACAAAACGGAACAATAGAGGAAGCCAGGGATCTTAGCACATTGACAAAAGAAGAGCTTCTTAGTGCACTTAAGACTCATGAGCTAATCAAGAAATAAAAATAGGAAACTAAAAATAGAAAATAAAATTCTGGTCGAACAGAATGATAAATTAAAAATTAAAAATGATCTTTTAGATTTAGAAATTAAAACTATAAAAGATGATAATAAACCTGCATCTACTAGCAAACATCAATAACAATGAACTTTTGAAAGAGCTAGATGAGCTAAGAATAGAAAATATAAATCTGAAATCTAGCTTAGATGATTCGAAAGCTGTCATAGCTAAATTCACACAAAGAGAGAAAAATTTAAATACTCTCTTTAGTGAGCAAAAATCTAATCCTAACAAATATGGAATTGGCTATGATAGTCACAGGAATTATAAGTCTCATAAGACTCGGTTTGTAAAAGCCACTTATAGCACTTGTAATTATTATGGCAAGTCTAGCCATATTGCACGCAAGTGTCAATAAGGAAGGCTTTTCTCTTGGGTCATAAAAGCAAGTATGTTTGGGTGGCTAAGAAAGAAGTTGTATCTGTTTCTAACCCAAGAGAACCCAATAGAAATGGGTACCAAAGAAATAATAATTTCCTTTGCAGGGATCCTCAAGTGGCAGCAACAAATGGTACTTAGACAGGGGATGCTCTAGGCATATGACCGGAGTTGCTTCCAAATTTTCAAAGTTGGACTTGATGGATCAAGGGAGTGTTACCTTTGGAGATGATAGAAAATCAATTGTTTTGGGTAAAGTTAGCATTATCCTTAATAAAGATTGTTATTAATAATGTGTTGTTGGTAGATAATTTAAAATAGTTAGTAGATAATCTAAAACAATTGCAAGGCTTGAAAATAAAACTGTCATGGAACAAAATGGGTTTTTAAAAATAAAATGGATGAATCTGGAATAGTAACTAAGAACAAAGCTAGGTTAGTTGCTAAAGTCTATACACAAGAAGAGGGATAGATTTTGATGAGACTTTTGCCCTGGTTGCAAGACCAGAATCTATAAGAATGTTTTTGGCATATGCTGCTCACAAAGATTTTATTCTTTATCAAATTGATGTCAAAAGTGCTTTTCTAAATGGTTTCATAAAAGAAGTAGTCTATGTCGAGCAAACCGGGTTTTGAAAATAATGAATTTTCCCAATCATGTTTTTAAATTGAACAAAGTTCTTTATGGTTTCAAGCAAGCTCCTAAAGCTTCGTATGAAAGACTCAGTAGCTTTTTGATAAATAAAGATTTTCAAGAGGAAAAATTGATACAACTCTTTTTTTTTTATCAAAAATCACAATTCTAATACATTAATCGTACAATTTATGTAGATGATTGTGTTTGGTGCTATTAATTCTTCACTTATAAAAGTTTTTGTTGAGTCCAGGCAAAAAGAATTTGAAATGAGTATGATAGGAGAACTCACTTATTTTCTTGGGCTACAAATTAAGCAATCAAAATCTGGAACATTTATTAATCAATCTAAATATACTAAAGATTTGTTAAAAAGGTTTAAAATGGACAGTTGTAAGTCTAAACCTTACCTATAAGCACTAGTGTAAAGCTAGACAAAGATGAAAAAGGTAAAAATGTTTGTGAAAAGATGTATAGATGCATGATAGGTAGTTTGTTATATTTAACAGCTTCTAGACCTGATATCATGTTTTTTGTATGTGTATGTGCATGATTTCAATCTTGCCCAAAAGAATCTCACTTGGTGTAGTTAAACGCATATTCAAGTACTTTGTGGGCACTATTGAAATTAGCTTGTGGTATCCAAACATACTTCTTTTGAACTTGTTGGGTACTCTGATGCTAACTTTGCTGGTAGCAAAGTAGATCGAAAAAGCACAAGTGGCACATGTCATTTTCTTAGTAATTCTTTAATATCTTGGCACTAAAAGAAGTAAAATTATGTTGCATTATCAACTGCTGAAGCTGAATATATAGCTACTGGCAGTTGTTGTGCACAAATTTTATGGATGAAACAAACTTTATTAGACTTTGGTTTAAAATTTGAAAGTGTACCGATTCGGCGTGAATACGAGTGCTATAAATTTGACTAAAATCCCATTCAACACTCAAGAACCAAGCATATTGAGATTAGACATTATTTCATTGGTGATTATGTTCTAAACAAGGACATTTGCTTGGAATTTGTTAATACAAACCGTCAGGTTGTTGATATTTTTACAAACCCTTGAGTGAAGAATGATTTTACACTTTAAGAGGAGAATTAGACATGTTAAAGTTGATGAGTGCTAAAACAATTTTGAACCAGGAACTTTCTTGAAAATCTGATCTTAAGTCTCTTAGTTGATAAATATTGCAGACTTTAGACTAAATTCTGCACTTGCATGCGTGTTTGTATTTGTGCTTGTATGCTAATGCTTGTCTTCTGTAGTTTTTTGTTGTTATGAATTTGTTTATATCCTTCTGTGCTTTTTTTAATTTAAAAAAATAAAACAAAGGTTATTGAACCAGGGAGAGACATTTTTTTTAAGGAAAAATTTTTTTCTTTGTCTCGGTTTTTCATAAAAAAAAAAAAAGAAGAAGCAAAGTTTGTTTTGAATAGGGGGAGAAATTTTATTTAGAAAAGTGCTTTTGATAGGGGAAGAAAATTGATTTTGTTTTAGTTAATTTTTTTTTAAAACGTCTGTATTCTTTTTTCTTTATTTTTTTTTTCTTTTTGATGAGAAATGGGGAGAAGTATTTGCACAATTAAGAATTATTTAGAATTGATTGTGCTATTTATTCTCATCAAAAAGGAGAAGATTGTTGAACTTTATGTTCACGAATGATTTTGATGAGAATAATTATTACACAATTAATTATTTAAATATCATTAATTGTTTAAATACTTAATATATATATATATATGCTTTGTATTTGTTCTGCTGTTATTTAAGTTTAACATAACAAAAAGTTGAAGAAAAGTCAAGACAAAGCTATTGAGCCCAATAGAAGAAAGGTAGAGGCACTATTCATCAGATAAAGACAAAAGACTAAGTTTTGTCAAAACTTGTAAAGTCATGTGTAAAGTCTAAGAGATGTATTGATTTTGGAATAATCAATATAGTGGTAAAAGTCCTCTTTGAGTCATTTGCACTGTGGAGAGTAGGCAGTGGGTCGAACTCCACGTTAAATCATTGTGTTGCTTCTTTTCTCTCTCTCTATGCTTTTTTATCTCTGCTTTTTTGTTAATTAGTTTTAATTAGTTTATTCCGCTGCATTTGTTTGTTTAAGTTAACTCTTGTTTTATCTTAGTTAATTAATCTGGTTTGATAAAACCGAAAAATTTGTAATACTTAATTAACTCCCCCCCAAGTATTCCTTGTGTATTATTATTTCTAACACTAAGGGCCATGTTTTTCAACTCATTCAAACTCCTTAATACATTCACCCCAATTTTGTCCTAATTTGCAACTTCAACCCATCTACATATCTAGCCACTTGCTGACCTTCACTCTCCCTCAAATCATTCCGCTTAGCTAATCTCATGAGCTCGACTATATAATCATGGATAGATCATTGGCCTTGAGGACATTGTTGGTACTGCTGGAAATGGATTTGTTTATAGTCAAGAGGTAGAAAATCTCTTTGTAACAACTGCTTCATATGGAACCACATCCACACATGTTGTCTACCCTCTCTCTACTTCCTGTTCTGCAATCTCTCCCACCAAACAAAGGGCTCCTCCTTTTAACCTGCAAGCAACCAACCTTACCCTATGCTCCTTCAGTATCTCTATATAGCCGAAAAATCAATCTACTTTAGCTAATCAATCTAAGAATTCTTTTATATTTAAATTACCAAAAAAGAAATATCTACCTTTAAGTAGAAATCTCCACCGTCGCCCTGATTATAACCATAATAATTCCTCTGGTATCTACCATCTCCATCATCGCCTCGTCTCTGCGGTTGTCTCTTTTCATATAAATCTCATCTTCCTTTTGAGTCTTTCAATAAGTAACTACAAGTCGATTGATCGAACCGTTGTAAGCATTCTTTGTCCTTGGTTATCTCCCATCAACGCCCTTATCTCTATTGGTATCTACTGCCATCAAGTCAAAATGCTCAATTAGATCTTCAAAATGCTCTTCTAAATTCTCTAATCCATGGCATCGATTACCGCCTTAGGAACCTCAGTCTCTCAGACTCCCATATTAGAGCACTTTCAAGAATACGATCGCCATCAATACCGTCATTAACTGACATCTTTGTAGGAATTTACCATGCTTTAATACCACTATGACGCAGCATAGAAAGCGTAAAACACAAAATCAATCACATCAAATGATTTCAAAGAATGAAAGATTGCAAAGGTTGCAACTTTACTGAAAAAAAAGAAGCTCTCAAAATAGGGTTTTCAATATGTGAAAATGATGTTATGATAATAAAGATAGAATCTTGGCAATATACACCATTACATAAAGCCTAAAAATTAATTAACAAAAAGTAAGTCAATTAAATAATGGCTGACACAAAGTTGGTGAACAAAATGCTGAAGGCCAGTGGCCTAAATATTAAGTTTGGCGGCTTTGGAGCCAGCTTTGAAGATTTGCTCTCGGGAAACTTTGAAGGTCGGCAGCCTAAACCCTAAAGTTGGTAACCTTTTGCTCCAATGCCGGCAGCTTTCAAGCTATCTTTAAGGCTGGTTGTGCTGCTTCTTGGTGGCTTCATATCTTCCTTCTTGACTTCTTTAACAACTCCTGCTTATTCAAAAATACATTTGTTAGCTCGTCTGCATCATAGTGGTATTGTGTTCAAATGTAGAGATGGTGTTTTTGGTTCGTAGGATTGGCATTTTGGCATTTTGGTTCGGGCTTTGGGTGTTGAGGTATAGATTTGAATCGTACGAAGGATGTTAGAATGTGTGTTTTGGTTTTGATTCTGAGTTTGGCAGAAAATTTTATGAGAGTGTCATAGGTGGTTGTAATTTTATATTTGGTGTTTGGGGGTGATGAGTTAGAATTTGCATGGGTTTTTAGTTTGTGTTATTATCGAGGTTTGTGTCGGTTGGTTTGATGTTAAGGATTTTTGGGTTGTCGAAGGTTGAATGGTGATAGGTTTGTTTTGGTGGACATTGACGGAGTAGTTATGGTGGTGTTTTTTCTATAGCTTAGAGAGAGAGAGAGAGACGCATATGAGAGAGAAACTAAGTATAGGAAGAAAGGTCGAGAGGAAGAAGGAGGAAGATTGAGAGAACTTGAGAGTTGCGAGAGAGAAAGAAAGAGTTGGGGAATCTGGTCAAGATCAAGATCCATTATAAGTTAGAGAGAGGGAGTAGATTTATTAGTAATGTAGCCATTAATGGTCGTTACTGAATTTAAAAGGTCGGAGCAGTTTGAGAGACTAAATTTTGATGTAAAACAAGAAACTCAAATGCCCAGTTCTGGAAATTTCATGGGTTTTTAATTTTGAGAGACTATATTTGGTGTTTGGGGGTGATGGGTTAGAATTTGCATGGGTTTTTAGTTTGTGTTATTGTCGAGGTTTGTGTTGGTTGGTTTGATGTTAAGGATTTTTGGGTTGTCGAAGGTTGAATGGTGATAGGTTTGTTTTGGTGGACATTGACGGAGTAGTTATGGTGGTGTTTTTTCTATAGCTTAGAGAGAGAGAGAGACGCATGAGAGAGAAACTAAGTACAGAAGAAAGGTCGAGAGGAAGAAGGAGGAAGATTGAGAGAACTTGAGAGTTGCGAGAGAGAAAGAAAGAGTTGGGGAAGCTGGTCAAGATCAAGATCCATTAGAAGTTAGAGAGAGGGAGTAGATTTATTAGTAATGTAGCCATTAATGGTCGTTACTGAATTTAAAAGGTCGGAGCAGTTTGAGAGACTAAATTTTGATGTAAAACAAGAAACTCAAATGCCCAGTTCTGGAAATTTCTAACGTTCTCTTTCTTCTCTCCTTCTAAAATTGTTAAGCTTCTATCTAACATAATATTGTGAACTTCAAAGTCTTCGCATTTTTTATTGACCTCTAATAAGTTTTCATTTATGATCTTTTAAACTAAAAGGTTCAATCCTTTTCTTCTTACCTTTGTCAACCAGCTTGAACACAATCCCGATGCATTGATAAAAGTTTGAGCTCAAGTATGATAAAGTTTCTAAAGGGTTTCTTCAGCATTATCTGGCACATTTGCTCACAAGTATGACTAATTGAGTAGGTAAATTATACCGGAAAGTCGCAACATTTAAGAGTCAGTTTAATTAAGACTATAATATTTCGAGTGGTTAAAAAAAGATCATAATATCTAGAGAAGTGGGTCAACTAAAGTCTCTGTTAACACGTGTCAATAGGAGACATAATTCGTATATTTAATTAAAACTCAAAATTTCATCATGTTGTAGCATGTGTTAATGAGACCTTAATTGAATTACTTCTCTAGACATTAAGATCTTTTTTTAACCACTAAAAACATTTTGATCTCAAATGAACTTATTTCCACATGTTGTGACCTTCCGATGTAATTTACCCCTCACTAAATGTTGTAGTTTTTGCTCCATTATCTCTTAATTAAGTCAACTGATAGGTATTATAGTTAACCTTGTATAGTTTTTTTCCTTTCAGTTATCTTCCTTCTTCTTTTTTTTTTCTTTTGCTTTAAGCAACAACTCCTACTGCCTTTGGTTTAGAAATCTATCCTTATTAAGGCAAACTTATATCAAATCTCATGTTAGAAAGTCATATGCTATTTCTTCATTGTTGTCTTTTGTTGATATTAGTCATTTTTTCCTTGTTCTACTACCTTCCAATATTTTTTCGAAGTTTTTTAACTTTATTCCCTCTACTTAAGCTCTCTAGATGCCAGTAAAAACAACATATTCATAAGTATAGTTAGATTATACCCATAGGCAATTTCAAATGGTGACTTTTCCATGAAACTATGAACGGTTCCACTGTAAACAAATTCAACAATAGGTAGCACTCGTAGTTATCTGCTAAATTCTTTCCCATAGTGGCTTTCAAAAGCTTCCAACACCTAATCAGCAACATCTGCATGTTTATTAGTTAAGGATGATATGATGGTGTACTAAACATTATTTTAGTCATGGTCACTTCTAAAATCTAACAATTTCTCATATTATACAAGTTCCAAGTATAAAGTGCATTATCATTTATCATTCTTATACAATTTCTACCTACCATCACCAAATAGAATCTCATCCTCAAACTACTCTTGGTAATCCCAAAATAAAATCCATGTTAAGATCATTTTATAGTTTTGATGTAATAGGCAACGGCATATATACTTTAAGGGCCTCTCTTCCGCTTTTAGGCTTTTAGCTTTATTACACCCCACACGTTTGTCCATTACACAAGATGTCCTTAATTATCTTAGGTTAATGAAAATGCATTGCAATGAGTGATTAATATTATCCTAGAAAAGTTGACATGTCAAATTTCCCCATTAAATTGTATGATTGTGACAATAAACTACATTAAGTGTTGTTAGTAATTCATAAAAAGCGACCTATTCACATAAGATAGAATAATCCACTTGTCGATATATCATACTTCCATTTATATATTATATTTTACTTATGTTGATATGTGGCTATCTTTGATATGTATACCTTATATAAATCCTACCCCATTTGTTAGTATTTCGTAACTTACTGTTATCATGTCTAATTGTGTTTTTGAAAAAGCGGAAAAAAATGAAAATGGAAAGCGCGCACCTGTATTCTAATTCAGCCCGAATCTTTTCTATGTTAGGATCTTGAGTTAGAGATGCCATAACCACCTCATCGAAATCATAATTGAGCATTTTCCTGTGAACTTGCTCTTAACCTGCAACAACAGAGTGGACTTACCAACACCAGAAGGACCATACACACCCCACCCCTTTTGGAATCCAACAGCACCAAGGCTTTGTTGACGTCGTTGAGGATAGCATCTCTGGATGGGGGAGCAATGCTGCTATCCCTTGTGCAATCCGTCACCTTTCCCGTGCACTCCGATAGTAGATCCGCGAAACTCGGATTTCCTTGTTTCGAACTGCTGAGTGGATTGTGTGATTACCTCTGCTTTGCTTCCCGCTTATGTACCTTGTATAATATTGATGATAATGGTTCCTCGGAAGCAACTCTTGTGTTCCTTCTTTTCTTGGACATTCCTTGTTTTCTTGGTTGCCTCGTCTGCTTTCGTAAGCTAGTCCATGATTTGCTTCTTGATGTCCCTACCATATCTCATTCTTCTCAACCTCATGGTTCACCCCCTCATACTCCCCAAACGTTGCGCTCATCTTCAAGATTCTTCACATAACCCTTATAACCCCAAATGTATTTCCATTTATCTTTCGCGAATTCAATAGCAGGCCTGGTAAGTAAATTAACGCTTTATCTAGACTGAACATGATTTGGCTTTCTTTTCTTTTTTCTTTTTACTTTTTTTTTTTATTTCCTTTTATCTCTGTCTGTCTTTCTTTTTTTTTTTTTTTTGGGTTTTAACAAACTGAAAATAAACTAACAAGAAGATAAATTTACTTTTCTTTTTCTAAAAGAGAATCGACACGAATAAAATGATATTGTCTGTAGGAATTGAGAAACAAGAGAAGAACTGTGGAATCAGATCCGAAGTACAAGGACAGAAGTGAGTCGATGGAATTGAGGAAGGGCAGAAAGATAAATTTGGGCCGAGCCTAGAGGACAGACAATGGGCTTTAGCTCATGGTTAAAATAAAAGGCCATGCTGTTATTATGCATCATGGCCTGTTTACAATTAAAAAGGGAAGGAACTAGAGCTGGAAGCTAGAGAATCTATTATGCTAACAATTACGTGCTGGCAATATCCACAAAACTGTTATATATTATGACAGTTGTTGCCACACCAAATTGATTATGTACATTTATAAATAGTAACTTCAGCTGTAATACAAAGCAGAAAATACAATTACAAAATTTTCTAAATGCTTGTAATTCAAGCTTGGTAATCAATTCTCTCATATATCATTAATTTCACCCTGTTGCATTTGGTATCAGAGCTCCAAGATGGATATGGAGACGCGTTGAATTCAACAGAATGGAAGAAGCTTGAGAGCAGTCCTTATGAGCAAGCAGAGAGGCATGAAAAAATGGTTTAAAATGTTCTCTAAGACCCTGCAAAAACAATAAGATATGTTAGGAACTCAAAGTCAAACCATTAGCGAGCTCAGACACCAGCTAGATAGGAAATCTAATGCTGGTAAAACACTATCAACGCTGCATGAGGCTTCCCATTCGATGGTCATGTCAGCAGCAACAAATTCGAACCATCGAGTTACCAATTCCTACCCGAAGCACCAAGATTGAATTTTCCCATCTTTAATGGGAAGATGTCAAGAATTGGGCTTTAGGGCTGAACAATTCTTTACCGATGAGACTCCCGAGCATTACAAGGTTAAGCTTGCTACCATGCATTTAGAAGCTAAACCTTATGAGTGTATCACTCATATCTTAAAAACCAGAAGCGCTGAGGAACCCATGACTTGGGAGGAATTGACCAAGGTTTTGAATGCAGATTCAATGATAGGGCTATGAAGATCCAATGTTGAATCTGAAGGAGCTGCAGCAGACCGGTCCTCTATAGGACTACATAGATGAGTTATCCCGTTCATCTATCATCACAGTATAACTTATCGAAACTCACTAGTAATTGTTTCTTAAGTGATTGTGGCCGAAATTCAATACCAATATAGGATGTTTCAACCTAAATCTTTAACTCAAGCCTATACGCTGTCCAAGTTAGAAGAAGCCACACCAATTACTTCTTCTAAAGCCAACCTCAAGACCACCAAATCTCCAGTACCAATACACCCCCCACCAATTCAACAAGCACCAAACATTATAACCAAACACCCACTCAAAACAGTACACACAACCAAAAAACCCTTCTTTTCAGCTGCCATAACCCAGACCAAACACATACCCACCCAACTGAAACACCAGACGCTTAACCCAGAAGAATAGAGGAAAAAAGAAGGAAGAAATTGTGTTTTTGGTGTGATGAATCCTTTGGACCAGGACACCTTGTAAGAGCAAGAGATTGAATATGTTAGTGATAGAGGGAGAAGAGGGAATGGCCAGGATGAGCTGGAAGAGCCTGTGGTGGAGGCACTAGAAGCTAAATTGTCCCAGTTGACTCTCAATGCATTGGGAGGGACACCAGGAATAAATGAACATTGTATGAGAGTGAGAGGAAGTTACAAGAAGAGAGGGTTGAACATATTAATTGATACTGAAGCTCCTTAATTTCATTGATGAAAGGTTTGCCAGAGGATTAAGTTGTGAAATGGTGAGGGTAGAGTCAGTAGCAGTCATTTTGGCTTATGGTATTAAGCTATTCAGCTCGTTTAGTGTTCCAGATTTATCATGGTAGATGCATGGTATTGTGTTTAATGTATTTTTATACCTTGCCTTTGAACACCTGTGACCTAATTCTGGGTATTCCTTGGTTGGTTCCATCGGTACCATTAATTGGAATTTCCAACTACTGAAGATGGAATTTAATTGGCAAGGAAAGAGATGTATACTACAAGGAGAAAGAGAACACATTATGGATATAACAGGGGCTTCCTTGTCCAACATTCTGAAAACCTCGAATCCCACCTTAGAGGTTCAATGTTGGATGGTTATTTGCACAGGAAATGATAGGGAAAATCCACATATCGGACCCATCCCAAAATCATGGATTTGCTGGAAGAATTCCATGAAGTTTTCAATGAACCCAAGGCACTTCCACCCAATAGGAATTGCAATCATAGGATTCATTTGAAGGAGGAGTCCAACCCAGTTAATCTCAGGCCATATCACTATGCTTCTCTATAGAAATCTTTGGGAGGAAATGGTCAGGGAGATGTTGAAAAGTGGAATCATAAGGCATAGTCATAGCCCCTTCGCTTCGCCAGTGGTTTTAGTAAAAAAAAAAGACCACTCATGGCGAATGTGTGTAGACTATAGAGATCTTAATCAACAGACCATTAAAGATCGCTTCCCTATTCCCATTATTGAGGATTTGTTCGATGAGTTGCATGGGGCTAACTACTTCAGCAAGCTAGACCTACGGTCAAGCTATCATCAAGTTTTAATGCATCCAAGTGATGCATATAAGACGGCCTTTAGAACTCACGAAGGACACTACGAGTTTCTAGTCATGCCATTTGGCTTGACAAATGCTCCATCCACCTTTCAAGGTCTCATGAATGAAGTATTCAGACCTCATCTAAGATGATTTGTATTAGTCTTCTTTGATGACATACTCATCTATAGTAAAGACTTAGAGCTACACGTGGAACATTTGAGAGTGGTGTTCGAAATTCTTTAAGCTGAACAGCTCTATTTAAAGAGGACCAAATGTGTGTTCGGTGTTACCCAAATTGATTATTTGGGTCATATTATCACTAGGGAAGGGGTAACCATAGATCCGAAGAAAGTGGAAGCAATTGACAAGTGGCCTACACCAAAGAATCTCAAACAGTTGAGAGGATTCTTGGGCCTAGCTGGATACTACAAGAGGTTCATAAAGGGTTTTGGAACCATTGCCAAACAATTAACACTTCTATTAAAGAAGGACCAATTCGGTTGGGGACTTGAAGCCCAACGAGCTTTTGAACAGTTGAAGAGTGCTCTGATGCACTCCCCAGTGTTGAGTTTGCCAGACTATTTTAAGACATTCGTTATAGAGACTGATGCTAGTGGAGAAGGAATTGGAGATGTCTTAATGCAAGACAGACACCCAATAGCTTTTATTAGCAAATCCTTGGCTCCTAAACACCGAAGATTATCAGTCTATGAGAAAGAGTGGTTGGCATTGGTATTTGCCATAGAGAAATGGAGACACTACCTGATTGGGAGGCAATTTACTATAAGAACGGATCATCAAAGCCTCAAATACCTATTGAAACAACGGCTTGTAACCCCAACTCAACAAAAATGGCTGACAAAGCTACTGGGCTTAAATTATGTGATCGAATACAAGAGTGGACAAGCCAACCTCGTTGCTGATGCTCTTTCTAGAAGGGAGGAGGTCCAACTAAACCAACTTACTATTCAAGCTACCATTCCTGAACTGTTGGAAGAAATAAAAAACAGCTGGTCATTAAAAGGAGGGCATGGACCTTTGCTGGAACTCCTGTAGCAAGGTGGATCAGTGAAAAATTTCACATTCGAACAGGGAATACTAAGAAAGAAAGGAAAGATGGTAATAGGACCTGATTCTAATCTCAAGCTCAAGCTGCTGAATCTATACCATGGGGGTCCACCAGGCAGCCATTCTGGTGGACAAGCTACTTATAAGTGTCTCTCGGCCATATTCTATTGGCCAAAGCTGGAGCGTGAAGTTAGGAATTGCATCAGAAGTTGTGATGTGTGCCAACGTTACAAACATGAAAACGTGGCTACTCCTGGGTTATTATACCCACTCAATATTCCAAAGGGTGCTGGCAAGAGGTCAGTCTACATTTTATTGAGGGATTACCTAATTCCAATGGTAAAAATGTTATTATGGTTGTGGTAGATAGATTAACAAAATATAGTCACTTCCTTGCACTATCCCACCCTTTCACAGCCGCTTAAGTGGCACAGATTTACTTAGACAATGTGTACAAATTGCATGGACTCCCTGAAACTATCACTAGTGATAGGGATCCAATTTTTATAAGTGTGTTTTGGAGGGAATTCTTTAAGTTGCAAGGAGTAGAGCTCAATGTTTCCACAGCTTACCACCCCAGACGGACGGGCAAATAGAGGTGGTCAACAAATCCCTGGAGACCTACCTCAGATGCACGATAGGGGAATGCCCAAAGCGGTGGAGCTACTTTCTAACTTAGCCAAGTGGTGGTTCAACACTACATACCACTCAAGTTCAAAAACCACTCCATTTCAAGCTCTCTACGGCTATCCTCCTCCCATACATCTACCATACATTCCAGGTGACTCAAGAGTGGAAGCAGTGGATTCACTCCTAACTGACAGAGAGGAAGCTATCAAGGTACTATGCTTCCACTTGAAGCGCGCGCAACACAGAATGAAGCAACAATCCGACAAAAAACACACAGACAGGGAATTTAAAATTGGAGACTTAGTGTTGCTAAAGCTACAACCATACAAGCAAGGAACCCTCCAAGCTCACAGAAACCAGAAACTAGCAACCAAGTTCTACGGACCCTACAAAGTAATAGAGAAGATCGGACAAGTGGCTTACCGTTTGGAGCTCCCACCAGATGCAGTTGTGCACCCCACCTTCCATGTCTCACAGTTGAAGAAGTACATCGGTCCTCGTCCTGATGTCTTTACCTCATTACCTGCAACAAAACATGAAGAAAGGTTGGAACCACAGTACATCATCGATAGAAAGATGATAAAAGGACAAAATGTAGCAGCCATTATGGTGCTTGTAACATGGAAAGGAAAACCCGAATCAGAGGCTACCTGGGAAAACTTAGACAACATGAGGTTGAGGTTTCCAGAAAGCCCTTTGTGGACAAGGGTTTCAAACGAAGGAGGGCATGAGCTAGGGTCTGTAGGAATTGAGAAACAAGAGAAGAACTGTGGAAGTCAGATCCAAAGTACAAGGACAAAAGTGAGTCGATGGAATTGAGGAAGAGCAGAAAGATAAATTTTGCCTCTTCTGCTTCCGTAAGCTAGTCCATGATTTGCTTCTGATGTCCCTACCATTATCTCGTGCTTCTTCAACCTCATGGTTCACCCCCTCATACTCTCTAAACGTTGCGCTCATCTTCAAGATTCCTCACATAACCCTTATAACCCCAAATGTATTTCCATTTATCTTTCGCGAATTCAATAGCAGGCCTAGTAAGTAAATTTAACGCTTTATCTAGATTGAACATGATTTGGCTTTCTTTTTTTTTTTATTTTTTTATTTCCCTTTATCTGTCTGTCTTTCTTTTTTTTTTTTTTGGGTTTTAACAAACTTGAAAATAAACTAACAAAGAAGATAAATTTTACTTTTCTTTTTCTAAAAGAGAATCACACGGTAATAAAATGAGCTAGGGTCTGTAGGAATTGAGAAACAAGAGAAGAACTGTGGAAGTCAGATCCGAAGTACAAGGACAGAAGTGAGTCGATGGAATTGAGGAAGGGCAGAAAGATAAATTTGGGCCGAGCCGAGAGGACAAACAATGGGCTTTAGCTCATGGTTAAAATAAAAGGCCATCTGGTTATTATGCATCATGGCCTGTTTACAAATTAAAATAGGAAGGATCTAGAGCTGGAAGTTAGGGAGAATCTATTATGCTAACAAATTACGTGCTGGCAATATCCACAAAACTGTTAGAATATTATGACAGTTGTTGCCACACCAAATTGATGTATTACATTTATAAATAGTAACTTCAGTTGTAATACAAAGCAGAAAATACAATTACAACAATTTGTCTAAATGCTTGAATTCAAGCTTCGGTAATCAATTCTCTCACATATCATTATTTCCATCCTATTGCATAATATTTATAAAGATACTTAATTTTTCTATTTTTTGGCCCTTTTTTTTTTCTCTTTTCAATTGACAAATAGCTAAGTTTAATAAAGAAAGTGGGAATATATGACAAAATAGATAAAGAGACTGAAAATATACAAAGAAAGTAGACACAACTAACAAAGAAGATAAATTTTACTTACTTTTTTTTTCTCCTTTTGTCATTAGTTTTTCGTTTTTAGGGGTTTTCTTTTTATATTTACAATTTTCTAATTTAAAAAGAAGAGTGGAAATGAATGACAAAATGGATAAAGAGACAACAAGTTAACAAAGAAAATAGACACAAAACTAACAAATAAGATAAATTTTTCTTAATTTTTTTATTATTTATATATATATTTTTTGCTTTTTCTCCAATTTCTACAAACTTATAGTTAAATAGAAAAAAGAAAGAGAAAATATACTACAAAATGGATAAAGAGACTACTAACAAAGAAAATATACACAATTTTTTTTTTTTTTAAAATTTTTTATGAAAGACGAAGAGAGCAGTGATTTAGTCGGCTATAAAGGAATCAAGTGAAGTGCTGATGCCACATGTTCACTTCATCGTCTCACCATTTATAGTTTGTCGCCATCTCACTTATATAGAATACTTACCGTGATTATTGCTGCAAATTTGTTCCCGCACGCACATTTCAATATTGGTATCGGAGCTGAGGACCCGTGCTAATCAAATATTAATTTTTAACTTTAATGGGAAACAGCATGTGTAATTTTTTTTTAATGACTAATTAATCCCATGCTGTCTGTGTCCATTTTTCCTTGGCCACAACAGAATCCCACGATGTTTTTCTCGAAAATTCAAGGTGCGTTATTGCATTCACTAAGGATTATAGAAAGGCAGGACCTATCCGGCAATTATCACGTGTTGGGATTATATTAAGAGTTGATTTTTCGATTAAATTATTAATTTATTAATTTCAATTTTAATTGATTCTTTTTTTTTTTATTGGTAACACCACACCACCTGGCTTAACTTTATTCCTCTGAGTAATAACACAGTTACACGTGCCATAAATCATTTTTAATACCTAATGCTTATAAATAGATGCCAGATAACATCTGATACTTATTCTTCTTTCTCCATCCATACGTTTTTTTCTTTTTCCATAATCTTCTTCTTTCATACTTAATTATTAAAAAGAAACGTACTTTCAACTATACATTAAAATTATATTAACGATTTTATTTCAAAATGATGTTTACACTGATAATTTTAACAGAAATTACCCAGCAAGTAAACAATTTTTAGCTATTTATACCTCAACTTAAGAACCAGGGGCGGGGGTGATGGAGCCCAACCTCCTAAATCTAGAAAAAAATTAATTTTTTGAATACTTTTTTTAAAAAATATATTATATATTATATTTAAAGAGCAAATAAGACATAATAATAAGTATGGTGTAATGATTAAGTATTTACTTTTAAATTCATGAAATCATGGTTCAAATTCTATGGCAAATTCTATGGGTTATTTTTAATTTGTCAACATGCATTTATTATACTAACCACTTCTTTCTCTCTCTCATTCTATTCTAATTATTACTAACCACTCTCTCTCATTTTCATTCTAATTTTTTTCTTTCATAATAACTAATAACATTAAATTCTTTTATTATAAAATTATATCTAATTAAGTAAACTCTTATGAATAACTATTTTTTATTTAAAGTACTACATATAATATTATATTATCTATATTACAATTGCATCTTATTGCACACTAATTACATAATTTGATTTAGTAAATTTTTTCTTCTACAATTATTGTATTAACATGTATATGAATTCCTGAATAAATATTATCTAAATATATTTTATGATCTATTTATACTAAAAGCAATCATATTGCATATTAATTATATAATTTGATTTAGTAACATTTTTTCTATAATTATTGTTTATAAAATGAACATGAATTATTGAATAGATATCATATATGAATATATTTTATGATTTATTTTTGTTAAAAGCAAAACATAAATAAAATATTAACTCTATATTTTTTATAAATACTTAAGTTTCAAGTGACATGTATACAATCTTTTATAAAATGCAGTAAATACCCTTAATTATTGTTTAAATGATTTCTTTTAAAGTTTTAAAACGTTCCACAATAAAATCATTAATGAAATTCTCATTAATATAAGATATAATATAATTAAAAGCAGCAAATATAACTAAATGATTTTAAGATTAATCTAATTAAATTATGACCGTAATTATATAATTCTATGTACATCCTGAGAACCCAAATATAGAAAAATCTTACTATTTTTATCTGAACAAACTCTGCTTTTAAATTGAAAAAAACAAGCGTGAAAGTTTTAGAAGCAACTAAAGCACGGGATAACTGAAGAAAAAATAATAAAAAATAATGAAGTAAAGAGTAGATCAATTAATCTGGATGAAAAACCAAAACATAAAAAAATAAAGTAAAACTTGGCTCCTACAACGCCGCGGAGACCTAGATCTAAGAAATACCATTTTTAAATTTGCAAATTTATGATCTAGGAAGACATTACCGAATTGATGGAATTGAATCGTAAAAGGATGATGGATGATTGACGAATAATATAACTAGATGAAAACATAGAGATTCGAAAATAAAATTAAAAAATAAATGAAAAAAATTGGATGAAAAATATGGAAAAATAATAATTTGAGCTATTTAATTTCCATTGTAGAGGAAAAGTAATGATTGACTTGTAAAACAATGGATTTTTTTTAGTCTACACTGAATAGGTAAAAGTTTATTAGATGTTTAAGTTAAGGAGAAGAAAAGAGTTGGAAGAATTATTATTGTTATTGTTATCAATGAAACTCAGCGGCAGTAGATAGCGAGAATCAACAACTTTGGATTGGGGGTATATAAATTTACAACTAAATTACATATAGATGAATTTTATACTCTTAAATGACTTCTAGATGATTGGTCGTTTCCAGTGGTGTTGAGCAAACAATGTTCTGCAATCAACAACTCAAATCAAACATTTTAGAAAATGTTACCTAATTAAAAGAGAGATGTATCTCCAATATTTATACAAAATAGAATAAGTGATACTCTAAGATTATATGTAGACGCATTTTCGCTTAATTAAACTTAAAAATATATACATAGAAATATGTATATATATTTTAATCGCTATTATAAAACTGGTCTTTAAAAAATAGATATTTTGCGACGAAAATTTTATCTTTAAAATATGAAGATATAGATTTGCGACAAAATTTTGAAGAAAAATTATGACATATTTTGTAATTATATATGTTTTCCGATAGAATATGTGATAGATTACAAACAGATTTGCAACAAAATTTATTTATTATAAATCTACTTTGATTTTAATGTAAAATATAATAATTTAGCATCATTTTTCTTTCTGTTTCAAATACTTCTAGATTTGGGCAAGACATATGATATTTGAGCACCAACTTTTTTTCTTTTCAAATTCTATTATAAATTTGTCTCTAAAACAAGTCACTTATGGTCTAACCCTAAGTGTAGTGTAATGGTTTTCTAAAGATTAAATAGAAGTTTGTTGGGTAAGTTTCATTCTTATGGTCTAATCATCAAGATTTAGAAGAACCTGAGGTAATGGCCAAGACAAGGGCCTATTCATAAAATTTGCAACTTTAAAAAAACGAACAACAAAAGCCTTTTTAGGCCAGGGTTAGTAGAAATGGGTGCCTAAAATACTCAAGAAGCAATTGTTGCACCAACAAAGGAAGAACCACCCGCTTGTACAATTCGGCTTATGGTTCAAATCGTTTTCATTCTTAAAATAAAATACATTTATCAAAAAACTTCAAGTATATATTTATTATTACTAATACAAATATAAACAATATTTAAAACTAATTGTTTGCTTTTCATCTGTATCTATTTCTTATCAAACAGCCTGTTTGAAAAACGTTTATATGTCATCTACATGCAGATGAAATAAATAAACCTTATTTTTCAATAAAATAGCAAATTTTTATCTATTAAAAGTATATTAAATGTTTTGTATAACAAATTTTTAGACGTTTGATATCATTTAAATAGAGAGTTATTGAACTTTATTCATAAAACATCAAATGGTTCATTGGTTGGAAGTTTATAAAAACTTAAAAGTTAAGTAACTTGTCGTGTACTAAGCTTAATTATAATTAATACCTAATCCCAAAAAAAGATAGATTTGCCATGGAATTGTGTGTATATATATAATTTTTGTAATTTTATATAAGAAATTAGAGACAAATTTGCGACAGAATTTCGATCTCAAATTTGTGATAGATAAAAAATCTATCTCTAAAAGAATTAACGACAATTATTTTTTGTCTCTAAAGCCTAAATTTTTGTTGTGAGTTGATAAAAACAAAAATATTATATTACAACCAAAATTTCACACTTTAGTGCTTTAAGGAATGAAAATGGCATTTTATAAACATTAGAAAATTATTCTAGTTCAATATTATATAGTTTTCATCACATTTTAATTTATTCATTTAAAAATAATTAATTAATTTAAATGAGCCTAAATTATAAGTTGAAAGAAATTTTGTGTGCATCTAATGACAAGAAAAAGCCAAAAGCCTTAATGATAAGATACACACACATATGGGAGGTCATGGGTTTAATTCTAAACAACAACAAAAAAGAGATTTTATTTCCTGCACTACAGGAGATAAGTGGCAATGTTTAATTATCTACAACATCATCTTCCCAAGCCAATAAGAAACATGCACAACACAGCCTACAAACCTACTTCAGCTCCATTTTGTATCAGTTTTAAGCTCACAATTTTACTAAATTAATGGCAAAATGTAAACTATGCATAAAATACTTCACATTGGTATCAAATTGCAGAATAATCTGGGTTTAGTGGGTTAAATCGGAGTAGGAAAAGAAAAATCAACTTCATACTTATTAAAAATATTAAGATTGATACAAATTTGCATATTTTTAGGTAATTTAAAAGATATAGGAAGCTTCCAATTGATACTTAAGACACAAATATCAAAATCAATTGAATCAAATCCTCAAATTTAGCAAATTTCCAAATTCGTGCTAAAATTAAATTAAAAAATCTAGATTTGCAATTACCTAAAATTGACAAATTCCAATACCAAAAAAACCTTAACTGGTATAAATAGCATATACATCCTTTAACTAGGGGGCTTTGGCTGTAAATTTACTTAAGTTTAGAATTTGTGTTCTTGATTTTCAATTGGGGTTTCAAACAGTAATCTCTTAATTCATGCTGATGCAAGTCAAATTTAACGAATTGAGTGTTGTAATAAGCTTCAGGGAATTGGGATCTTCAGATTAGTAGGTTGAGCGATGACTTAAGCAGCCGGAATCAACCTCGAGGGAAACCGCCGCTGCTGACTCTGACCCGAAGCTCCAGTCACCCCCTTAAACCGCGTTCTGGCCAAAACCAAGGCCATTAGAGTGATCGCTGGCCTTTAGTGTATCCATCCGACGCATCTTTTCATCGTCAGTGCCACCAGATCGGCAGTTCCAATCCCCACCGGCGTTACCCCTGTAAGACCCAAATCTGACCCTACCAGCAACTCGACTCCGTTCTCTGCTCTTCACGCAACTCCAGGTAAGTTTCTTATTCTATCTTTTCTTTATTCATTAAATAATAATTAATAAAATAATATTATAATCGATTAATAATGATAATATAAAAAGAAGAGGAAAACCTAATTATAATGATATGGTATATGCGTGTGCAATATGAATGACTGGTGTGGAAAATCCAAAAAATATATATCTGTAATTAATAATGAAGATGGTAATAGGTTTATTATTATTATTCGTAGTACTATGAAGCTTTAGATTTGTATTGTTTTAAAAATTCCATTGTGCCATAATATATAACACCTTATAAATATTTGATTTTTACCCTGATATGTATATTTTGACAATAGAATGGCTCTCTGTCCACTCGATCTATTGGGCTTTGAAGTCGAGGTACACCTGAAGGTCACAAAAGGACCCATGCTTGTGACGCCCAAGAAACCTCACCGCAAAAAGGCTGGTTGAGCCACACGAGCTCGACTATCCAATGAACTCGACCTCATGATCTCCAACCAAAGCAAGTGCTCCAGTCGCATATCGCGATCAGAGGGGACACCATCAGCTCGGCCTCACTCTAACAAGCCATGACTCTTTAGCTCAAGTATCCCCACTACGTTGGGTACTAAATTAGTTATTGAGAAGTGACTTATCTTAGTATAACCCTAAACACTTTAAATATGTGCCTTAGTATCGATGTAAGGCCTACTCTAATCCTACTCGAAGATACTACTATTTTAAAGGATCCAATGAGAGGTGGTGGTATCTTGCAAGGCAACCTAAGAGCTACTTTATGCTCTTTAGTGGACTTACTAGTTCTAATGGTCCTCACTGGAAGAAGAAGTTCTAGATCATTCGAGGTAAGGCAAGCACCCAACATCAGTTTGGCTTTTAGGTGAACTGGTGCGAGCCTGTTCGTAATACAATGAAGGAAAACAACACAAACCGATATATTACATCAGCCACGTCTTGCAAGGATTATAGCAAAGATACACCAAATTGGAAAAAATTGCTCTAGCAGTGGTAATATCTGCGCGTCGACTATGTTTGTACTTTTAGGCACACCAGGTTGCTGTCCTCACTGACGTATCGATAAGGATAGTCCTCCAAAAGCTGAATGTCTTGAGAAGAATGATGAAGTATACAATCGAATTAGCGCTTATGGAGTATAATACCAACCTCGTGAAGCCACAATGGCACAAGCTCTTGCAGATTTTGTGGCTAAATATACCAGTACACCCAAGCCTAACCACAACCAAAGGCCTGCATTGACCTGCCAGTAGAATAACAGTGCTAAGCATATTCCTTCCTTGGAGCACCGACAAGTGCTCAAAGTTATTTAAAATCTTTAAGAAACCCGATCAATTCGAATGGATGGAAAAATCACAGTAGGCCTTTGACAAGCTGAAGTAATCTTGACAAAACCCCCACTATTATCGACCTTGCTTCAAGGCAAGATTTTGTATATTTACCTCACATTGCACTTGCTTGACCGACGTGGGTGGCACCATTGTCACGATTGCTTTAATCATGTCATGGTTATCCTCCATCCCTTGTCAGGATACCCCATAGCCCAAAAGTTTTTGATGAGGTAACAAACATGCTTTTCTAGGGTTAAGCTTTAGATTATAGAAGCAAAGTCCATCAAAGGTTTCTTGAAGGTCATGTAGGTGAGCCTCTTCTTGTTTACTCTTTACAATCATGTCGTCAACATAGACTTCCATGTTTCAACCTATTTACAATTTAAATATCTTAGTTACTAGCCTTTAGAAGGTAGCGCCGGCGTTTTTCAATCAGAATAGCATCATTTTGTAGCAGTATGTGTCGAAGGATGTGATGAACAAAGTATGGACCTCAACAATTTCCTTCATTTTGATTTGGTTTTAGCTCAAGAAGACATCCATGAAACTCAGTAGTTCGTGGCCCATGGTGTTGTCCACAAGTTAGTCGATTCGAAGTAATGGGAAGCAATCTTTTAACCATTCTTGTTCAAATCGATGTAATAGACACACATCTGCCACTTCCTTTTGGGTTTTCTAACTAGGACTACATTGCTAGCCATATGGGGTATTTTCTTCCCTGATGAACCCTGCTTGAAGTAGCTTATGGACTTCTTCTATAGAAGCTTGTCTTTTTGGGCGAAGTACCTGATATTTGGCGAACTAGCTTCATGATCACACTTTGGCTTATGCCTGCCATTCCCTAGGCAACCATGTGAAGACATCCTTATTTGAATGCAAGAACAAATCAAGCTTTCTCTTATGTCGAGAGGGATCGATTTTCCTACCTTGGTGATGTGTTTGAGGTTATCTTTAATACGACTTCATTTTGATCTCGACTAACTCACCTCGACACCTGGGTTCATCATTTTGTTCTTGTCTATGATACAAGTGCGATCTCCCTTCAGGGCCTTGATGTATGGCTATTTAGAATGCTCTTAATCTCCACGACATATCCATATCCTGGTTGGATTGGAACTTGGCTTTAAGGGGGTTGGGAAACAATCATGCCAAAGATCGACTACGTGGCCCCTCCCTAATATGGCATTGTAAGATGACTAGTAGTAGTCTACTACAAGAAAGTCAATCCGTGCATCAAATTGTAGAACTCTTCACCAAGCTTGAGGGTAGAGTAATGATCTTATGAGGTCGAACAGACCAGTTTGTCAAAACCATACAGCTCATTATCATATGTCCTTAACTTCAATTTCAGCTCATGTTCCGTTTGCTCATATGTTTGATTGAAGAGAATATCAGCACTACTTCTTGTATCGATCAGGACCCTCTTGACTTTCTAGCCCAAAATGCGGCAAAAATCACTAAGGTATCTTGACGAAGGGTTTGGACCCCTTCATAATCTTCATCCAAAAAGGAGATAGTGGAGTCGATCTAGCCCCTTTAGGTTCCAAGCTCATTACTTATTTAGGTGAGCTTGGGCCAGGCGATATCCCAGCTCTTGTCAAAGTCAAAGTTCACCTATGATGGTATTAATCTTGTCATGGTATTGTTGGCAGAGTTGGAGCTGATATGAGCAATCTCTTGTGTTAGCAACTTTCTTGTGCTCATCTGTCAAGTGCTTTTGTGTAGGTAGCTCTATCTTTAGGTCGTGATTCATATACTGCTTGAGCTACCAACATCGTATGTCATACTCAATGGCACTCTTGAGCTACCAACAATTTTTTGTATCATGTCCGCAATCACAGTAATATTTGCAGTATTCCTTGGAATCTTTCCTTTTGAAGCTCGATCTCATTGGAGGTGGTAGGGGTAAGAGGCATTGGTTTCTTATCTTGAGGAACACATCTTGGACAAGTAACTTTAAGGGGTTGGACTTGTCATACATCGAGAAGAACTTTCACTTGTCATCATTCCTGCGATTCTAATGTGCATAAGCTCAGTTGAAGTTACAACGGCCCTTTTGTTGATAGGAGAATAGGAGTGATTTTCTCGAGGACTTTTGCCACTTCCTTAGCTTCTACCCATTTCATGAAATAGTCACAACCAACTATTTTAGCTTATTGAGAGAGGAAATGAGCCTAAGATGTCCAGTCACCACATGGCAAATGACTACGGACTGGTAAGGCAGAGTAGACCGATGCTTGGGGCGTAGTTGATGGGGGCAATCTTTTGATAGCGCTCGCACCACTGGATGATTTATTTTCATCGGCCTTTATTGTTGGCCAAAAGTAGCCAGCTCGCACTCTTCTGGTGTGTAGTCATTGTGCCTTAACATGGTTGTTGCATTTTAATGTGGAGCTCTTCTAGGACACATTATCCTTCTTCTGGGCGTAAACATCGAACGAGCGGGAAACTAAAACCTCTTTTGTACAGCCCATTTATTAGAGTATAATTAGCTGCTCTATATATCAATTTTTTTGCTTCTGTTTTTCCTGGAGGTAGGCCATGGTCCTTAAGGTACTGTCTTATTGAGGTCATTCAACTCAAGGATGGGGTCCCAAATCTAGTACCTTGGGGGGTCTTGTAGTGGTAGATTTCTCCAATAAGAATTCGATGAAGATTTTTACTTTGATCTTTCCTATGTTGAGGGCTATCATTGAGGCGAGCTTGGAAAGTTTATCGATCTTCAAATTGTCAGCTATGGGTATCTCAATGATGTCCTAGGAGGGTAGCTCTCTAGTGAAGAATCAGACCGCTTCTAGATACTTGGCAATTTCTTCATTTTTTGCTTCGTACATACCTTTGACCTATTGCACCAGGAGTTGGGAGTCGAAAAAGATTTTGAGGTCCCATATTTCTGCCCCTACACATGCAGCGAGCTTAAGCCCTGCTAATAGTCCCTCATATTTTGCTTCGTTGTTGCTTGCAAAGAAGCCAAATTTTAAGGGGTAACTGATCTTGAACCTATGGGAGCCCTTCCAAGACTAAGCCAGCACCACTTCCCCTCTACGTAGAAGATCCATCTACATGGAGGGTCTATGTAGGCCTTTGGTTGTGGTTGAGCTTAGGCGTACTAGTATATTTAGCCACAAAATCTACAAGAGCTTATACCTTTATGGCTTCGTGAGGTTAGTATTGTGCTCCATAGGCGCTAAGTTCAATTGCATGCTTCATCATTCTCCTCGAGATGTCAAGCTTTTGGATGACTGTCCTTATCGGTACATCGATGAGAACAATCAGCTGGTGTGCCTAAAAGTACAAACATAGCCAACGCGCAGATATTATCATTGCTAAAGCAAAATTTTCCAATTTTGTGTATTTTTACTTTGGTCCTTGCAAGATGTAACTTATGTAATACATCGATTTAGGTTATTTCCCTTCCTCCCCGGTTAGCACTAAGGCTGTGCAAAAAAACCTACCAAATTATGTGAAATGACCTAGATTTATATTCTATTCAAATTCCATGTGTTTAATTAATTATGTTGAAATGTTGAATTTAAGGAGTATAGTTAGGTTGTTAGTAATTTAATATATGATTGGGCATGTGTATGTGTTGATATTAATATTGTTGTTTTATATGCATTAATGTGTGAGCAATGAAATTATTAATGTTGTCTTGTGCACATTAAGATGTTAAATTAGGTTAGATTAATAAATAAACTCCAATTTAGTTAAAGATTAATTGATAGAGTTTTGGTAATTATGTAGCATTTATGTCCTAAATGTAAGCTAAATGGAGTCCAAATTAAAGTGAAATGCAACCTAAAGTTAATATGCATTAAGGGGTAAATTTGGAAGTGTAAAAGTCAAAATTAAGCTAATTTGATCACTTTTTGGGCAGCTCAAACTTTTATCCGAATTTTCCTTTTCTTTCTTTTTTTTTTCTCTTCTTCTTCTTCCCATTTCCATCTTCATTTCCAAGCTCAAGTTAGGGTTATATCAAGTTGAAAATCAAAGTTATTCTCAAGACAAGGTATATATATGTATGTATTTGAATTGGTTTAGTTTAGGTTGTTGTGATTATTGTTTTGTTTCCCTTTCTTGAGATAGATGTATAGATAGTTGGATGAATTGAGTTTAAGATTGATCAAATTGTTGTTCATGCATGGAATGAGTTATGTATGTGTTATATGAGTGTGTGAAAGTATGCATGTATTGTTGTATTGATATGAAGTGTCTTGATGAAACAAAGATAGTTTAAGTAGTTAGAGTGGAGATTGATGAAAATGGAATTTGAAGTGTTTAGTGATGTTGAATTCATGCCTTGGGTTGCTAGAATTGAGAGTAGTATATGAAGTTTGAAGTGTAGTTGAGGAAAGTTTTTGAAGTGTTTTAAGATGTAATTTTACAAAGTGAAAACAGGGGATTTGAATTTTCGTATAAGCTTGTTTTTGTAACGTACGCCGGCATCTGGGGATTCTACGCCGCCGGCGTAGAGGCGGTGTAGAAAGCCCACAGAATGATTTTCCCTAACGCTGTTTGCAACGCCGCCGGCTTATATGCCGAAGATTTGCCAGCGTCTGTTCTTCAGAACGTACGCCGGCAATTTGAATCTCTACGCCGCCGGCGTAGAGCGGTGTTGAAAGTTCACAGAACCAAATTTCTTAAAGCCGACTGAACGCCGCCGGCTTTCGTTAGGAAGTCAGCCGGCGTTCTTTCTTCTAACTTGTACGCTGGCTTTTGGGAATCAAGGCCGCCGGCGTAGGTTACAAAGGCTGACGGCGTACGCTTTGAACGCTGCCAGCGTTGACAGTGTACATTTTCAGAACAGTTAACACCGGCCCAACGCCGCCGGCGTTGAGTGCCGGCGTATCCCTGAGTTTTTGAATTTTGAGAACTTTTTCTAAAAAGTTTCCAAAGTTGTTATTTGAGTATTTGAGTTTTTGGTAAGCAATTTGGGATATATTAGGACGTTTAAATGCCTAGTCGTGACTGTATATCCAATTATGTGAATTTCTTTGATAATTTGTGATATATGGATATAATGTATATATTTGTGAGAATGAAATTTATAAATGTTGATTTATTAATTATTGTGACATTTCTATTACAGTTAAGGATTCTTCGGTTAATCTATCACCGAGAGATCCTAGTTCATTCTAACGAGTTCAGGTACGCAATAACTTGTCTGATGTTGCTAGGACCAGACATTTCTAATTTGACTTAAATTGATCGATTTAACATTTGGATGAATTGGATGTCTATTACGCTGTTTAATCTGGTCCGAGGAGCAGCAAACCTGTCATGATGCAATGACATGTTAGCTAGGCGCTTAACCAAGTCATGATGCAATGACTTTACCATGATGCAATGGTACGCTATGATGCAATAGCGATTCTTTTGGTTAAGTGGGTAGCCGATAGGGGGAATTGTATCTGTGTAACGTTTGCTTAAACTTAGGGGGAAATACCATGATTTAGTTCAAGGTTTATGGGAACTTGTGAACTAGGCTCATGTTATGGACTGAGTTTAAGTAGAGTCGGGCAACGGCTTTTAAACCCTAGATGAAGCTATCTTTATGAAATAGATATAGGAGATATAAGTATTCGGACTGCTTATATCAACCCCCTGAGCAGCTGCTGTTACTCAGGATCCCTGGATTCCCGAGTGTGACCGGGGTTTGAATACCCTCTTGTTGATTTGTGAATCAAAATGTAATAAAGATAACCATTTGTTCTATGATGCTTTACATGAATCGGATGACTTGTTATGCATTGGTTATTGTGTACTGGGCCTCTGGCTCACTTTTGCTGCTTTGCAGGTCATGGAGACGAGTATTACGATGATTTGGGCTATGGGTCCGATTTCGAAAGATTTTTGGATGAGTGGGACGAATAGGATTCGACTACCCTGGACCTTTGGAAGACTTTTTGTGATGGAGAAGATATGTATAGATGGCTTAATAGTTATGCCAAATTCCTTTTGTAATGACCTAAGATCCCTTAGGATTCTTATGTTTTGAGAAATCATGTAATTTGTTTTGTAGGGTCTTGTATTGACAAAAAGAAATGTTTATATGATTTAAATATATGTATAGATTGCTTTTGTTAGCAATCTTGTTGTATTTAAAAGTTAATTACAAAGTTCAGTGATTTTGATCAAGCAATTTTCATAAACTGTTAGTTTTAGGACAACCTTACATATAATGTGCAAATGTTATATGTGGTTGGGGATTCGGTACTCTAAATCTCGGGATTTAGATGATCGGGTCTTTGCATTATGAATTGACCCTGATCGAACCGAACCAAAGCAAAATTTTGGTTCTTTTTTGAAATGGTTCGGCGGATAGCAAACAGTTTACGATCCAATTCAAGATTTTGAACCGAACTGTATGGTTCGAACAGAACCGAACCATTTTACATTTTTTTAAAATAAACATATTATTTTTACTTTTAATTGTTTCATTAAAAAATTAATTGTTTTTAAAATTTGTGACTTGAATATATATCATTCATGAAAAAAAATAGATTTGTTATATTATGTTTTAATTGTTATGTCGCATACAAATAAAATAGATTTTAGATTTTAGTTTCTAGTATTCTAACTTATAAATATTTTTTCCCTTTTTCTTACTAATTAATTTACTTCTATTATTTAGTTACTTATTGATTTATATAATTGATAATATGTTAGTTAGAAGCATACAAAGAATTAAATTTTGTGTCTTATACTGGGATAAAGTCTAGTATACCATTATAGTTCAAAATATTAAAAAAAAATAAGACTATTCACGATTATAATTTTATAATGGATGGAATCTCTTCCTTCCTATAAGTTTTAGATGTTTATTTGGTAAATGATTAATTTTAAATATTATTGTTTATATTTGCATTAGTGATAAGAAATATGTAATGGAATTTTTTTATAGAATATATTTTTTATTTTAGAATAAAAAAGGTTCGAACCGTAAATAGAACTATATCGAACCATTTTTTTCGGCTCAAAAAATTAAGAACCAAATCTTATGGTTTGGTTTGAACTTAAAAGAAAAACCAAATTGTAAATTATAGTGTGGTTGGGTTCGAGGACCAAACCAAACCGTACCATACCGTGCGTACCCCTAGTTAATACAGATGAGAGAGCTTTGTTGCTCTCTCATCTATGCTAAAAGAGCTCAATGTTGGGAATGTAGCAACCACGTTTACGCCTAGAGGAAGGGTTGACAATTTGGAGGCCAATAAACTTTCCAAGCTCGCCTCCATAATAACCCTCAACATGGGAAAAATCGAAGAAAAAATCTTCATTGAATTCTCGCTCAAGAAATCCACCACTACAAGACCCCTCAAGGTACTAGATTTGCGACAGACAACCCTGCCCTCGAGCTGGATAACCCCAAGAGAATAGTATCTCAAGAATGACACCTTTCCTCCAAACAAAACGAAAGCAAAAAAATTGATGTATAGAGCAACCAATTATACCCTAATCAACGGGATTTTGTACAAAAGAGGTTTCAGTTTCCCCTCCTTCGATGTTTACACCAAGAAGAAAGACAACGTGTCCTAGAAGAACTCCACACTAAGGAATGCAGCAACCATGTTAAGGCACAATCGCTGCATACCCAAGCAGTGTGAGCTAACTACTTCTGACTAACAATAAAGGCCAATGGAAAGGAGTAAGTCTAATGATACGAGCGCTATCAAAAGATTACCCCCATTAACCACTCCCTAAGCACCGATCTGCTATATCTTACTAGTCTAGTGGCCATTTGCCATGTGGGGATTGGACATCTTAGGCTAATTTCCTCCATCCACAAGCTAAAGGAAGTTCATAATAGGTGGCTGTGACCACTTCACACAATGGGTAGAAGCCGAAGCAGTAGCAAAAGTCACGAACAAAAATGTCCAACACTTCATCTACACAAACATCATAGCTAAATTCAGAGTCCTACACTCCATTGTGAGGACAATGGAAGCTAATTCAGCACTAAGAGGATCAAAGATCTCTACATCGAGTATCATATCACCCCGTATTACACCTCGGTTGAGCACCCCCGAGCAAATCGCTAGGTCGAAACAACCAACAAAACCATTATGCAAAGGCTAAAGGCTAGGGTAGAGCATCGGAGCAACAAATGGGCTGATGAATTGCCCATCATTCTATGGGGATACAACACCACCTGATAAACCCCGACAGACAAAACCCCTTTTCGCCTAGCTTTTGGATCAAAACCCATTCTGCCCATGGAGCTGGAACTACTAAACATCCGAACTCTATCCTACAATGAGTTAGTTAATGAGATCGATCTTTGAGTGGAGCTCGATGCTATAGAAAAGGGACAAGATACTGTGAGTAAAAGGGTTATTGCATATCAGTAGAGAGTAGCCCAATACTATGACAAGAAAGTAAGGCACAAAGTCTTTCTCCTAAGAGATCTCATTCATAGAAAATTAAAGGCAACAGAGTCAAAAAAGGCCCGAGTCAACCTTACCTTCAAATTGGGAAGATCCCGTCAGGGTAAAGGAAGTCTGAGGCAACAGTACATACAAACTCGAAACACTAGATGGCGACCTCATTCCCAAAACATGGACTGTGAACAACTTAAGAAAGTTCTTTGTACAGCCATGACATGCTTATGTATAAAACATGAACATAAGAAGAAAACTATCATGAATATAATGGAGATTCTATGTTAAAATCGCCTCTCCAAGCTTTTATGTGTTCAACAGCACACAACAAACAAAAGATATTTAGTAGGGGCCAGAAGAGTTCAAACAACTCTATCCCCTCATGAGATCGGGTAAATCCCTCTTAAAGCTAAGTCCCATCAAAGGCTCAGGTCCTCTCAAAGGTAAGTCCCGTCAAGAGCTCGGGTAACTCCCTCTCATAGGTAACTCTCCTCGTGAGCTCGAATAAATCCCTTTCAAGGGTAAGTCCCGCCAATAGCTCGAGTAACTCCCTCTTATGGGAACTCCCCTCGTGAATTTAGGTAAATCTCTCTCAAATGTAAGTTCCGTCAAGAGCTTGAGTAACTCCCTCTCAAGGTTAATTCCCCTCGAAAATCGGATAACTCCCCCTCAAAAGATAACTCTCTTCGAAACTCCCAGATCACAAAAAAAAAAAGACAAAAAATAAAACAAAGCAAACACAAAAAAGAAGAGGTATCAAGAGAACAAACTGAAATTGAAGAAATAATTTTCATTAATTCAAAGAAGATCGTTATAATAGTTCTGACTAGCATTCTAACAAAAAAAAATATAATAAAGTTTACTAGAGTATAAGTTTCTTTAGGTTGAACACAACTTCAAGCTAGAGGTCCCCGCGAAGGATTTGAACCTCGAATTAGAAGCACTCTCCAATGTCCAGTCGACCACAACTTGAAAATGTGGATTTGGACTAAACATGACTTTGCTTCCTCGACCTCCCAACCACAAGCCTAAATTCGTCCATCAACCTTCAGCCAACAATGAACTACAACTAGAGAAGGTATCAGAATGACCAGAAGGATAAGGGCAAAGTTAATCTCCCTTAAGTGAGCCGATAACCAATAAGCCATCACGAGTCTGGGCTCAAAGGGGAGAACATTCCCCCACACCCCCAACAACCTCCATTTGCCATTAAGATGGCAAAAGAGAGGGGTTGAAAATGAGGAGAAAGATTCGGATGGCTCCGCCACAACAACCTCAACCTCAAGAAGTACCCGAAGCTACAAATTGTTGATAGAGGATGAGCCGTTGCTCACAACAACCCATCATCATAGTCACCACGACTAATCCACCGAGTAAAAGGTTGTGGCAACCAAGACCTGGAGGCTGGAAAAGAGAAACAAAGCCCCTAGTTAAATGGCCATGACAATGGTGGGAATGGGCATCAAGCAACACACCCAACATGCTACCATGACCCTAGTGATGAGCCCACATAAATAGGGACTGCAGGGCTTCCAACTTGCTTAAATAGAGATAATAGAGCTTCAATAGCATCACAAGACCTTCCACCTACAGGGGCTCAATCTTTCAACCCATAGCAGGTTAATGGAAAGAAGGTTCATGGTTTCTTAAACTCTTTGCAACCAAAGGATGGAAAGGAAAGTTTGAATTTGTGAAGCCAAGTAAGATAAAATGGGTTAATGGAGAGATATCCACCTGCCGGCTACGTATAAGCAACAAAGGGCTCTACCACAACCTCATTAAATGCCACCAAACATTTGGGATCCCTAGTTCAGCTCATGCTAATTGTCCAATCGCACCTAGGGAATCCACATACATCGAAAAAGAAAGTTTTCTAGCACACGCTAACCCTCCAGCAAAACAACTTCATCCCTTATAGAAAGCTGTGCTGACGACTCACTGCTAACCAAGGAGCTAAATGACAAATCTAATATGGATGACGAAAAAAAAAGAGACTTGAAAAAACAAAAGCAACTAAGAATGAGCTTGTTGAGCAACCATTAAGGAAATGGCAAATCATAGGTGTGTGGCGTAAACATGGCTTGAACTTGCAAAGTAATCCATGTATTAATAAAAAGTGCATATGCTTGAAGTATTACAGACAGAGAAGGCCCCCAGAATGTCGATACATGATACGAGCTTCAGATAAATCCCATAAAAAAAATCAGTTAAGCTACACTCGCCAAAAATCTTCTCGTTCGTTACAAGTTGAGGAGCTACGACAATAGCCTTGACCTACTGCTCAACATGACCCTCTATTTGGGGCTCACCATAATATAGGAAGTTAGTGCATCAAAGTCTATTGATCAAACATGTAAGCCTCAACTACAGGAGCAGTGTCAACCCGGACTTCTTTACCCCCAAGAACAGTAGCGACATTAGCTTAGCCACCCTCTCCAATTTTGGCTTTACCTTACTCGCCTCCCTTTTCACCATCCTCCTTAAAAGAAAAAGCATATGCTGAAGCCTCCCCTAAAGGAACTGCTAGAAAGCCAAGGTCCAAGTTCGGATACCTGTCCAACAACTCCTTTATCAACTTGGCAGCATTTGTAATGAGCTTCACTTGGGCACCCTTACACTTCTTGCTCTTAAATAGCTCCTCAATACCCACTTCTTAGTAGCTCCTAGGATGAGCCGACCGCTCTTCAAGTCCTTTATGCAGAGCTGTAACAACAACGAGGAAGCAAATGAAGTCAAAACATATGGAATGATGAATAATCATGTACTAAAGAATTCAAACGACTTACCCTCAAATTCTCCTAATCCAAATTCGATGATAAAATGATCTCCCTTAACTTACCGATCTCCAAAGTTGCGACCTCAAGCTTGTTTCTGCCTCACAACTCATAATTGGGCATCACACAACTGACGATAAATCTCATCTCACTCACCCTTTATACCCCTCCATTTAATCTTGAACTAAATAGCTATTGTTTCAGCAAAAGAAAGCTTCCTCTTCGTTTCGACCACGTTAGCTTGACTATGCAAGACCTTGTCTTTCGTCTGCTTTAGTAGCATAAGTAGTTCACTCTTGCATCACATCTTACTCTGCTTAACCTCAGAGAGCTCTTTCTCTAATCTCGCTCTTGCTACCTCGAGCTCCTTTAAACCCTAAACAAATAAAAGCAACCCTAACTTATAGATCATGGAGAATTCAACAAAAGAAAGAAAGGAGGAACACAATATACTACCTCACGGTTTACCCTCAACACTCTAAAAGCCTCAACAATCGTCACCAAAACCAAAAAACAAACAACAAAAGAATGTGAATAGCTGAAGAACAAAACATCGATGTGAGCAAACATCGTAACCTCACCTCGTACATCTTCCATACTAAAAAATCTATAACCAAATCCACATATGTCATACCACCATAAAAGACCCTCAACCTCTTCCTCTCTTCTAAGCGGGCCATATCCTCGAAAGAGGGCCATTCCACAAGTATGCCAGCCCACTTTAAAGCCTTCCGCTTAACAAAGTTGAGGGACCACTCTACCAGGTTGACTCCCACAACCTATGACCCCAGCTCAATTAGTAGAAGCACTACTATTGCTCCCAGTAGCCTCTACCCTAAAAGATGGCATGCTACGAGCCCGCACAAGCACAAGGGAAAGATGAATTGGATTCCACTCCTCGAGAGACCGAAACGATGAGAAGGGCCCTCCGAGCAGACGATAAGGCTAGCCATTCCAACCTTAACAGCAATTACTCTAGCCTTGGCCACCACATCTCTGACTACGACACAAGCATCCCTTGGATGTTGCGCTTCCAAATCAACCACCTCGACAGCCTGAGGCTCTACCTCAATAAGATGTTTCCCTCAACATCCCTCTTCTTGGTGGGAGCCCTTTGTCTTTTCTTTGGTGAAACAAAAAGAATGTCAACCACCTCTAACACCAGCATCTCAGGCTCTAAAAAAACATAACAAAAAACAATTAGTAATAAAGAAACAAAAAACTGCCTAGTTGAGCTTAACAGCTTGAAAATCTCAAACCCTCCTCACAACGACGTCTTTCCAGAGTTCGACTCGACAAGTGATAGGGGAGAAGAAAGAGAGAAGCCACAAGCGCACAAGGAATCAAGCCACACATCCATCAATAATCGACATCCCACTCAAAAGTTCTTCACCACAAGCTCAGCATCAATTACTTCCTACCTTAAGAGCTCATCTACCCAGTGATAACCCGCTCGACATTAGCATCATAGGGCCTCAACTTCGAAGGCATCATATTATGGAAAGTTTGCACCAATTTACCTAAAAGCCAAACTGATATTAGGTGCCTGCCTTAGCTTAAACGATCCAAAACTCTTCTTCTAGTGAGGACCATTGGAACTTATAAGTCCACCAAAGAGCACAAAGGAGCTCTTAGGTCACCTCGTGAATACCACTGCCCCTCATTAGATCCTTTGAAATAGTAGTATCTCTAAAGTAGAACCAGAGTAGGCCTCACACCAAGACTAAGGCACAAAACCTACCAACATTCGCCAAGCATTTGGAAGAAATTGTGTAGGAGAAAGCCAGCGATGGTTAAAAAAAACCCCTCTTGGAATGGGGGAGAACGGCGTCAGCAAACAAAAACTGAAAGCTTTCTCATATAAGGCAAAAGCCTGCCCCTATAGCAAATACACCGGGCCAAAGAAAAAGGAAGGACTACCTCCCAGTCCTCTGGACATCTTCGCATCTCACTCCTCTAGTGCTCTTCGAGCTCCGTGCTAGTAAGCATGCTACAAACTCTATGAGAACCATTACCAACAACCGCCTTGCTATAAAGAGGTACCATAGGGCTTTTCCCTTTACCATCATTTGCATACTCGCCTAAAGGAATCCAATACACCGTTTTAGAAAGTTCGACATACTGACCCAAAAAAGAAGCACTGCCTATTGAGCTCCCCATGTCACCACAAATGATCAAATCTTGGCCACCACCTAAAGCTTAACCACCAACTAAAATACTAGCATCATCTCACCAACTTGACCTTCTTGAGCTAATTCTTGCCTCTCTCTCATCCCTCTTCACCTCATATATGAGCCTTTGAACCCTATTATCGGAGTCGTGTGAGAAATGGGGTGTCAGAGTTACCTAGGCTCGACATCACTAAAATCTTAGGCACGTAGAAATATTAAAGAAGTTGATAAGGATTCAAGATGATGATTCTCTTAACAAAATATGAAAATGTTGTGAAGACATGACCATGAAACACATGTATGTATAGAAGATCAGAGGGAGATGTGAAGGCCAAAATCCCTCGGGATGCATGAGCATGCCTCAAAGCCCTGACATTATAACCAATAATTGCAGCTATCAAATCCAGGGAATAGTTATTAGTAAGACATTTCAAATCCACAGGGCCCCTCAGAAAACCACATGTCCTCAACTGCAATAAAGCATACTAAGTACAATTCCTAGTAGGAACTCAAATAGCCTTTACCAAAAAATATCTATGACATGGGGATGTAACTCAAATGAGAATCACAGCTCATCCAATAACAACTACCTCAAGCCAATGATCTCGTGCGTTTTGAACTCTCCTTGCTCCCTCACAACGAAAGTGGGGGGACAAATGTTGACAATAGAATATAGCTTTCAGTCCACTTAGTCAGTTAAGCTTCAAGGCTGAGGTACACAAAGGGTCCAAAAGGGAGCCCGTGCTTATGACGCCTAAGAAACCTCACCTTGGAAAGGCTAGCCAAGCCACATGAGCTTAGCTATCGAACGAACTCGACCTTTCGACCTTGTGATCTTCGACCAAGATAAGCACTCCAGTCGCATATGATGATTGAGGGAAGATACCATCAGTTAAACCACACTCCAAGAAGCCATGACTCTTCAACTCGGGTATCCTGACCATGTCAGGTACTAAGTTAGCTACCGAGAAGTGACCTATCCCGATATGACCCTAAACACTTTAAATACCACCATTCCCTCTTAGGGAAGGGTACACAAAAATAAGTAAAGAAATAAAGAGAAGTAGACTTGTCTACCTCTTTATACAGATACTGTCCTTACCCATAAACTAACTTAAGAATTGGAGTGACCGCATCGAGAAACCCGTTACACCCCTCTGACCTTTCTTTAGTGTTTTCAGGAGCTATCTCTACCAGCCCAGGATTAGCTCGTGCAATAATATATATTCATAAATTGTATCATATTAATGTCTTGTGTTAATGATATTTTTTTTATGATATACCAAGAAAATCTTGATTGAACCATGATATGTTAAATGCATGATATTCTTTGAAGATTTAGATATGTAATTGATTTCGTTATTCATAGGTGCATACTTGTTCATAATGCCATAAATTGAGATTTTATTGTGATATGATATTAAAGTGATATACCTTAATAATGAATGTGATCACATGAGTTTTTCTTCTTGAAACATGTATATTGAATGTTGATATTCCTTGTAATGTTCCTATTCATGATGACACATAGTGTGATTTGAAATTCATGTTATGATATGTGATTATAATTTCTCGTTCAAAATTTTTTTCACTTAGAAAAAAATTGGTTTTCATAAAATTAAAAAAACCAAAATTGATAGATCTAAGATTCACATCGAAAAAGTCATTTTTGCAAAACTAATTAAATTTCTTGAATTTAAAGTGATAAGATTTTAAAATGCTAAAATTAACCAACAAATTAATTTTTTTTCTAAAACAATGATACATCATCTAATCCCTAATAACAAGTATGTTGGTACCAAACAGGCAACCCAAAATATAAAAACCTTATTTTTGTGAAATTGACGTGATTTTTGCATGTGAATATTTTTTCCTTTTGTAGTCTTTAAAAAAAATTGACTAATTTAATATATCTCATATAATATTCAATTTTAAGATATTAGGGAATAAGTTATATTTAGAAAATTAAAAGTGGTAACCATTAGATTTTAATAAGATACCCATCGAACTCATGAATTTCTTGTTATTGTTTTAAAAACAATTTTTCTCGAATCAGTAGCAAAATTATGATCAACCTGCCCATTGATCCTAATTTGATTTTTTTTTTCAGCTTTAGTCAGGAGGCAACTCTAAAATTTTTCAAAACTAAAAATTCCCTTTGGTATATGTCAGACGGGTAAAGATTTAATGTAAATCGGATTAAAGAAAATTGAATTGGAAATCAAAATCTAGGCTCGACAAATTAGCAACTCCACTAGGAATCCATTTAAGAGGGCTAGCCACTTTATATTTTCTAATTAGAAATTTTTTCCCTTAATTTTTTTGAATATTTTGTACATAATACTTGTTTTGTAAATAGTATTACTAACCATTGCTTTGATGATGCAGACTTTTGAAAAAAAATGCATGAATACTATAGGGGAGCAATTTATATTTGTGAATGATACGTACTAGATGTAGTCAAAACCAGGCTATCTTAGGACTCTAGGATAAGGTAAAGCCTAATAGGCTTCAAATGTTGTGGTAACCCATTACTCGAAGCACAAAATAAGTCCCCACTCTATTTAACATAACTCATGGCTCGTTAATCAGTGTTATGGATAAGTATCTATTAACTATTTGGAATTTTGAATAACAGTTCATATTTTGTGAAAACATTAATTTGAGTACTTATTTGTACTTTTGTTTTTGGCATGCCTAATATATCTTTTCGGTTATTCTATTGTTTTGCTATGAATGGAATCTACTTGTTCTCAAGTTTAAGGTATTTTGGATGATAACTTAGTATTTGGCTTAAAATTTCTATTTTAATGGTGAATTAGATTTTGTAACATACCAAAAGTTTTAATTAACTTAGAGATGCCAAGGTCAATTAGAGAAAGTTGGATTATTATTTCCATTTTAGTTTGGTTTTGTTTTATTTAGTTAACATATTTTCAATTAAAGATTAAGGATAGATTATATTATTATTCTAAGTTATCAAAAGTGATACACACAAGTACACATCACGCAACAATCCATAATCTTCTAATTTTAAGGGATTGTAAAGGAAGTCCTAGGGTTGTCTAAGTTATTTGCACATTTATTTTACTTAGTCAAGTTTAAATTAAGTCGTTTTACAATCAAACATCATCAAATAACACTTAAGCAATTATAACTTAAGGGTAGAAGGGAACCATACCTAGTGTTTCTCTAACTTATTTGTGCAACTACTTAACTTAGTTGAGTTTTGAATTAAGCTGATTTAAAATCAAACTTCAAAACAAACACAATTATGAGGCAAAAACATAATACATATAGCAAGAATCAAACATTATGCTAGTTAAGTCTATGTCTAAATATCAATAGAAGAAAATTTCAAAACAAGTAGATTAATTTTAGTGTAACCAACCAAATTTTACTTAGTCTTTAGTTAATGTCCATCATTGCAAGCAAACACACAAACATTCAAGTGGTAACCCATGACTCCCTTGACACTCATCTCACTGTATCTAAAACATATCCTAACTTATTATGTTGTAAGTAAACGAACAAAATAAATGTTTGCTCTCATACCATCTTAAACTATCATGCCCTGATTAGAGTTAAGGTGTGTTCAATTTTGTCACGTATAACACTTTGTGCATTATACACAAAGGCAATCATAAATGACTAGTTAATTGTGATCATCTATTAACCAATTTTAATCTATGAAATTGTTTAATTAGTTTGAAAACCTTATAAAATTGCAGTAGAAAAGTAAACTTTATAGATAATTAATAAAGAGGCTACTCCCGTGGTAAACCTATAGAAAGATTAACCATTTAAAAGAAAATATCTCAAAAATCTCAAGGTATATCCAAAACAATCACAGGAGATAATATTGATAAAGAAAGTATCAGAAAGGAATACTAAAAACTAATGTAACCCAAGATTCAAAGAAATGCCTGAAAAACACAACAAGTCCAAACGTAATATCATGAGCATTATAAACTAGCATCAAGAGTCCACAATCCTAGTTGCTAAGCTTATGAAGGAGCTCCTTGAAATCAGTCTCATAATCATAACGATCCTCATCTTATCCATCTAAACTTGAAAACAACAAGAGTGAGCCGAAGCCTAGTACATAATAATTTTGTTACACATGATATGACAAGTGCACCTAGAATATATACAATGCAATCTCAACAATTTATTGTTATTATTTAAGGTGAAATAACCAACACATGAGTACTCACACTTTGGTCAACAAGCTCTGGGAATCTAGGCATCTTAAGTAGCAACAACTACTCAAGAGGTTGATTAAAGTAGGCTAGAAACCTCATCTTCTAGAGAAATTTCTAAGTAATAGTCTTATCTAAGATTCATAGTCATTATACATCTTTGCTTATCTCAATTAAGAATATATTACAACCCAATTGGTGCCCATAGTCGTGTGCTAGAATATATCACTTCTCACTGAGCCTAAGTAGATGTTATCCTGATATTGTTTCCCTTATCAACCATCCACCAAGCCACCAAGAGTGGTCTAAGTACCTACCATGTTGGCATCACCTATCAAGATTGTCTGTCACGCCCCGATGGGTACTCTAAACGTGGCAGTCCACCGTACATAATGCTAAAGCCTAGGAATGACTACCTCAGTCATGCAAAAGATTCCATATCATGTACAAGGCATACATGACAACCAAGGGAACGCATCGGAGTAGCGCAATTTATATTGATAATAATTAAGTAACAAGGCAAGAAGAATACTTATCATAAAACATAAACATGGTAAATTACAATTCTTAGGGGTGTATCCCTCTATTGTCTTCAAATCAAAATAAATACACTTCTTAGAATTTCTGAAACACTAACATAACATATATTACATATAAGGAACCTTACAAAGTAACTTCATCTTATATTTCCATTGCCTTCATAGAAGCTTAACATCCTTCCATGACTTCCTTAACGTCATGATCCTCAATTTAAGCCATGGGTATACTTGTTTTAACAAAATCTATAGGGGTATAAATTACAACTAGCTTAGTAAGGTATCCCTTTTCATTCGCACCATGTTTTCAAACAAGTTCATTTAAATTTTCACACATATGCTATGCATACAATGCAACATTCACGTGATTACGCAAATATATATATAGTTATCCCGAAACCATATATAGAACGGATTTACCCCTCCATATCGAAGGTTAGGGAATCGGTGTTGAAGATCTGCGACCTTCTACTGCTAGTCCCCAGGTCCCCACCTAAAGCGTTCGGTTGGCACGGCTCGGCTCAGCTCCGAACCTAAAGTCGCATTTCCCGGGCGATTTGGATTCTCTTGGAAGGAACATGGTCCGTGTCACGATACGATAACAGCCAATCCAACTCTACGCGTAGGAGTAGCAGCCTTCCGAAAGAGATGTGACTCGATAGATGCTATGCGTGAGCGTGTCTTTTTTTTTTCTTAAGTCAAACCTTATTAAGGTTTATTTAGGGGGCGATCAATCAATTTGATAAGCAATAAGCAATCATATAAATAAGTAAACAAAACACTTAAACACACAATTGAAAGTTGCAATATTCTTAATTCTCATTTCACACTTAATCATAGAATCACATATATACATATCCCTGAATTCCCATACATCTCCATTTTTATATTTTCTTAGTATGCTAATGCCACTACTTTACAAGCACAAGCAAGGTAACGAAATTAAGAGGAATAACTCACTCGTCTAATTCGCAATCTTCCTAGTCGTGGAAATCCTTAGGAAAGGTGATCTTGTATCCTTCATCACCTAAACAAAAGAAATACCCGGGATGAGTATTTCGTAGAAATTCTACTTAAACTTTCTAATTCTATTTCACTATGTTCGTCAAAATCATATAGAATGAAATTCCAATTTAAAATGGCCATAACTTGCTCATTTTAACTTGGAATTTCGCATATAATATACCGTTTTCTACCTATTCAAAAAGATTTAACCATATCTAAGGTTATTTTTGTTATATAAGGTCATTTGGGTTCCGAAAATGTAGGGTATAGATTTAAAACGAATATTTCTAGGTTTTGCGAAGTAATTTTCCAACTTAACTTCATTTAAAAAATCTTTTGATGAAAATATAGATATATACATATGATTGATAAATCCCTTTACTATATAGATAAGCTCACTTTATATGCAAACATTCTAATGGTAGTGTCTCTGTCACGCCCCGAAGGGTACCCTAAACGTGGCAGTCTATCGTACACAATATTAAAGCCTAAGAATGACCACCTCAGTCATGTGAAGGCTTCCATACTATGTACAAGACGTCTAACACATGGAAGAGACTCATCGGAGTAATACATTTTACGTTGATATAACTTGAGTAACAATGCCAAGGAATTTCAATTTACTATACTCCAAATATAAAACACTATACTTCATATACGAATTACTATACTTCAAAATACAAATCATTAAACTTCAATTACATTCATCCACAGGCTTTCCTACATAAATTATTACAAGGCAAATCATAAAAAAAAAACCTAGCTGATAACTCCAAACATTCTTATTCATTGCCCAAATCCTGAAGTCATGTTCGGGTCCAACCATCTCGGTCCCTGCTTAGCATTATTGAGATAACCTGCTCATTTAAAAACTATTGGGGTATATGCTACACTAGCTTAGTGAGAATTCCCTTAATTACGTACCATAACAAGCAAGTTATAATCAACCATATGCTATGCATAAACAAACACATGAGCAAACAATTATGTATGGGTATCCAGAACCCACACACATAATGGACTTACGCCCTCCGTATCTTGGGTTAGGAATGGTATTAAAGTCTACACGACCGCTGCTAGTCTCCAAGCCCTCGGCTCATAGCACTCGACTCGACTAGGCTCACCCATGGAATACATCCCCATGCGCCTTAGTTCCCATGAATGAGCTCTAGCACCGGTCTCGTTATCCAAACGAGTCATCATCAGACTATATTGATCGACCTGTGTAGGAGTAGCACGCTACCAAATGCAATATGTCCGATGCGATGCATGACCAATTTAAATTTTTGCTTAGGTCAAAATATTCATATATTCTTTAGAATGACCAACCAATATCATACATATAACAGTAATAATATGAACAGTACAGTTATCCAATCGAATCGTGGTTTCAATATGCTTTAGTATTCTTTGGCATACATTCATCACGTCTCATATATATCCCATCCCTATTCATATTGATTTTTATATTGTTCCTATAATTCTAATGCAACTAGCTACAAGCACAAACAAGGTAACAAAATAAGGAGAAAACTCACTCGGCCATTGGATTACCGGTCTTTTAGTAAAAGTAATCCGGCGGTAGGGAATCGTCGAATTCGGGGTCACCTAAAAAGGAAGAAAATATTCTAATAAGTATTTCAACTCAAACTAATCCAAACGAGCTTATATAAACTATCAAATTCGTAATTCTCGTCCTAAGCAGAAATTTCAACTTAAAATGGTCATAACTTAGTCATTTTAACTCGGAATTTCGCAAATTATATATCGATTTCTATCTACTTCGAAAGATCTATCTATTTTTAATATTATATTTAAGTTTTGAAAACTTTGAAGCTTCAAAAAGGTCGGATCAGATTAGCACAGTAGCAAATTTCAATTCCGAAAAATAGTTTTGTCAATATTTGTAATGTTCCTACTATATAGATTAGCTATACATGCAATATTGATGATTTCCTAACATGAATGACATGAGATGAGTTTAATGTATGCATGATCTTGATGATTTTTGCTCAAAGAAAATTTTATAACTTTTTATTTTGCAAGACCATAATAACAAGTACTTATGAAAAATCTAGTTTTCTAACTTTGATCATTTCAATTTGTTTTGGATTTATTACTTAAGAAAATATAATTATTTTTATTAAAATTGAGTCTTCATTATATCTATTACTTATGACCTTCATTTCTACATAAAAATTTCCATTTTACACTTTGTAAACATGTTTTCATGTAGAGTTGATTCCAAAATCCGAATTTTTGTAAAATTAGTTTTTGAGTGATTCCTTTAAGTAAAAATCATTTGACACTTAGAAAATTAAAGCCCAACCATGCCTAGCCACCAAGGACTTCACTTTTACATAAAGATTTGCATTTTACACTTTGCAAATATGTTTTCAAATAGGATTTACTCAAAAATCCGAATTTAGAATATCCACTTTTTGAATGATTCTTTTGGGAAAAACTTGTTTAATGCATTAAAATTTAAGACTTTATGGTACCTATTACTTAAGGACTCCATTAATTACATAAAACTTTCATTTTGAGCTTGGATAATAGGTATTCTTATGGCCTTTATTCAAAATTACGCATTTCATAAATTGATTACTAACTCAAAATTTCCCATCTTGATTCTATTTCTTGTTTTATACATTAATCTCATCAAAACTCATTTCAACTTATAAAAACCACTACTTAATGATATCTATGACCTAAACTCTTCATTTTTCATATAAAACACAAGTTTTGAAGTTGATAAATGGGTTTTTAAAATTAGTCTTGGTTGAGTTCCAAATTTACCAAATTTATTTTTGGACATATCTTTTGATAAATCTATCTAAACTTATGAAAATCCATTCCTTACATATCATATCTTGAGAGCCTTTCATATCTTGAATAAAAACTTCATTTTTGAGTTGGAAAACATGTTTTTAAACTAGGCCTTGGCCAAAATCCGAAAATAGAACTTTGTTTTGAAAAATTAATCTTTGAAAATCACATTTGATTCTTGTAAAAAGAAGTCTTGATAATATACATAATTAAGCCTTCATTTTCTTAAGTAAAAATTACATTTTGACACTTGGAAAGTGGTTTTTAAATAGGGTTCTTGCCAAAATGCGAATTTCATAATTTTTGTTTGAGTTCAAAACCAAGATCTACACTTAATATGAACATAATATAAAACAAATGCATGGTAGTAAACTATAAACTCATATATCTAAACTTTACTCATCAAAATCTTTCATTTATGTTATCTATACCCTAAGCCCTTCATTTTAAATGAAAAATACACATTTTGAAGTTGAAAAACAACTTTTCTAAATATGGTTCCATTTTCATCCGAATTTTTAAAAGATATTTTTGTTGTAACTAATATAGATCTTAAGCTTCCTAACATTTTTCCACCATCATTAAGCTATTACAAGTTATCTAAGAGCATGAAACAAAAGTCTAATATATGTATAAACTTAAAACAACTAGATCTAGTCTACTAGACTAGTTATAAGTGCATAAACACTATGATAGCCATGTGAATCATGAATAGATGATGAATATATGCACAAATCACTAATAATAACAACATACCTTAATAATAAAACAAGATAATAACATAAAACTCAAATAACAAGATCTAAAACATTGTGATGGCAAGGATCTCATGTTCAAGTGTTTCCACCTCCCTAGCTTAAGCTCATGGGATTTTGTATGGAATCACACATGAATGAACTTGCCATTACATGTTTCAAGATCCTAAATGTAGATCTCTTACCTATTTGTTGTATGGAGCAATAAATTTGAAGGAAAAACAAAGTGTGTGTGAGGAATGGGAGGGAGGTCACGGCTAGAAAGGAGAGGAAGAGAGAGTTTTTGAGTTTTGAAACAAATGAAATGAAAAATGAAGAGAGAGAAAAGAAAAGGATTATTTATATTGGTGAATTAGGGTTTGTGTTGTATTGTAAAAGAATAAAAATAAAATGAATAGAGGGCAAATGGGGGAGGGTTTGCGCCAGCCATGTGAGGAGGAGAGAGAGGGAGAGTTGAAATTGTTTTCAAAATTGGAATTTGTGTAATAAAAGTGTTAAATGTAATAATTTTGTAAGAAACAAAAATTTCTTGGAAAAAAAATATAATTGAGTGTTTGTAAGGATGTAAGACTAGGGTATGGGTGTGTGTGTAGTAGGTTGTACTTGTGAATAGTAATAAATAGTAGATAAGACATCTATTTTATCGGTAGTAAAGAAAATACGGGAAAAAGGCTATAACTGTAATTTTTATAACCCGAAAAATTATAAAACTTATATTTTTGAAATCCTTATAAAATTTCGGTTCTAAAGAGTATTCTAGAATATTTTTCTGAGTTTCTAGTTCTAGGGCTCGCTTTTCCGTAATGGAGCTCGGGAAAGCCCGGAATAGAAAATTTTTCGAAATCAAAACTTTCTATGGTATAAAATATATTTTAAAACAATATTCTGCATTAAATTATTTTATAAAAGTTCTTTTAATATGAAACCGAGGAAAAGCCAGATTTAAAGTTTCTAGGTTTCTCTCACAAAGCTTGAACTAAACCAGTTTAGGGTTTCGTTTTTCCGGTTTTCGAAGTTTACTTAATTATTAGGAAAATTGGGGTCTATTTAGAAGAATAATAACATTGTGAAATGAATAGTAGTGAATAGTACCAAAAGACCAGTTAAATACCAGTAGTAATAAAATACGAAATAAATCGCAAAATCAAATAATTCTAGTTATCTAAAAATTATAAAACTGATATATTTGGAAATCTTAGGAAATTATGAGTTTGACGGTACTAATATCGTATATTTAATATTTCGAGTCTCGGGACACGCTTTTCAAAGTCTATACCCGATCAGGTTCGAAATAAATCGAAAATTTGTTAATCTCATCTTTTAGAGCATCCTAGAATTAATACGAACCAACTACACCTTTTTCTCTTATTCTGACTCCTTGGTTTAGGAATATGGAATTGCCGGATCTAGGCTACTAGGGTTTCTTGGGAATTTTGTGGACTTAGGTTTTCCGATTGACTTTCCGGTTTATACCTTTTGCCAATTTGGAAATTGATATTTTACGTTTATACAACATATTTGATTTGAGAAATTTATCTTAAATTTTATTTTTGTAAATATTCAATATCTTTTAATCTTCGGAATTCTTGAATTGGGTTTCATTTCCGAAAGTTAGTCGTTATTTACTTTTTCATAATTTGTTTTTGAGCTTTATATTACCCGATTTTATAAGTCAGAGTTAAATATGGAAATTTTTGTACGTCATGGTTTTGAATTTGAAGAGTTCTTATTTTATTTTTAAGGATTTTCATTTTCTCAAGATTAAGAAATTTTTGGATTCGTTCGTATTTAGGACTTGTCGAAATTCGGTTTTAATTTGGACTGATTTTTAGGGTTTATTTTAGAAGCTCATCTTGGAATTATTTACTGAAATTTTCCGAGGCTTACAGTCTCAACAATTTATTTCATAAACAATTCATTTTAAAGTGTTAAAACTTAACTTGATAAACTTCTTTTCAAGTATTTTGAAGAAACTTTATATTTTCCCAGGTTATTATGAATGAGTACATTCTTATTTTATTTTCCTTATTCATTTTTCCAAAACAAGTAAATTTTCCTTTAACTTTGGTCTTTTATAATTTTTACTTCTAGTGATAAAAGATTAAAGTTATCAAAAGTGTATTAAGTTGTTGAAAACCTGTTTATAAATTTGTATTTAGAATGGTTTTAGAAAATTGGTCCTTTCTTCTTATATTTCTTGTTTAAAATACAAGTTCTTGTTTTCTAAAACTTGATATTTCATTTCCTCTATTTTTTTTAAAGAATCCTTTTTATTGATTAAAAAATCCCTTGTTTTTGATCTTATCATACTTTGTATTCTTTGGAAATAAGTTTCTTCTTTAGAAACTTGAAAATCATTATTTTTTCTAGGTGGTTTATAACTTTATGAGTTGATTTTATCTTAACTTTAAAAACTAGTTATTTCTTGGTTTTGTCATGGAGTTGAAAAGAGTTTAATCTTAAGTTTTTGTGAAAACTTTGAATACTAACAAATTATTTTACTAAAACTTAGGTGACCATAGTATAAAAAGAAAGTTTTTTTTTTTTTATTTCCTTGGTAAAGCTATCTTTGTTATTTAAGAAAACTTTGACAAAACTTGTATTATCCTATTTCTTTATTTGACAATAATCTCCATTATTTAATGACAAGTCATATAATAGAAAATTTAGTTTTAAGTTCCTTTAATAAAGTAAAATTCTACTTTTAAATTTAGTTGAGACAATATCATTATGTAGATGCTATTATGAGCATGTAAAATAATAAGAATATGAGAAAATACTAGAAACAAATAATAATAAGCAAGATAATAAAAATATCAAGTATTGGAAACCTTAACTTCATCAAGGTATCCCGGTCAAGTATTGGGAGCCTTAGCTTCATCAAGGCATCCCGGGACTAAGAATAGATTAGTCCCAAAAAGAATAAAGAAAAGATTGTTTTGACTTGATATAGTCAAGTCTAAGACTAGAAAGACTAGTCTTAAAAATAATATGAAATAAATAAATTGCAAAGCATAAAATTAAATAAATACCAAGTGAGCTTATATGCTCTAAAGATTATATATAAATACATAAATATATTTAGTTAGATATAAATAAGAAGTTAGTATAATAATAACAATAAAATCAACATAATAACAACATAATTAAATAGGAAGTTCATGTGTAAGAACAAAACATGAACATGTTGTTACTTTTACTACTCATATGAGTTTCAAAACAACACCATAGTCATGTTAAGTTACATGACATGGATAACTAAATGGTTGGAATAAATTTTTTACCTAAAGTGTTTATGTGGTATGAAGATGATAGTGAATATATGGTTATGTGGTTACTAAGAAATAGTAGTTGGATTGTGTATAGAGAGAAATTTTGTGAGCATTTGGTGAAAGAGTTTTCGTAGAGGAAAATTTTGGGGAGAGTGTCTGTGTAGAGAATTTGAGAAGTTTTGGTAGTAAAATGAGTTGTGTGAAAGAATGAAGGAGGAATGGGTTATTTATAGAATTTTGAAGTGAAAATTAGATGTAATTAAATTAATTTAAAAAAATAATTGAGAGAGAAGAGAGAGAGAAGGTGGACGGCAAGCATGGGAGAAGAGAGAGAGGAGTGATTAAAAATTAATTTTAGAAGAAAAGTGTAAGAGAAGTTTAGTAATATGTGGTGTAAAATTTTAATGGGAAAAGAAAATTGTAAGAAATAGGTATGTGGGTGTAAGAATAGGTAGTAAGAAAAAGTAGAGATAGAGAAATAGTAATGAATAGTAGAAAAGTACTATGAATAGTAAACTAAACAATTAAAATATCGGTAGTAATAAAAATACATATATAAATGCGATATCTATAATTTTTAGCTACCGAAAAATTCTAAAACTAATATTTTTGAAAACCTTATATTTTCACAAGTCTATTGGTATTAATGGAATATTTTTGCCATTCGGTGTACCAGGGCACGGTTTTTGAAAACTGATCTCGTTCGAATCCAAAGGACATTAGAAAATTTGTGAATATGATATTTTTAAGCTTCCATATATTATTACGAACTATTATCAACAATTATTTTCATTTTGTTGTTAAGGATTTAAGAGCGAGAGATTGCCAGATCTTAAATACTAGGGTTTGTTGTAAGCTTTCTTGACTTTTAGGGTTCCTGTTTGACTTCCGGTTTTGTTGAGTTATTCGTAAGATCATAAAATTATGGAGTTTTGCCCATATTATATTTTTAGTTCGATGTTTAAGGTTTATTTTATTTAATTTGTGATATTTAATAGTTTTCAATTCTCGGGATCATTTAATCGAGTCTAAGGTTAAGAGTTGACTCAGTTTGACTTTTGGTGAAAATTGAAACTTTTGATTCTAAAATTCACCGAAGGATTTAAGATCTTAGTATTTCGTTATTGAACGTTATTTGGATATATTATCTTGATTTGCATGTTAGAAATTGGATAGATGATTTGATTAGTGTACAGATATCAAGTTAACCGATAGTTGGATTTTTATATTTTGTTTTGAGGGTCCATTTTCTCAAGACTAAGAATTTTCGTGTTTGACCTGATTTAGAATTTAGTTTTAACTTGGGTTGATTTTTTGGATTTCGATTTTAATATTAGACTTCTAGGATTCTTTTATATGAATTATGAAAATTTCAGGGGTTTACAATCTACCCCCTTTATAAAAAGTATTGTCCTCAAAACTTGTTATGTGTATATAGTTTTGTAAAACTTGGTGAGAAACTTTATGTTGTATTTCGTCGATATTCTCGGTATATGGAGTTATATCGTACTTTTATTTGTTAAGTCTATTTGGAACAGTATTATGATTACATTATGTTGTTTCCTTAGTCTGTATATATTTGATACCTTCTTTAGTTTTACTCACAGGAAAAGGATTTGAAAGCTTATCGTTGTTTTAGTATCTCTTCTTTCATAATTTATGTTCCTCATTTATTCTTAGTCGGTGGTATTGGGAATTTTGTTAATTCTGTGCGTTTAACATTCTATGCAATATAACATATATAAAATCACTAAGATTTGGTTTTAGTGACTTTCAACCTTCACTTTACTTGACCTTTTTAAAGAGTCTCAACTTGACTAAGACGACAGATGACTGACACTTGACTCAAATCAACTTTGGACTGATGACGACTCATTATCACACAACACTGGCACATTCACTCAACAAAGGAAGGTCGTGAATTTGCTTTTCCATTTTTATGTGAGTATATATATGACATGCACATATAAAATATGCAATGTTCATACTTATTCCATTCTTTAAGGATATTGTTGTTTTGTCTTTTACACGATCATCTTGACAAGGTTTGAGATCAAGATTTTCCGTTAATTTTAGAAAAATTTGGAAATTGTATGTTGAGATTTTATCATCACTGATTCTAGCCTTTAGGTGGTAATATCTAAGCTTTTGATGTAATTTTGTTTTAGGTGTGTTCAAGGTAGATGGCATTTGATTTGATTTCTACTTTTGATATGTGTTAAAATTTCTGATGATTTTATATCTATCCATTTTGTTAGGTGGTGACGATTATATAATCTACGATCATTACTAGCAAACTGTTCCTCTAGTCCTAGTGGTGTAAAAAGGAAATCTAACATCTAAGGGTATGATGGTAACCTGATATTGAATCTCGTAAGGGAAATTCCTGGGTTATGTTGTGTCATTGAGGGGAATCAAGGCTAACCCCAAGAAGATCAAAGCTATCCTCGAAATGAGACCCCCTACCCCCGGTCAAGGAAGTGCAATAGCTCATTAAGAGAATAACTGCATTAAGTAAGTTCCTCCATAAAATTGCTGACAAATGTTTGGAATTATTTAAGATTCTAAAGAAACTTGACAAGTTCAAATGGATTGAGAAGACCTAACAGGCCTTCAACAACCTCAAGTGTTTCCTGGCAACGCCTCTAGTGGTGTTGTCAACCCAGTTTTAGGAGAAGCCTGATACTTATATCTCCCAGTAAGTGACCGACCTATAAACCCCTAAATTTTTCAGTACTCTTAGATGAAAACCCTAGAGCTAATATCGAAATTGGAACCCTAAAACCAACCTAAGTTAAAACCAAACTCTAAAAACTCTAGACGGGATCAAATGATTCAATAACATTAGGATATAAAATGATTTAAGTAAAGCATGAAACCCTAAAGCTAAGTAATTTAATAAAAAGTATCACCATCAAAACAATTTCATATACATGAACCGAATCACTCTAATTTAACTCTAAAATCTAGAAACCCTAAACTTGATCAAACAGTTTTTAAAACCTTAAAATATTATATGAGTTAGAAAATTAGTACGAACCCAAAATATAAGTCAAATATGAGGTTTATACCTTAAAACGATGAGTTTTTTTGAACTTTAATCATTTCAAGGTTTTTCAATATCAGTTTATGTATCCAATCATCGACATGCAAATCAAGGCAAAATATTCCAACAAACAATATACGCTAAAATAATATTAAGATATCTATATAATATAAGATAAGATTTTATCGAATCATACACCATTTATAGCATTTATATGTGTATTTTATCTTTACCGGTGATTAAATTGTCTTTCTATAATTCATTACTATAAACTAATATTCACATTAATCACCTTTTTCTTACACTCTTGCACCTTATTCTTATAACATCTCACACCCATCTAATCACTATACTTCATTATACATTTTTTAATATTTTTCTTCTTTAATTAATTATTTTTTTCTTTCTCTCCCTCTCTCTTTCATGGTCGACAACACCCACCCGTCCCCCTCCCCCCCACACCCCCACCCCCCAACACCTCAAATCCATTCTTTCATCTATTTTATTTGCCTTTTCCAATTATTTTTCCATATTTACTTCTCTCACTTTTTCATCTATAAATACTTCTTCAATCTTCATTTTTACCACACTTTATAATCCTTCTTCCTCTCAATTTTCTTCTTCTTTTTGCTTTTCCTCCTCTAGTTCATGCCACACACACCCCATCTTTATGCCTTCACAAATTTTTCTTCCACTTTAGGTTAACACACTAAACCTATTCCATATATTATGCTATGTAACATATATACATGTCTTAGTTTCATTTCCATGAAATATCCCGATGATGCAACATGCTAAGGATGAAAAAAATCTAAGACAACATACTTTGTTACATGTTATGTTCATGTTCATAAAGGTGTTACATCATGTTTCACTTTATGTTCTTGATTAATCTTTCTAGTATTTAGGTATACAAGTGTGTGTGTGTGTGTGTGTGTGTGTGTGTGTGTGTGTGTGTGTCCTTTAGAGCATATTGCTCTTTTTTACTTTATGCAATTTATTTATTCCATGTTTTTGAGACTTATCCTTAATCAAAGTCTTAAACCTGTCCATCATCAAGTCAAAATAAAAAGGAGGCTTATCTATTTCTAAGTCCAGGGGACCTTGTCTAAATTCTAAAACTACCGTTTTAATTCTGTTTCATCTTATTATATTTTATCTTACATTATTATGGCGACTAGATTATTTCAAGTCTTGAGAAGCATTGAATATAAGTTAAAACTCTCATGTTTTAATTTGTTATCTTTATGTTTTATTATTGTCAACCTTCTACTTTAAGTTCATTTTATACTTGCAATATTTATAAAGTTTAAGTTTTATGTTCATATACATAAAAGTGCTCATAGTGATGTTGTTATAATGATAAAATAATTGTTGAACTTAAAGTGCAATGATGGCTAGAAGTTTCTAAAATTGTAGGTAAGAATGAGATGATAATCTTGAGATTATCATTATGCTCTTTGACTAATTTATAGAGAGCCTCGCATAATATGGGAGATTCATAAAATTGTATACCTCTACATATTGACACTTCTTTGTTATGAAAAATATTTTCTAAATTCATTTTTAACACATAGGAATCATTTACCATAAGAGAAATTGGAAAACAAAACCCATCCCCTAAATTTTCTACTAATGTCATGGCTATAAGTATAAAAAGAGGATGTGAAACTTTATTTTTTCTTTCTCAAATCAATATGATTTTTAATGTTTATAAATGATAAAATCAAGAAAAAAACCCTAACTTTTAATTTTCCTTAAAATGACGAGACCTTCAACATGATTTTGGAGAATTTTCACAACTTGAAAATTCTTTTCTTAAAATCACATAGAGTTTAATACTTTGGAAAATAAATGACTAAATGAAAATTTTTTATGAAACTCTTGAGTACACCATTTTCAAAAGATATAAAAAAAAATATAGAACCCCATTTTCAAAAATTGAATCACCCATTTATAAAATAATAAAAAAAAATTTCTATAAGGTTCTCAAGATTACTAAATTTTTTGCTTCATTACAATGGCTATTTAGTAGAAATTTCATTTTGAGCAACACCATTAAGATCATGCATGTATTATGAGCTGACATTAGGTTTCGACCATGTTTAGGTATAGGAATAACAAATACATGACTTAGAGAGTCTATAAAAGGTACGACTGGTGAAAAAATATCAAAGTGGAATTAAATAGAGGTCTGGATGCAATCTGACCCCTATGATTCCAAGACCTAAATGACCTTAAATTTTGAAACAATCGTAAAAATGGATAGAGCAGTCGAAGTAGATAAAAATCAACTACTCATGTGTGAAAATTAGAGTTAAAATGATCAAGTTATGGCCATTTTAAGGTCTAACCAACATAATCGAGAAATATAGCGAGAATAAAACCCTTAGAAGGAGAAGTTTAGATAAAGTTGATCCGAAACACTCATTTTGGGTTTTTCCTTGATTACGTAATGAGGATCTCAAAGCCACATTTCCCAATGATCACTTTGATAGAAGATTTATGTTACGCCCCAAAGGGTACTCTAAACATAACCGTCCACCGCATACTAAACGAGACTTAAGAATCACTACCATAATCATTCAAAAGTCTTATGTTAGTATGCAAGGCGTTCCCTTACGACAATAGAATACATAAATAATTGGAGATAGATAATTCAATTTGATAGGAAAAGCATAAAAACATAAACCATAAATATCTCAGGATCAGTTACAAAGCATTAAGGGGCATTCCCCTGCTACACAAGAGTCTATGCATTATCTTTTAGGTAAAACCATTCGTTTAAGGTTTACTACTAAACACTATACAAACTAATCATAAACTTCTAAGGGGATAACTCCTAGTTTCGCATTAACTGATTTGGCTAGGTCCGGGGACGCAGCCATATGTACGGGAACTGCATTAAAAAGAAACTGTGGGGGTATAAGCTATGCTAGCTTAGTGAGTTTCACTTCCAAAATTAAATATTTTAACAAGAAATATATATCAGACAAGTTATATTAACAACCATATGAAATGCACGAGCACATGAGCATACAATACATAAGACTTTCCGGGAGTCTTATGTTGAATGGATTTACGTCCTCCATTCAGGGTTATATGTTTTAGGCCCATACGACCATAGATTTCAATTTTTCTTATTTACATTGTGGTTGATTCAGGACCCACCCACTCACAATTTTGTAGTTGATACAAGTGCTTACACCACTACCATTTCAATTGCGGCCATTACGCCAACATTCGAGTTTACAAGCCCCTCGTTGCCCAACTATTATGCCTTCTTCCCAAAAAGGTATAATAACAAATGCAATGTGACTCAACATATGGTATGCATGGTCAATTTGATTATAAGATCATGGCATATTAATTAACGATTTATAGGCGATCATAAATATTGTAGACATTCCAAGTCTATACTAAATCATACAAGGATTTACAAAAAGTCTATTTCGATATTCTTATCATCGATTCAATCAATTGGGATCCACATGCACAATCCAATTCTATCTTACCCTAAATCTAATGCCACTACCATTACAAGCACAATCATAAGCATATAATTTAAAATAGTGAACTCACTTGGCCATGGTCTCCGATCTCTAATGGTAGTAATCCAGAAACACAATTTCCCTCGATTCCAAAATCAACTAAATGAAAGAAATACCCCAATGACTATTTCATACCATAACTAATTCCAACTTTTCAAATAAAACTCTTTGAGTCCGTAATTTCCATGGAAATTGGAAATTCCAACTTAAAACGGCCATAACTTGGTCATTTTAACTCGGAATTTCGTAAATAAGCTATCGATTTCTATCTACTTCGAAAGATCTATCTATTTATGATGCTATTCTTGAGTTTTGAAAATGTTTAGCTCTCGGAGTGCTCGGATCAAATCTGATCAGTAACTAGAACTTGAAATTCCGAAATTGTCTTGTGAAATTTGCATTATTTGTACCAAGTATATCATATGTGCATGAATTATCTACATGTTATTATCATGGATGACATGATATGAGCTATCTATATGTATTTTGTTAATGATTTGTGATTAAAAAGAATTTTGTAAAAACTTTTACCTTGCAACAATGTTATGAACACTTGTTTGAGAAAACTAGCTTTATTTCCTTGAAAATCATACATATTTTTACTATGATAAAGCCTTGATGACCTATATATCTAATACTTTCATTATCTTAATATATTTCTTCATTCAAAGGTTGGAAAATAGATGTTTAAATGTGAGTTTTGCCTAGTGATGAATTTTGCACAATTTTTGGAAATGAAAATATTGTTTGATCTTAGTTGGAAAACTTTTCCTTTGTTTTAAGTTTCTACTTTGAAAAAACACATTTACTCTTATAATGATCAAGTCTTTATTACTTCTATTCCCTAAGGCTTCTATTTTTTCATTAAAATACTCATGTTGACATTTAGAAATAGGTGCTTAAATGGGGTTTATTTTTTATCCGAATTTTGGAAAATTGTTTTTGAGATTATTTCTTGTGAAAAACACATTTAATATTTCTAAAATTAAGTCCTAATCAAACCTACTCCCTAAGGCTTCCATTTCTTTAATAAAGCTCTTATTTTAGGGTTGGAAAATAGGTGTTCTTTTGGCATTTCATCTTAGTTACGAATTTCAAAATTTTTATTGATGTTGAAACATAGATCTTACTTAACTTTTGTAACTCTTTTCTTGTTTGAAAATGTCTTAGTAAAACCATGATCAACTTATAAAAATCACTACTTTATGATACCCATTACCTAAGCCCTTCATTTATATGTAATATCCTTATTTGGAGTTGGAAAATAGGTTTTCTAAATGGTTCTTTCTCAAGATCCGAACTTTTTTTAAATCACTTTTTGATAGAAACAAATGGACCTTTGAGTTTTTGTCAACACCTTCATCAAGACTATCATATTACAAATCCTTTATGTATGTAAAACAAGTGACTATGGCATTTAAGGCACTCTAGACAAATAAATCTACTATATTACTCATATTATGGATGTAGATGGAACATGAACACTATGTAGATGAGAGTAATAATGAAAATATAAGCACAAAATTTCCATAAGAACCATATATAGCAATAATATAGCAAAATACTAGTATATTAACTCTAATAACAAGATCTACATATTGTGATGGCAAGGATATCATGTTTTAGTGTTTCCACATCCTAGCATAAAGCTCATGGCAATTTTTGATGGAACCACACATGTATGACCTTGCCATTACATGTTTTTATGGTGATAGGGTCAAGATCTATTTAGTGTTTGGAGAAGGAAACTTAAAGAAAAAAAATTTGTTGTGTGTTGTGTGTGTGTGGGTGGTGGGGGGGAGGGGGAAGGCAATGAAGCTCACGGTAAAGGGAGAGAGAGAGGAAAAAGACTTCCAAAAGTTGTTTTGTGAGAAAATGAGAGAAAGTGAAAAAGTGAAAGGTGAAAGAGATATTATATAGGAAAAGAACTTAGGGTTTGTGTAAATAATAAATTGAAAAAAAAAAATCAAACAAATGAGAGAGAGGGAGCAAGGGGTGCGGTTCATGTAAGGGAAGAGAGAAAGAGGTTTGAATTTTTTTGTTAATAAAATTCAATTTTAATAAGTAACTTTAAGTAATAAGATGTATTGGAAAGGTAAACGTAAGGAAGTGATGTAAAATTGTAAGAATAGGTTGTAAGGATGTAAGAATAGGGTATGGGTGGTTTACTTGATGAATAGTGTGAAAGAAAGCAAAAAGTTGATTAGACAATCAAATTACCGGTAGTAATGAAAATACGATAAAAATTTATAACTGTAACTTTATAACCTGAAAAATTATAAAACTAATATAATTTAGAAAATATGAAATGAATCTAACGGAGTAATATCATATTTTTAATATCCCGAGTCTTGGGACACACGCTTTTCAAGGTCTATATCTGATTGGGCTTGAAATAGTCAAAAATCCACTCATCTAATTATTGTTAAGCACCCTAATATTATTACGAGCCAAACTACACTTCCCACTCATATTTTGACTTCTTGGTTTGAGAACACGGGATTGTGGATCTAAACTGCTAGGGTTTCCTGAGGTTTTATTGACTTAGGGTTTCCGATTGACTTTTCAATTTAGGGTTTTCTTTTAGAGTTAATTCATTTCTATTGTTCCGGGGTTTCATTCTTGGAATTGTCGGACATAGGGTTTCCAAGTCCGACTGGTCCAGGGGTATTCTTTTAGGGTTTCGGTGTCCGTTTCAAGTTTTCCGAAATCGAACTCAGGTTTGCTAAGAAAACGAGGGTTTACAATTTCACTATGGATGAGTGAGTTTTCCTTATGATTTATTACCTTACTTGTGCTTGTAGATAGTTGCCTTAGTTTTGCAAGTGCAAGATAAAAATAAATATGTATAGGGCTATGAATATATGTGTATGTGCTTCTATGAACGTGTGATAAGGGATGCTAAGAATATTGAAACTAATGAATAGTTGTTTAAATAGATCATTTATATTACATGTTGCTTATGTATGCATGATACTTGTTTGATCACCTTTAAGAATACCTTAATTATATTCATCTTTGATATAAATAAAATGGTTACACATTGCATCCATTGAGTTACATGTCGAAGGTTGCTACTCCTATACGAGGAATCACAAGGGCTAGGGTGGCCTAGCTCATTCTTAGGGGAACTAAATCGTATGGGAAACATGGCCTCAAGGATGACGATGAGCCGCGCCAATCGATAGCTATGAGTGGGTTCTCGAAGACTAGAAGTGAAGATTATGGAGACTTCAAATCAAATTTCCTAACCCTTAACACGAAGGGCATGAATCCGTTCTATGTCTGCCTTCTGGATACTCGTACATACTTGTTTGTAATTCGTGTTTACTGCATAGCATATGTTTGAAATTAATAAACTTTTTTGGTCTTGGTTGTGCAGTACAAATTAGGGAATTATCTCACTAAGCATGTTATTAGCTTACACAACCCCCATAGATTTTTGTTGAATAGGAATACATGAGGCTTTCCTCGAGGAATAAGATATCAAGGAAATCACTAATGGATTTTGGAGCTTAAATGAAAGATATGAGAGCAAAGAATGAAGTTTCTCCTAGAAACCCTTTTTATGTTGGATATGTGACATATTATTTTGGGACTATTATGAATGACATAATACCTTAACTAATTTGAGGATATTAGTAGGGTATGCCCCCTAAAGCTATGTAATATCGATTTTGTCAAGTTTATTAACATATATTTCTCTTACATTGCTATTTAATTGCTACGCATCAAAATTGTACTACTCCAAAGTGTTTTCTTTATATGAAATATATCTTTTGTATAATATAGGAGCCTTTGCAGGACTAAGTACTCTTCATAAGCTTCAATATTGTGAACGGCAAACTGCACATTTGGGTATCCCCTTGGGTATACACAGCTCTATCGACGGTCCTAACCTTAGCTAAGGGACACAACACCAACCTATATACTATATTAGCCATGTCCTCCAAGGAGCAGAACAAAGATACATAAAGTTAGAAAAGTTTGCTTTAGCAGGTAATGTTAGCTTGTCATTTATACCCATATTTCCAAGCACACCAAATCATCATCCTCACCAATGTACCACTAAGGTCGGTCCTCCAGAAGCCCAATGTGTTTAGAAGATGATGAAATACTTCATTGAATTCAGCGCATATAGGGTACAGTATCAACCTCGATATGCCATCAAGGTACAAGTGATGGCAGATTTTACAGCTAAATACTCTGATGTGCTGGAACCTTTAAATCTGCAAAAAACTATGTGGACTCTCCATGTAGATGGATCCTCTACACAAGGGGGGTGGGGCCGATCTAATCTTAGAAAGACCTCATGGAGTCAAAATCTACTACATTGAAATTTAGATTCCCTATGAGTAATAACATAGCGAAATATGAAGCTTCGCTAGCAAGACTAAAACTCACAACAAGCATTGGTGTAGGTACAAGAGATCTCAAAATCTTTTTAGACTTTTAGCTCATGGTGCAACAAGTCAAAGTTACATACGAAGCAAAGAACAAAGAAATGGATGAATACTTAGAGGCAATCCGATCTCTCACTAAAGAATTACCCTACTAAGATATTATCAAAATACCCAGAGCTAACAATTCAAAGGCTAACAAACTCTCCAAGCTTACCTCAATGATAGTTCCCGACGTAGGCAAAATCGAGGGAAAATATTTGTTAAGTTCATCCCAAAAAAATCTACTATGAACAAAACCAATAAAGTATTCAAGCTACAACAAACAACACCACCACTGAGTTGGATGACACCGATAAAGAGATAGCTCCAAGATGGAACCATGGCCCCAGACAAAACTGAGGCAAAAAAATTGATGTTCAAAGCAACCAACTACACCCTGATTGATGGAGAATTGTAGAAAAGAGGCTTCAACTTCCCCTTACTTCGATGCTTAAGTGCAGATGAAGAACCAAAGGTTTTAGAAGACCTCCACATGAGGAATGCAGTAACCACGTTAAAGCTAGTCTTTACACACCGAGTCACATGAGCTAGCTACTTTTGGCCTATGAAAATTGATGCCAAGGAATTCTTGCAACGGTGAGAACAATTAGAATATCGCCCCATAAATCACGTACCAAACACAAATCTACTATGCCCTAACAAGTCTGTGGCCATTCGCCATGTGGGAACTTGACATCCTTGACCCTTTCCTCCCTTCCATAGGACAAAGGAGATTCATCGTAATCGGATGTGACTATTTCATGAAGTGGGTAGAAGCTAAAGCAATAGTTAAGGTCATAGACAAGAATTTCTATATTTCCTATAAGTGAACCTCTTAGTAAGATTTAGGGTCCTTTACTTCATCGTAATGGAAAATGGAAAATAGTTCATCTCAAAGGGAATTAAGGACTTTTGCTCTAATTATATGATCATGGTGCACTACACCTCGGTCATGCACCCTTAAGCTAATGGCCAGGTCAAGGCAATCAATAAAACCATCATGCAAAGCTTAAAAGCTAGAGTTGATCGCATAAGTGGTAAATGGGCAGACAAGCTTCCCAGTATACTATGGGGATACTACACTACTAAGCAAACCCCAACAAAAGAGATACCCTTCCAAATGGCTTTTGGATCTAAAGCAGTGCTACCCATTGAACTCAAACCACCAAATATCTAAGTCCAATCCTATGACAAACTCATTAATGAGGTAGGTCTCAAAGCAGAGCTAGATGCTATAGAAGAAACTTGAGATGTAGTAAGTAAGGGGGTGGCAGCTTACCAACAGAGGGCAGCCAAGTACTATGATAAAAAAAGTCAAGCACAAAGTCTTCCTCCCTAATGATCTCGTCTATAGAAAGCTAGAGGCGATGAAATTAGAGGAAGCTTGTGGAAAGCTTGCTCTGAACTGGGAAGACCCTATTAGAGTAAAAGTAGCCTTAGGGAATGGGGCATACAAGCTTGAAACCTTAGATGGTGAGCCCATCCCTAGAACTTAGAATGCTAACAACTTGACACGAGCTTCCTCCCAACTCCCTTTTTAACAAAAAATATAGGATAAGTCTAGGAGGGGCCTCGAAGGTTCAAAGAACTTTACCCCCTCGTGCAGGTAGAGCTCGAGTAATTCCCTCAAGAGCTTAAGTAATTACATTTTAATGGTAATTCCCTTTGACAGCTCGGGTAACTCCCCTCGATAGCTCGGGTAAGCCCCTCAAGAGCTTCAACAATTCCCTTTCAATGGTACCTTCCCTTTTGAACTTGAGTCATTCCTCTTAAAGCTAGTTCACAACAAGGGATCGAAGCCATACGACAAGACACAACCCAAATTACTATCAATGTGCTACTTAAAATATCATTTGTAAGCTAGAATTATTTGAGAATAAGTCCAAAGCAAGAGCAAAAAACCAAGATCATTGATTTGAAAAAGATTATTACAATAGTTTTGACTGGCATCTCAATCAGGATAGTTTAACTAGCATCCTAGCTAAGAAATACAAAAATGAGATTTTTATAAATATAGAAATCTCCAAAGACACTCCAAGCTTCGAGATATGGAACATCGAAAGGGATTCAAACCTCAAATGGCAAGGATTTAATCTCCATCCTATTAGCCCTAACTCGCAAGTTCGAACTGAACATGACCTCACCGCCCCAACTTCCCAAGCACGAGTCTATCTAATCTTCGTGCTCTGCTATCAACCAAGTCAACTATGAGAAGTTAACTAAGGGCAACAAGGAATCTGCTCGAGAAGAACTAGTCAGCACTAGCCTTTCGCAATTAGCCTCCCCCTCGAAAGGAGGGAGACATCACTTCCTCTATAATAAGCTTGCCTCGAATAAGCCATCAAGAGACGGGCTCACAAAGGAGCACAGGCTCCTATATACCCTACAACCTCACTCACTATGGAACAGCAAAAGAAAGGAGTTGAGAAGTAGGAGAAGAGTTAGATGACCCCTCCACGACAACCTCGACCTTGATGTCGACCCTGAATAACATACCAAAGAGCTTATCATTGATTGAGGATTAGCCTCTGCTTACCTAGAACACGTCATTATAGTCACCATGACCATTTAACTCGGGAACCATAGAAAGAAATAACCCTAGATCAAATGGCAAAGGCAGAAATGGGAATTGAACCCTCGGCAAAATGTCCAACCCATTAGCCAACCTTAGTGATGAAACTACATAGATAGGGACTACAGGGCTTTTAACCCCCTTAAATAAAGATAGTAAAGTGTCAAAGGATTTTTTTTATAGTCCTCAACTTCCAAGGTCTCAACTTCCCCATCTAAAGAAAAACAAACAAAAGCAACCACATAATTCAATCTATGAGGAAAGAAGAATGGCTTATGCAAAACTTAAAGTATGAAGTAAAAGACTGGGTTTAAGTTGTGAAGACGTATCCTACCCAACAGGACAATTTATAGGCTAAAATAAGTCACACCAAGATTGGCATTTAATGCAACCAAATCTCGAATACAACCTATCCCAACCATCCGATCAGACCTTGAAAATATATAGGCCTTGCAAATTAAAGACCCCTGGCACGCATGAGTCTAACCGTGAGACAAAGTCACAACCTACAACTAGTATGCTCCTACCTACCATTGCACCATAGACAAATCAACTGTGCAGTTATACATAAGGATGCGATACGCTAAAGTATTACATAGCAAAGTGACCCCCGCTCAAAGGATCGACAATGAGCTTGAACTCGACCCACAACGAGTATGCTCCTACCTACCACTGCGCCATAGACAAATCAACTGGTGCAATTATACATATAGAACATGATACACTAAAGTACTACATGGCAAAGCGACCCCCGCATAAGGGATCAACAACGAACTTCAACTCGACCTAAGAAACTTATTAAGTCTTCAAACACTTAGTGGAATTTCAAACAAAGGTACAAAATCCAACCCAAGGAAATGAGCTAAAGCAACAAAACTTAGCTTGTAAAGAATGGAAAATAGGAATTTCATTGAGCAAAAGGGTTTTACGTGCAGAGCACTAAGGCTTGAAACAATACATCTAACGAGCACGTAGTTCAACTTACATTACAAAAACAAAACAAATAAAGCATAATCAGAGACATCTAACAAAATCTCCTGGCTCGTTACAAGTTGAGGAGCTACAGTAGTAGTCTCCTCCTAACCTTCACCAAAAGCGTCAAAGTGACCCTGGGCTATCCTCCCGACACAATCTCGGCAACTACAGATTCAACATCCTCTGATCTCCCTTCTCTACAATGTATGCAAAGACTTAACCTCCCTACTTAACGTGGGCACCTACCTGCTCGCCATTACCTCCAACCACCTCTTCATCATCTTCTTTTCAACAAAACCTACTGGGACCTCGCTAAGGCACACAACCAAGAAACCAAGGTTCAGATCTTAACACCACTCCAAAAGCTCTCTCCTTATCAGCTTAGTATTATCCAAAACAAGCTTCCTTTGGACCTCTTTCCACTGCTTGTTCTTAAAACTCCTTCAGGACCACTTTAGCCACCCCTGATGAGCCAGCCACTCTCTACATCATCCACATGGACCTACAATAGCAATAAGAAATCAAAAGGTAAAACAATATTCAACATAAAAAAAGAGGTTGCATTTCTACCTTCAGCATTTCTCGTTCCAAGTTAGATACTTAAACCTCTGCTTTTAACCTATTAAGCTCCAAGCTAGTTATCGTCGACCATTCTCTTTGGCCTAGCGAACCCCACAATAGCATCCTTTAATTAAAGGGACAATGAATCATGTTCTTCCTTCACGCTCTTCCACTTCCCTTCAAAATCCATAGCAACAATCTCAGCCCTCAATAATTGCCTTCTCACCTCACACATCAGCCTGACAATGCAAGGTCTTGTTCTCCATCTCCCTCTATAGCCTTTCGTTTTCTCTATCACAAAGATTAGCTTGCTTTTGAGTTTTGAGCTCCTCTCATTCTACTTCACCTCGGCCAGCCATTCTTTCTTAAGATTTCCGATGACCCTTGACCCTTCAAAGTTCTAAACAAAAGGCATTGAGTCCGCTTAACACAAAAAAAAAAAAAAAAAAGAAAGAGATTAAGAAACACAAGAACAAGGCTTACTCCCACACAACTATTCTTCAACAACTTGATAACTTTGCAAGTCGTTACCACAACTTGAAAAGGAACAATAAAAAATGAGAACTCCAGAGAAGTTATTCATATAAAAGAGAGAGAGAGAGAGATGAATGATAACAGTAACATGCCCTACCTTATACACTTTACATGCTGAGAAATCCATAGACAAGAGCTTGCCAAAGAAAGTCCTTAACCTCTTTTGTCCTCAGGTAGAGCAGCCTCCTCAAAAGAAGCCGACTCAATAAGCATGTCACTTTAGTTCAAAGCCCTACTTTCGACAAAATCAATAGGGCCACCAGCAATACCCTTACTAGGTCAATCCCCATGCCTCCAGACCTCACTTGGTCACCTAGGACACTAGTACTGCTCCAATAGCCTTGGTCCCCGAGGATGATACAATATTAGGTAGAAGAGCAAATGGAGAAGATCACTCCCCCTACACTCTAAGTCAGGAGATCGAACACGCAATGAAGTCTCCACAACTTGGACACCTAGAACAATATCAAGAGCACCACATACACACCCCAAACCCCCCCCCCCCCCCCCCCCCCCCCCTTCCCCTTCCTCCTCCTCCTCCTCCTCCTTCTCCTCCTTCCTCCTTCTCTCCCCCCACCTCTAGCATAGCACCTTCACCTCAACTATCTATGCACTCACCTCTACAGACTACAGGTTGACCTCAGCAGCTCGCTTCTTTGCAATCGCCTTCCTCGTTACAGAAGCTTTCTTCCTTTTCTTTGATGGACTGATGAAGAGGTTGCTTACATCTATCACCACCATTTCAGGTTTTGAAACAAAAATAACAAGAACGAAGTTAATATAGGAAACAATAGTTAAGCTCAAATGCTTAGGAACTACGAATATGTCACCAAACAACAACAACATCCTCCTTCTATAGCTTAACCCGATGGGTGATAGGGTAAAAGGAGAGACTATGTCCACATTTGAAGTATCAACCCACACCTTCATTAGCAATTGGATTACCCCCCACGAAGTTCTTAACCACAAGCTCGGCATCCAACGACCCACCATCTCATGACACCATAAACTCATTAATAACCTTTTGGGCATCAATATTGCGAGGCCCTAACGTTAACGGCACCGTAGAACAAATGGGTTTGCACCACTTCACCTAGAAATCGAGTTGGTGTTGGAGCCCCCTCCAACTCAAACGATGCAGAATCTCTTCTTCTAATATGAGTAGTAGAGCTCATAAGGCCATCAAATAGCATAAACGAGCTTTTTGGTCACCTTGAGATGTACCATTATCCTTTGTAGGATTGCTTTAAAAAATAATATCTACGGAACAAGATCGAAGTAGGCTTCATTTGCAAGCAATGACATAGGGCCTCGAAGGCTACTAGAAGATGCCTTGAGCTCAGAAGTAGCTGTACGAGAGAAAGCCGGTGGTAAATAAAAAAAACCCCTTCTAAAAGGGAGAAAACGGCATCCTCTAGCTTAAGCTAAATGCCTTATCATATAGGGTGAATATCCACCCTCCTAATAAGCAAACTCATTTAGATCAAGAAAAGAGTACGATCTCTTAATCTACAAGGCAACCCTGCATCTCCTCCCTTCTGAGGATCATGAAGCTCCACTTCAATTAGTACGCTGCAAACCCCACGGGGACCATTGCCGACAACGACTCTATCATGTAATGACACCACTGAATCCTTCCCCTCGCCATCATGTGGATATCTATCAAGAGGAATATGATACACCACCTCAGTAAGCTAGACATACAAGCCGACATAAGAATCAGCACTTCTCGAGCTCCCTTTGTGATAGGAATCCGGGCATCCGAAGTCATGGAAAAGGAGTGCCAAAGGTCCGAGCAACACGGTGCAAGTTCAAGGCACGAAAGGGGATGAATTGGGGTGTCCAGAAAAAGTAGGCCGGCTACTAAGCCGCCGGCCTAAGGGCTTGCGCCGCCGGCGCAGATGGGTGAGCCGCCGGCTCACATGGCTGGCCCAGATATTTTATTTATTTTTATTAGGGTTTCGATTTTTTTTAGTTTTTGTGTCTTTTTGAATTTCTTTATTTTTAATTGATATAGGGATTAATTACAATTATGTTTTTCAGTTACGTTATCGGTTACGTAACTGCCGTAATTATGTTTTTTCTTCAGTTACGTTATCAGTTACGTAACTGCCACAATTATGATTTTTCAGTTACGTAACTGCCGTAATAGCCTATATATTAAGGCTAGTAAGAGATATAGAAATAAGATTTTGGAGTATTTTTATTAGAACACTTTGAGTGTGGAAACCTATTTAAGGTTGAATTGATTTTATTGAGATTGTTTTTCTCTTTGGATCATACATATTCTTATCAATTCGTGAGTTATATCGTGTTGTGGCGAATATTGTCATTGAACATATTGTTTCATTGACTCCGTGTTAGTTTTCTAGGTTGTGGCATCTATCAATCTCGAATCCAAACACAAACTAGTTTAGGTTTTATTGTTCGTGGCATCTATCGAACAATATACTTATTCATATCCATCTTGTTTTTGCTAGTTTCATATTATTGGAAAGAAAAACCCTAAAAAGAAAGTTTACATCTTTATCGAGTTTGTGCATCAGAGCATATCCAGATCCGCATCATTTGGTATCAGAGCTGTGGTTTGCAGATTGTTCGTGCGGATCGCATTACAGGTTGGTTTGAATCTTCCTTTCTAATTTTCACTGGCTTGGGAATTCTGTTGTTGCTGCTGTTAGGGTTAGGGTTTGGTGTTTATTGGAGTGGTGATTGGTTGTTGTTGTGGGGTTTGAGAAGTGTGAAATTGCTGCTGTGATTTTTGTATTGATTATTGAAGAGATGTCGTCTGAAAGTAGTGTGAATAGCAACAATCACAGGGCTAGGAGAAACAATACTGATGGAGGAGATGTTGTGACTAGGGCTGAGTTTAATCAACTCCAGGAGAATATTAGGGTGATTATGGAGAGACTGGAGGTGAGGGACAGGAGGAGTCACAGTGGTGCTAGTCATAGGAGACGTTCTGGAGATGAATCTGAGGTGAATAGTGTAAGGAGTAGGAGGCGAGGTGATAGAGATGAGAGGAGAAAAGGGATTGAAAATATCAAATTGAAAATTCCTACTTTCACTGGAAGCAATAAACCTGAGGAGTTTTTGGATTGGATACCTCGTGTTGAGAAAGTATTTGATTGTTATGAGTGGGACGAGCGCATGAAGGTGAAGATGGCGTCTCTAGCATTTTCTGATTATGCCAGTTTATGGTGGGATAAGTTGCAGTCTGAGAGGCGTAGGGCTGATGAAGAGAAGGTGCGTTCATGGGCTCTAATGAAGAGATTGATGAGGAGTCGGTTTGTGCCTGATTACTATAAACAGGAGATACTGATGGATTTGCAGTCCTTGAGACAGGGTCAGAGGAGCATTGAGGAGTATGTGAAGGAGTTTGAAACGTTGATGACACGATGCGACATCAAGGAATCATCTGATGAATCCATAGCTCGTTTCATTAATGGGCTGAAGATGGATATTGCCAGTGTGGTTGAGCTCCAGCAATATAGGACTCTAGAGGATGTGATCAAGTTGGCTAGTAGAGTTGAGAGGCACCAGCGCAGACGGTCTCAGAAATCACATTATCACTACAGATCTGATGAGGGTGAGAAAGAGAAGAAAGAGAAGAAGAGAAGGAGAAGGAGAAGGGAAAGGAAGTGGAAGAGAGGGCTCCAGAACAGAAGAGAAGCCGGGATATCAAATGCTTCAAGTGCTTGGGGCATGGACATATAGCTTCCCAATGTCCTAATAGGCGAGTCATGGTAGTGAAGGGGGGAAAGCTCGAGAGTGAGGAAGAAGCAAAGACTGAGGATGAGTCATCTAAGTCTACAGAAGAGCAGGTGCTTAAAACATTTGTGGAGCATCCAGTACAGGGTGAATTATTGATGGCTAAGAAGGAAGAAGCTGCTGTTCCTGATCAAAGATCAAATTTGTTTCATATTCAGGGCATGGTAAAAGACAAGACATGCTTGATTGTGGTTGATTCGGGTAGCTGCACCAATATTGCTTCAGCGGGATGGGTAGCTAAGATGGGTCTACAGGTGGAGCAGCATCCCAGGCCTTATGCTCTACATTGGTTGAGTCCACAGGGGGCTGTACATGTGCATAAACAGGTTCGTGTTCCATTATCCCTTGGTGATTATACTGACAGTGTGGTATGTGATGTAGTTCCTATGGAAGCTACACATGTGATCCTTGGACGGCCTTGGCAATATGACTTGAGGGCCAAGTATGATGGATACACCAATGAATACACCATCCAACAGCGGGACAAGGTTTATAGACTTCTTCCCATGAGTCCAGGAGAATTACAACAAGTCAAATTGATGCATATCAAGAAGACAAAGGGGAAAAGGAGCTTGTTCATGTGGTCTAACAAGCCAAAGGATCAAGATTCGAGGTCGAATCTTCTTCAACTTGGAGGGAATGATAGGAATCCGGGCATCCGAAGTCATGGAAAAGGAGTACCAAAGGTCCGAGCAACACGGTGCAAGTTCAAGGCACGAAACGGGGTGAATTGGGGTGTCCAGAAAAAGTAGGCCGGCTACTAAGCCGCCGGCCTAAGGGCTTGCGCCGCCGCGCAGATGGGTGAGCCGCCGGCTCACATGGCTGGCCCAGATATTTTATTTATTTTTATTAGGGTTTCGATTTTTTTTTTAGTTTTTGTGTCTTTTTGAATTTCTTTATTTTTAATTGATATAGGGATTAATTACAATTATGTTTTTCAGTTACGTTATCGGTTACGTAACTGCCGTAATTATGTTTTTTCTTCAGTTACGTTATCAGTTACGTAACTGCCACAATTATGATTTTTCAGTTACGTAACTGCCTTGTAATAGCCTATATATTAAGGCTAGTAAGAATATAGAAATAAGATTTTGGAGTATTTTTATTAGAACACTTTGAGTGTGGAAACCTATTTAAGGTTGAATTGATTTTATTGAGATTGTTTTTCTCTTTGGATCATACATATTCTTATCAATTCGTGAGTTATATCGTGTTGTGGCGAATATTGTCATTGAACATATTGTTTCATTGACTCCGTGTTAGTTTTCTAGGTTGTGGCATCTATCAATCTCGAATCCAAACACAAACTAGTTTAGGTTTTATTGTTCGTGGCATCTATCGAACAATATACTTATTCATATCTATCTTGTTTTTGCTAGTTTCATATTATTGGAAAGAAAAACCCTAAAAAGAAAGTTTACATCTTTATCGAGTTTGTGCATCAGAGCATATCCAGATCCGCATCACTTTGCTTCCCTAAACCTCCGAGTCCCAGTTAACTCTTAGAGTTGAAGCCCCATTTGAAAAGCTCACACCGTCGTTCGAGCTCGAATCTTGTGGACTAGTGCTAGCCTCCCCCCCTCTCGCAACCTCGTCAATAACCCTTAGATCCTATCACTTGAATCATGTGAAAAGGACTGGGAACTACCTGAATCCAACATTATCGAGGTGCTAAGACAACAAAAAGAACACTCTTTTGAGCAAATTAAGACCACAGAATAAACGATGGTGAAAAGCCCTTGTGGGGCTGCGTATTTATAGGAAGGCAAGGGAAAGATGTGATGACCCTAACCCCTTGGGACATGGGAATAGGACTTAAACAACTAAAACGCCTTGATGACATCATAGCCATCAATCACAACCATCAAATGTCAAGAGTCATCATTACAATAGCTACGACTCTTCACATCCAAAAAACCACATGTGTGAGTCAGGTGACCCTAAGTTAGCTAAAAAAGGACCATTATCTCAAAATAGCTCAATGCAAGTTTGCACGAGCTCCAAAAGACAATATAAAAAACAATGGCAAAACTGCTCGAACGAAAAGAGCCCTCAGGACAATCTATTAGAAGAAGTTAACCTCGTAGGGTACGTATCTCCTTGTCTTCCTACAATGAAAGTAAGGAGGACAAGTGTTGACAATGAAACATGAGCCACAACCCACTCGGTCCTCTTAGGCTTTTAGGCTAGAGAGATCATCGATCTTGCTAGCCCTTGAGAGAGGCCGACCCTAGATGATACCTTGATTATCAACCTCAATAAAGGAACCTGAGATGATGTCAAAGCCGCCTACTAAAGAAGACAGAGGACAACCTCTCATCGAGCTCGTTGTCAAGCTATTGCAACCAGATCAAGCTCGATGATCAGCAATCTATAGATGCAGCAACTATGAGGACACTTGAGTCTTGCCTCAAGACCAAAGGGACATAATGTTAGATTCTCTTAAAATAGGTTTTGATGATAACAAAAGGGTAAAAATGATTACTAATAAGTTTATTAAGTATGTAGTATCAAGCTAAAGAGAAAAAAGAAAAAAGAAAAATGATGAAGAGTATTCAGAATCCATAATGTTTTCCAGAAGGCTGCTTTAAGGATAAAGAATTTTTCCAGAAATCCAAAACCTTTTACAGAACCTTTCATTGCACTTTTGACAGCAGCTCTATATCACATAATTTCACTGTTCACCTTCTCCAACTTGATACAAATCATTCCAGTTCAGTACAAAAATGAATCTTGAAGACCTAGCTCAGAGTAAATGAGTTTCTTTAGGTAATATACTCATTAGTTCCACTTAAGTTGGTTTAATCCAGGGGGATTTAATGTTTTCATCAAAGTTTCTCTCTTATCAACGTCTTCAATGATGGAAATCTTCATGAACAGTACCAGACCTTATTTGGACAGATTCTACACGTTTTTCTCCTTCAAGACAAGTGATTTATCAGTATCTACAATGTCCAAGACATCTATTTTCATGAGATTTTGTCTAAAATATTAAAAAGAAGATAAATGTTATCTTGGATAGGATGAGGAAGAAGATCACGATGAACAACAATAACAAATAACAACCAGATTTTTTACGAAAATCAAACAAGACTTATTATCATCTTTCCGTTATAGAATTTGAATTTAAATTTGAAAAAGGATAAAGCTCACAAGATTTCATCCGAGAAATACAAGGAAAAGCCTATTCATAACTTGCAATCAGTTTTGAAGATCACAACAGAATTTGAATTTGAAAAACAGATAAGGAAGAATATATTTTAGTCGAGATCTTTGGGAATGTTTATCCATCTAGTTTGAACGTCGGAGCCTAAACAGGAAAATGTATTATACAGAAAACAGAGAGAAAAAGAAGAAGATCAAAGTAAAAAAAAAAAAAAAAAGAAGCTGATACTATTCACACATAAAAAAGAAGCTCTTTTTCTTACCAATTATATACAAAACAAAACCCAAAAGAAAACACAGAAGTTTCATTTTTTTCTAGAATATTCATAATTTCTTCTTATGTTTCAAGAAGCGAGCCGATCTCTTTACAATCTTTCTTTTTTTCTTTTTGATCTCGAAAATTTCTTCTCTTTTTGTAATTAAAGGAACATGTTATTGCCTTCTTAGTTGGTTGTTCAATTACAGGATTAGACTCTGCAGATCGGTTGTAGCTAGATGATAGCTGTGAGAATCGAGCAAAGAAGATTGTACTGTTTTGTAATTTGAAGTTATTGGATATAGTGGAGCAAACCCGTAGGATAATGGGATCCCTGGCTCGGAGCTGAAAGAGTGGACTGACGCATAAGTTGGAACGACTATAAATTGCTGCATGATCTTCTTTTCTCTATTCTTTTACTTTTATGCAATTTATTTTTATATTTGTTTAATTGGTATATTGTTCTCATTTTTTAAAACCAAAGAGGGATTATTTTAAAGGCAAAAATTTATAATAATCAATTCAATCCCCCATTCTTGATTATTATTCGGGACCAACACATTATCAACTCGTCCACACTTCATGCAAGCAGAACTCTTCAACTTGGGCATACCCATCACCTTGGGTGCCAGGTCAGCTACCAAGCATGCATTTACCCTAGTAAAGAAGATTTGGTGAACCCATTCTATTACGACCCTAAATATTATAAATAACCCTTCCAAGAAAAGGAAAAACCAATTTGCGTCTCTAAAAGAAGTAGTTATCTTATTAAGAAGGGAGAACCCACAGACTAACTTAAGTATCGGAACGGCCATGCCGAGCACCTTTAATTGCTTTTTCTGTATTTGTAGAAGCCTATCTCTACCAATATATTCAATTCGTGCAACAAATTGGATAATGGCCTTTCCTCCTAGATTAGGTAATGTATATTGACATTCTTAGTGCTAAACTATGGAGACTATATTTGGAACTGTTAATGCATACTCATGGGATCCAAACAAATTGTGTAAATTTTGACTCTTTTGCTGTTGTTAAACTGATTAAAGACAAGTCAACGTTAACACTTTGAATCAAATTTTATCTCGTTTTACATGCTTATAGGGAAAAGCTTGTCTTATTCGGAGAAGGTGAAGACGAGAAGGAAAGAGAAGGCGCTGGCAAAGAAGTGCTTCTTTTTGTTCCTCCAACTGATGTCTCCTAACTATTGTTAAATCAATGTGTATATCATGAAATTAATGTACTGCCGTGTACTGCTGCATTCAAGTCATGGGGAACTTGGCTTTCCCCACCTGATGTACTAATATATGGTAAAAAATAATAAATAAATAAAAAGAACAAGAAGGATAGGAATGTGGGTGTTGAGTCAGAGCCGTTCTTAGGTAGGTAATTGGCCAATGAACGTATGTGCGAGTATGAGATGAGACGTGCTATAGGTGTGGCTGGGTGGAAGAAGCCAAGGAAGAAATGATGAATTTCGAAATCAAAAACCACTCACGTTCATCCGGAAAGAAATCAACTTAGAACTCATGGAAATTCTATGGTTCATTATTAATTTTAACAGATCAGTTTCATCACTATCTAATAGCTCATATCACATCTAATATTGATCGAATAACTAAAACAGTTAATATTTCAATAACTATACTTATTTTAATGATCAAATAATTAATTGGATGATTCCATCGACGAGACCGTAGAAGCTCCTACTCAATGAATTCTCAATCATTTGTCCAATCATTAAAATAATTATTAAAATTCATGTAATAAATATTTTGATTAATTACAGAAACCTAACCTATTTTTTAACCAATTTAAAAACACATGATATGTTTTAATTTTTTTGTAACCTAAGTTTCATATAAAAGTGTCAATATTATTCAATAATTTTATAATAATACGTGTCAATATTTTATTGGCCATAAAAATTATTTTTATATGTTTCTTCAATCTTCTCATTTAAAAAAATTAACATTTTATTTATTTAATTTAATTAGTAATAATTTTTATTAAAATAATTTTTTATACCAGTAAGACTCTAACAGATATCTCTCTAATAATTTAATTATATTAATACTTTATATAAAACTCGGCCACTTATTCGTTAAAAAAATTAGCTTAGGTTATGTGTTTGTAAATTGACCAAAACATAGGTAATGTTTTTATAATTAACTCTAAATATTTTAATAATTTAATTATGATTATATATAAATCTGGATCTTACAATAACTTACAACAACCATTTAAAAAAATACAACAACAGATTTTTTTTTTCCGCATAGAGATGCAACAATTTTTATGTTTAATTTTTATACTAATATTAATGCACCATGATGCATGTGCATAACTGATGACCAACTGAAACTTGCTTATAAAGAATCCAGATTATAAAAGATTGTAGGTAGTTTTATGTTAGCAAGCATTTTACTATTTTCTCTTCCAAATATTACATGCTTATAAAAGGATCTTTTGGTTATATAAAAACTTAAAAATGAAAGAAAAAATCCTACAAAAGCTAAAAAAATCTATGATTCCACTTAATATTATAATATATTAGGGATAATTTGTAAAGAATATCTTTGTATTAATAAGATGTCTTATTTTTCAATCTAGTATTAAATTGTGCAAGAAAATTCATATCTAATATAAATTTAAAAGGTCAATCTTTAAATTAACAAATAAGGTGCAGTAGGATTTAGTTAATTTTAGATATTATATATTATATATATATATTTTAAAGCACAGGATATTGGAGTGCATATGGGTTTTACTTTTTAATGTATCATAAATTACTAGAAAATGTACTTATCTTTACAGAGAATGCATCTTGTTTATTTTTCACCAAATTACAAATATATCAACTATATTTTTTAATATGCATTTAAACCCTTACCTTTTAAATTGTATCTTAGATCTAAATCATCAATGACATGCCATTATAACCTTGATAATATATTCCAAGAACAAAAAGTAAGATTTGTATTTAAAAAAAAAAAAGTGTCTCGCAAAATATTTAAGGGCCAAACAGAAGATTGAAATCTTATAAAATAAATATAAACTTCAAATTAAACTCAGACTTACATCATCCTACATTTATCAGGCTTCACTAATTGTGGAAGTTGTAAGTCAAAAATATTATTAACTGATTAAACATCACAAATAATTTCAGACCATGCACCTTCATATATACGCTTCAAATCTTCCCATGTTCATATTATCATAATGTATTTTCTCCCTTGAATTTAAATTCTATGAAAGCTGGTTGTTTTATAGAAGGTATTTCAAAATTTGAATGAGTTAATTGAGGGTCTAATATATGAATTGAAAGCTTATTTAAATCCATGAGAAATCAACAAATTTAGCTTGAAGCCATCATCATCATCATCACGATTATTATTATTATTATTATTATTAAGAATTGCTTTAATTAAACTGAAATATCCCAAAAACCATTCTATAGGTAGTGGCAAATTACTATTTTCTTATTTATCATATCTCTAGCTTCCTTAAGAGAAAATCTTACTCTCTAAGAAACATTGGATTTTCTTATAAACCCCACCCATATCTTCCCTATTCTCCTCTCACAAGGACTTCAAAGAAATCATGGAATACCGTAAAATCCAAGAAGAACGATAACGGTGGAAAGAAAAGATTTGCAAGAAACCCTCATCCTTAGCTTCTAACCTATTAATTGATGTTAGTCAAAAAATTTCTTTAATAGGGAAAAAAATGGAAAAAGGATAACAAGAGATAAATAAAGGTAATATATTTATGGTTAATAGATATATTTATGGAATTGTAAAAGATATGGGTCAAGAATTTTGAAGTTGTGCTTGGTAGACGAAGAAAACAACAAACTGGGTTTGTTGTCAAATGTTGCATTAAATATCTTGAGTTGTATATGGGATAATATGATATGTGCTTGTGTACAGTAATATATATGAGGTAATCGTTTCCCCTCAATCTTTATTTTTTAGATATTATTAATAAAGATGATAATCATTATGATTTCATGAGCTATGACATGTCTATTTCATGGTGAAATACACAGTAGTTTTGCAAAAGTAGAGGATTCAACTAACTACTTAGAATGAAGATATGAACTTTCAATTTGAAATTAAGGATTATAGTTGAACAAAATTTGAGTTTTATTTAGTTAGTTGTTTTTGAGAAGTGATGTAATAATTATTGAAAATCTAGTAATTATGATAAAATATGAAGCTCTATTTGAGGTTATAGGTGGTTACAATTCTTACTCGTTATGAAAATAATATTGAACACACTACATGTACTTGTTAATAGTGTAGTAAGTGTTTATATAATATATATATATATATATATGGGTAAATTACAAAAAACTGACTTGTGTGAAATAGCTTAACTCACATGCATAATTAATTTAATATATATATATGTATTTGTTGATTTAATCAAATCATGAATTTTGTTAAGTATTAGTGACGTATTCTATGATTTGTGTGTGAATATGTATGTATGTTTGACATTGTTAAAGTTTCATTTATTATGTTTGCAAATAGTTGATAAGTTATATTTGTTAAAAATAAATGTGGCGTGCTAGTGTATTTGATATAAGTGTATATTAATGTTCTCATGCATGTTAAACTTAAGTTTAAGAGAATAAACCCAACCCAAATCTAAAGCAAAGTGTAGCAAAAATTTTTTGTTGAAAACAAAGCCCAAAATCAAAGCCTAAAGCCCACTTGTTTCTTCCAAAAATCTGCCATCAAAAGTCAACAAGTTAAGAGATAAATATCAATTTCTTTTTGACAAAATTAAATAACCAAAAACAAACCCTAAACAAACCAAAATTAGTCGGATTTCACAAGCTCCATTTCTCCAACTTCTTGATCAAATTTCTTTCCCCATATCACCAAGAAATCTCTTTGACTCATCATCTACAAGTTAAGGTGAACTTTGTATGCGTTTGTAGTTAGTTGTTTCTTTTTTTTTTTTCCATGTAAGAATGATTTTTTTTTAATGAGATTCTATGGTTTTAATTTGATTTTGATGATTCTCTCATGTTTGGTATATGGTACCAGTGATATAAGTTGGCTTGTAGGATTTGATGTGTTCTTGAAGTGTATTGTTGAGTTTGGAGAAGAGCTGAAGTTGTTTCGAAAGTTGATATGTTGAGGTGGTTAGACATGTTTGTATGAAGGTGAAGTGAGTGGAAGTGATGATTTTGAGGTGTATGAAAAGTGTAGAAGTTGTTTAAGTTGAAGTGTAAGCTAGAGTTGGTTATAAAGAGTTTAGACAAAGTTGTGAAGTTTGGTTATGGTTAGGAGTGTAACGTTTGAGTATGGTTGAAGTGAGATGTGTGTTGAATGGTTTTGAGATGCTAAAAGTGGAAATTTAGATGTTTAACTTCGAATTTTTCATGCTATGTTTTCGAATGGAAGCACGAAGGAAGCATGGGATCATGTTCAAATCGTGTATTGCACTAATATTGCAAAACAAAAAGTTGTAGAAACACAGGTAGAACACGGGACCGTGTTCGCACCGTACTTCTCTCTGTGTTCGAAAAAAAGGAGAACGGTGACAACACAGGAGAAACATGGCTCCATGCACCAACCGTGTTTCTCACTGTGGATGAGATATTTTTTACTTAAGTGAAACACGGGAAGAACATGCCCTGTGTATTAACCGTGCTTCTCTCTGTATATGAATGTGTTTTGTAAAACCAAGAAACACGAGTGAAACACGGCATGACCGGTTCAGTTATCCTTCTCTCGGGTTGTTTTTCACAAAATCGAAGCGTGAATCCTTTTCCACCATGCTTCTTTATTGAATGGAGAGCACGGGATGACATGGCCGTATACCTGATTTTAGAAAAAAAATGAATAAATATAAATAAATAAATAATATTTTTTGGTTGTTGTAATTTTATTTCTTTATATATATATATTTTTTTTTTTCCTTAATTGTTTCACTGTCTTGTGATTCGTATTTAAATAAAAATTTATGATATTAATATAAAATGAATTTCTTGCTACAGCTTCAAATCCTCAGTTGAGTACGTCTATTGATTCTTTTAGTGACAAGTCAAGTACACAGTAACTTGGTTGTTATTTGTCTAGGATAGACATGTCTAAATTAATCTTAATTGAAATGGATTAATAAATGTTTGTATTGGTTGTACTTTATGCTGTTGAATCTGGTCCAGGGAGTGGCAACCTTATTCGTGCGGACACAGTAGTTTAGGCGCTTAAGCCACCCTGTCATGGTGCCATGACTTTTATAAGTGGCTCGACAAGTAATTAATAGAGAGAATAATATCGGTGTAATATTTGCTTATTCTTAAGAAGAAGTAATATGATTTAGTTTACGTTTATGACCGATTAAACTGAAATGGATTAAGTTAAGTAAATTTAAATAAGGTTATTAACCCTAGATGAAATTACTTTTCTCTTTATTGGTTATATCATTTAGGAGATATAGGTATTCGAGCTGTCTATATCAACCCCCTAAGCATTGTGTCATTACTCAGGACCCAGCCTCCCAATGGCTTGCTCCGAAGTTTGAATACTCCTTTATTGGTTGACTAACTTAAAAAATATATAATTTGATGGTTGATACATTGCATATAGTTTTATGCATGTCACTTCGAATTTATTTGCATTACTTTGTACTGTGCCTTTGGCTCATGATCTTCTATTTCAGGTGCTGTAGATGATGAGTATTATACTCAGATGGGTTATGGAATCGATTTTGATGACTTTTTGGATGACTGCGATGATTAGGAACCCCGACCTCTATGAAGGAAAATCTTTTGTAATAGATTAGGAGGAATATGTTTTTGAATTAATGTAATAGTTGTTAATGTTCTAACAACTATATGTATTTTATTTTAAGTATGACCTAGAGCTTAAGTTTAGATGCTCTTATTTGTATGTGTGTGTGTTGTGGTGTTGTGAAGTAGTATTCCTTTTGTTGTTTTTTTTTTTAATACAAGTGGTAAGAAAGTTTGTAATATTATGTATGAGTTTCTATTTAGGAGATTTATCAACGATTTTTATAACAAATTTGGGTAAGCAATTCTACAAACTTTCTTTACAGACAACCTTACACGTAATACTATGTATTACATGTGGCTGGGTGGAATTGGATTTGCACGTTTTAAATAAGTAACAAAATCCGAGTCCTCACATTATTATGACGATTCTTACAAATAAGTGATCTATGTTAATTTTTTCGACAATCCACTGATCCGTAATATACTTCGTCATGTTCCATCAAAATAAATCGTTAAAATCCATAAAAGGTAACAAATATACAGTCTTCAAAGTGAAACACTTTAGATTTCATGTTTACCACCAAACCAAATATTATGTGATGTATTCTTGTTCAATTCTGCAAGAAAGTAAGGAAATGCTTTTTTTTTTTCCTTCTTTTTTTATATTTTTATTTATCATTTTGAAGAAAAAACTTAAAAAAAGAAAAGAAAAAAGAAATCCTGTGTTGGTCATCTTTAACTTCCTATTGCAACGTTGGCGGCCATGGAAGTCATATAGGACCTCAAAGCCGAGCTCATTTTGAGCTTAATATCTTCCTATCCTCGATCAAACCTTGTTTGTACACCAAAGGACAAGAATCTAAAAGATTTTTTCTTCTAGATTCATGTTTTATTACAGATAAGAGGAAATCAAAATATTTGTAACTATATATTTAATTCATTTCCACCGCTACCTACCACTAAATGCAAAAAAGAGAGAACAAAAAAAATAATTTTTAGATAGAATCTTGATATAAATTAAAGGCAATAAGAGTAGAAGAAGAATCGAAAAAATTGAAGATTGGGATCGAAATATCTCTCTCTCTCCACCACTTTTTTCCTCTATTCACAAACACCAAAACCACCTCTCTCAACTACTCAAACCACCACTAATAGTCTTCTCACATTGTCCTTAATCCAAAGATTTAAATTTTCTTCTTAAATAGCCAGCAAATGCCATTGGCGAGCATTGTCGGATAAAATCCAAGATGAGTTGCTTCTATGATATGGAAGGGCAATCTGCGATTTTAGGTGAAACATCAAGTTTTTCTATGTATTGTTTTTAAGAAATGTGGCTGTCATATCCAATTTAATGATTTATTTGGATAGAACATGACGAAGTATATTACAAGTCATTTTTGTTAAAAAAATTAATACAAGCCACTTATTTGCAGAAACACCAAAACATGACACAATTTTTTATAATTTACAATAATAATAATATAAATAAAACCCAAAATCTACACATTGTTATGGACATGCGCCCCCTCCGGCCCCCATTTCTTTCTTTCTTTTTTTCCTTTTTTTTTGGTAATATATTATATATAATCAAAGTTCAAAAGATAAGGTTCTTTTATAAAATCTATTGGATAGTTTGGATTGTCTGATTTTAATTTGTATCTTATCATCTTATATGTATTTAATCTGTATTTATATCTTATCTATATTTTATCTATATCTAATTTATTTGATCTTTTAACAGTAAAAAATATCGATTTTCATCTGTTTCTAACAAATAATCCATAAAAATAATAAAAATAAAATGCTAAAACAACTTAAAAAACAATAACCAACCAGACACTTAAAATAGTGCTACGAGGCACCGGACTCTTATCATGAGAGCGTATCTGCTAGTTGCAATATTAAAAGCATCACACAGAAGACAACCTTAATTGGAGTAAAGTCTTCGGCCAAAAGAGAATAATAATAATGGAGTAAGGTCTAAAACATTATTAAATGGCGCAATATACAAATCTGCACCGCCAGCAACAAGGAATTTGCCAAAAAACAGCAACAGTTTCTAGTTCCTGTGCAACAATTAACAAACCAACGCCAGTACCAGTTTGTGAAAATAGAATATCACCTTGACTCGATGAACAATGAATGAAACACAAAGTCTACAAATACACTATGCCGCTACATTGTACAATGTAAGAAGAACAAAAACTCATTCACATGACATAAGATACACTTTCTAACGACCAAAAAAAGAGAAAGAATTATGATTCAGAGAAAAGGAAAGTAATTGGTGAAAAAAAGTGGGAGATTAAACTCTACAACTTCGGAAGGAATAACCTGATTCTCAAACACATTGAGCGGCCTTTCATCTTGTGGAGCAGTTTCTTCATCATTGGATGCGTTTAGCTGACAATAAATCTGCAGAATATAACAACACCAAGAGAAGTGTCATGAAGAGGTTATGGACTCAAATTGGGTTTGTTTTATTTTGCTCACTCAATTAGTCGTAAAGTCAAGCAATATACTCAGCTGAGAATCTTCGGTTTAAGAACAACAGCACGAAGCATATACACAATTCAGTCACTGCTTTGTTTCGTGGAAGACAAAACAAAGCAGCAACTGAAATGTGGAAGACGTTTTCAAGAGCTGTTTTATCATTTGCTATAATTAAACTTTACTGTTGTCAAATATTCTCATAGTTATATTAGTCTCTAAACGTTGTGATAGCCGGTGGCTTTTTATAGATGAGTGGTCTTCAGATGCCATGATCACAAGAAGCAGCATGCAGTGTTAGTAAAATTACCAACTGGAAATAGCAGTAGAAGATGAAAAGGATCATTTCATTTTAAAAGAGGAAATCATTTTTTCTCTTTCCATTAACATTTTCCACTCTAGTTTATCATTGCCACCAGCCACAATTACAATAATTAGGTTTAAATATGGTAGGGGTTAAATTATAGCAAACACTTATAGCTTAAAAAACGTGTTTCATGGTACAATCACACCCACAGTCCTGTTAACTACAACTACTATTTACCAAAAAGGAAAAAAAAAAAAAACTACTACGACTAAGTAGAACCATGTAAGTTAGCAGAGAATACACTGAAGGTGCTTTAGAACTTACCATTTAGAAAATTTATTATGTCTCTTCTGCCCCTGCTGCCGAGAATTATGTTTTCACATAGTCCATACCTCCACGCTTTCTCTTATTGGACCTTGAAAAGAAACAAATAGCCCAGGTTTTCTTCTGCTTCAGTGGTTTTGGTTTCTCTCTTTTCTCTACAAACTCTTCCATGTATTGGACAACAGCCTAACATGAATGATAAAGCACAGTCAGTCAAAAAAACACTTACACATAAATTAATCAATGGAAGAGAAATCTCTCTCTCTCTATATATATATAAACCACCTGAGCACCCTTTTCCGCAATGTGCCGAGGTGGTACTTCTAATGGATTCTGGTCTGTATGCAGAACGCAAAGCTTTGTTAGCAACCGGAAGGAGTCTGGAAGGACACGTATTTGGTTATTGCTGATATCTAGTTCCTCAAGCATTTCAAGGTTTCCAATAGACCGTGGCAGTGATCTCAGATCGGCAAAATTATTGCTTATATTTAACTTGACTAGTCGTGTGGCAAAACACAAGCTTTCAGGCACTGTCTCCAGTTCATTGAAGCTCACATTAAGCTCCTTCAAGTTTTCCAGAGATGACATAGTTGTGGGCAATTGTTTGATGTTATTGTAACGCACACATAGAACCTCCAATGTCGAGATTTTTCCTACAGCTTCAGGGAGGGCTTTGATCCGATTGTAATCCGCATGAAGCTCTCTAAGTGAGGAAACCTACCGATACTGTGTGGTAGTTCCTCAATATCATTTGTTTCAATGTTCAACTTCTGCAGGCTAACAAGTGATCCTATTGAATCAGGGAGTGCAGATAGCTTATTTGAGCTCAAATCAAGCTCCTGGAGGCGTATCAATCTGCCAAATGTAGAAGGCAAAGACACCAGCTGATTCCCAGCCAGATTCAAATAGATTAGGCTAAGGAGATCTCCAATGGATTCCGGCAATTCATTGATTTTATTAGAACGCAAGTCAAGCCTTGTCAGGGATGAAAGACCACCTATAGTAGCTGGTAGAGCCGATAATTGATTCTCAGATAAATCTAAAGTAATCAAACTTGATAGCTTTCCTATGGAATCGGGAAGCCACTCAATCTGATCCATCAACTTGTTCTGAAGATTTAGCTCTCGAGTGCCTTTCTTAGCAGACACTTCAATCAAACTGGCAAGCTTTATCAAACTCAATTTTTCACCATCTTGTCCTGCACAGAAGCACCAAATAACATAAAAAAAAATGACAAGAACAACTTTCAATACATCAAAACCTCAAATATAATGTGAACAGAGCAGAAATTGATAAACGTGTTACAATAATACTCAACTAAACTGGTCCTCAAAGCAGTAGGTAAATAGGATGGATCCCAAAAAGTTAAGGACAAAAGGTACCTGTAGCACTTGGAGTTTTGAGAGTTGAATCATGTATCTGCAGTGCTGATGACACACCGAGTCCTACTCCAATTGCGTCAACATGGAACGATGACTTTGCCTTTTTCACATAACTATCGTCTCTTGTGAACAATTCACCACTCTTTGAAGATCCTTTACCAGAATGATAGAAGTTCGATGAAGGTCCCACAGAGGGCATATCTGATACCACAGAAGCTGAAGTGGCTGCACTAGGAACACTGCTTGAAACCTTAGGAGCAGCAGAACCATTTGAGTAATTTGTCCTTTGAGAACTCGATCCAGATGACAGGCACTCAGAAGCTCTCTGGATATACTCATCGAACAACAAGTGAATACCTTCAAGATCAAGGAGTTTCATGGCCTCCCTCTTTTGCTCATTGCTTTGGTAATAAACCGAATTCTTTTGCATCTCTTGTAGAATCATGAACAATTCTTCTGGAACATCCTTGCCTTTCTTTTGCCTCGCAATGGCATCGAGTCTAGCCTGGTCTTCCTTTTCAACATTACGAATCAAGGTTCTAGCCGCTTCAACCTCATCAATGGAAGGTCTAGTGGGTAGAGATCTATGAATTCTCATTATCTCCCCCACCACTCCATCAACCGATTGCAAATTCATAATTTCCATTTTTCTTAACCTAATTATGTAACCCAATAAGTTAAATCAAAACCGTTCCTTTGATTCTCTTTATCTCAAAAATTAGACCTCCATATCTGTGGCCACCAATAAATAAAAACCTCCACATCAATCACCATAATTCAAAACTAACTTGACAACTTCCCATATCATAATTTAAAGGAAAATCCAACTGCTCTCAAAACATAACAAATGCATACAAATCAAGGATCTCTCCGAAACCCAGCCTCGTCTAGACTAATATCAAAATTGGAAATTCCATCTCTTAATCAAAATTTAAACACAAATTCTATATCCCAAGAGCTCAAATTACGAGATAAACCTAACCCAGCAACCAAAATCATTCGTTTAATCCTCTCTCCAACAGCAATTTAAACACCACAACATCAAAATAAAAAATAAAAATAAACAAAATTCAATAAATCCAGCAACATTATTTAACATGAGGCCAAAATTCTACTACCGTCAACCACGAAACAGCAAAACTACAAAATTATTATACAAAATCAAAGATCTTTAAACAAACTAACATTTCTCGAAATAAACCAACAAAACAGAGTATATGATAACAAAAGAATAAAATTCTAGAGAATTCAAACCTCTCAAGGAATTGGACTAGAAAGTTTGACAAAATGGGGAATTGAGTTGTTGAAAAAGACTAGCAAAACTTGGAAAAATACAAAGAAAAAGTCGATTATTGCGTTTGATTTTTCTTGAATGTAAAAGCCAATCTTCAAAACCAAGTTGTATTTGACGAAACCCACCTGCTATTTTTTCCATAAGAACATGAGAAATGGTAAAATGGAATGAAAATGAATCTTCTTCTTCGTTGCTTCCTCCTTTTCCTTTTCTCCTTCTTCTTTGCAGTTGTTTGGGGTTTTTTTTACTATATAAAGATATAAGCATATACATGCGAATAAAGAAAAAGATTGGGGCCTTTTTTCTAAATTTCGTATTTGTTTCGTGGGTCTTGATGAATAAAGATTAAAGACACCGAAGAAACAGAAAGCAAGAGAAAGGCTCGATCAGACACAGAGAGAGCGAGTGAGTGAGAGAGGAAAACTGTGAGATTAATTATTATTGTTTTGGGACAAATTTTAGAAAGTGATATCAAACAAAAAAGGGGAGAAAATAAAATATAAAAGATGAACATGCAAGGTTTTTGAAAGGAGTTTTTAGATAAAGGATCCCCAGTTCTTACTGATATGAAAGGGTATTTTAATTTTGTAAGATATTTTTAGTAAAAGTGTTATATAAAAGTTAACGGGATAAAAAAATCCGCAATATAAAATTCATATAAAATTCTTATAAATAAAATAATATGCTAAACGTAAGATGTTAAGATTTCATAGTGTTTTTTTTTTTTTTTTTTCAACGGACACCGTGCTCCCATAAGATTTTATGCAAAATTCATAGTATGAATATAACATTCTTTATTTAATCTAGGCCTAATTTTGCATAAATAATTTATTATTTAGTTACTGATTTGTAATATTGCTCATGCTATAAAAATTTAATAAATAAATAAATATTAGGATTTTGTTACAAATTCAAGATCGAACAAATATTAACCACTCAGGCCAAAAATAGAAAAAAAAAAAAACGTTAAGCACTATAAGTCTTAATTGAAAGCTTAATTTTCTCTGGTTAAAAAAAAAAAAGCTTAATTTTTTATTTTAATAGCTTAAGGAATAATTGGACAAAACAAAAGTTCGCCTCCGTTAATAATCACAATTGAAAAAGTTGTTTGGTTTCATGTGTTCATTTTTGTAAAATATTTAATTAAGATTAAAAATATGATAAACTAACATTTTTATTTAATCTTTTTTTTTTTTTTTTTTTACAGTTTTGCTTTAAGATGTTTAAGGTTTTGTAGTTGTGGTTTATCTTAAAAAAAATAACAGTTTTCAACGAATCAATGAGTTGGATCATTTAAAATTCTGGTTGTTATGTGATTAGTTAAGTTCTGAGGTGGATATTAAATCCTAAAACTCTCATTTTTAAATTTCATATTCTATCGACTCTCAAACATATTCAAATCATAATAAGTTTTTTCTATTTCAATTTATAATATGAGTTGCAATTGATTATACATATGGAGAGAAAGCAAAGATCATGATTCATATAGGTAAGTTTATAGCTGACAAAAACGAGAAAAGATTAATTCAATGATGATATATGATTACTGATGATTTTTTTATATTTAAACAATTTTATAAAAACTATGTGTTATTTTCATTATCTGTTTAAAAATGTATAGATTTACTTATTACTATTTATCCGAATAAGTAAATCACGCTCATCTAGTAAATGATTCATGTGAAAATGAAAGTTAGCAATTTCTTTTTTTAACTTTCAAATTAGGTAAATCATTGATGAATAAAATATAAAAAAAAAAGAAAATAACGTGAAAAGGATACTGATTTTCTTCGTGATCGGTTATCAACAGAGGCTACTTTCTCTGGGTTAGCTTATAGTCATAGCGCGTTTAGCCTTTAGGATCTGTTTGGCAGATATCCCCCTCGTTTTTCCTTTTAATTAGCAGCAATGCCGTACTTCCTTAGTCATTGCCTTTCAATGTTAGCCTTATACAGAATGAGCAAGTGGACGACTTGCTATGAACAATTGATGGAGCTTTTATTATGAGATCCAACATAGACCTTTTTTTTTTTTTTTTGCCCTTTTTGTCTTGTAATGAATCTTATATATGGAGTGAAAGGCAATGACTGTGGTTAAATGGGAAAAAAAATGAAATAATTATTGTGAGTGTCGACATATAACACAAAGTTTTTATTTTTGGAGAACGGAAAAAAAAAAAACCGGAATTCTGTGTTAAAATGTTTTCTCTTGTATAGTTAAGTTGTGTTTAATAATATGTAGATTGGAAATTTCAGTTTCAAATTTTTAGGATGTCACGAAAATAAACACTTAATAACGGGAGTATTTATAGAGAAAAAATATATATATACGCATATATATGAGTATGAAGAAAGGATTATTTATATTGATGTAAATGAATTAAGTTGGTTCACAAATAATACGAGCTCAACTTAATTTTTACTGCAAGTCTATTTTTAGAATAACCGAGTCGAAGTCGAACTCAAGTTTGAACAATTTAAGTAGTTTATTGTACCGAGCTTGAGCCTTATCTACTTAGCTCAATAAGTTTATGAGCCTAATTGAACTAGAGTTAAGTGTAGATACTAATCAAATTCAGTCGAGCTAGGATTTTGATATTATTTTAATAAATTGAATCTAAACAAGTTTATCTGAGTTGAGTTTTAATTTATATAATGTTACATGAGCTTGAAATTTTAAATTTAGTTAAGTTCAAGTTTTAAAATTTCAAATCAAGTTTGAGCTCAAGATTAATATTTCGACTTAATTAGTTTGCATCCGTTGTTATTTATTTTAATACTCACAGAAAAGTATAATAAATTAACATTTATGGTTAAATTATAGTGCATTTTGGAACTCCGGTACTTAGGCGTCTGGCTCATGGCTTAAATGATAATCTCAGGCTGACTCTAGTAAAAGATAGTGACCAGAATATATATTTACAAAAATGACCCAAAGTGAAACAGTGTTTGGTTCGGAAGAGTCAAAATGAAATCGAGAGAAACCAACGGTGGAAATGTCGTATTTAGTGACGGATGCAAGTGAAAAACTATGAAAATGAGTGGATTGTTTCTTACTCTGAAGCCACTTGTGCTTCTCTTCAAAATCCCAGAAAAAAGTGATGAAATTAATTGAAAATAATTTAAAAATTATAAAAATAGCCCGTGCATCTAAATTTATTAAATAAAAAGAAAAGAATAATATTATAAATAAGAAAAAAGAGTTATCACACCACAGTAATGTTTATGATTTACTCTAATCGTTATTTAGTAAATTAAAGATTTACTTATTTTAATTATTTAAAATTCTTCCATGAGACTTACTGCTTTTTGAGTTAATAAAGTTATTATTTTTCAGTTTCACTTTATTCAAAGTATCACATGCTGATATAAGGAGTCGAAGTGAAATCACTCTATTCACTCATGGGCTTTTTACCCCAACTATGTATATATATTATATATGCTACTATTTTTAAAATTTGTGTCTAAAGTCATGACTTACAGTCACGATTTCAAGTATAATATATTTTTTTTTTTTCAAAAGTTCTTATTTTTTTAGAATTTTTTATTTTTTTTCCATGTTTTTGGGTCTCTTTGGATTGTCTGTTTTTTATCTGTATCTGTATCTTTTTTAAAATGATATATGTAAATATATCCGATTTGTATCTAAATTTTATCTATATTTGTTTTATTTGATCTTTTGATGAGAACTGTCAATTTTTTTTTTATCTATATCTATTTCTTGATAAATAATTTGTTAGCAAATAGTTTAAAAAAGTGTATGTATCTGTCGGAAAAAAGCCAAAACAAACAGACCCAAATTGTTTCCTTCTCCCTCCGACCATTTGCATCATTTTAGTCGTTTGGATTGAACCATTGTCATTATAGGGGCAGAATTACAAAAATATGAATCTACAATAAATCATTCGAAGTTTAATGGCAATAAAGGGAGGATTTCGTTCTAAAGTCCTAAACGTTGACACTTGTCAGGTTCAAACAGGAACCTAGTCCGAACCAGGATCGGTCTAGCTTGGGGGTTTTTAGCGCCCTTTTAGCCAATTCTTCTTTAAAAAATAAAAAACAAATCAAAGAAAAAATATTATTAAATATATAAATTTTAATATTTAAATTATTTTCATGTAAATAAAATTTATTATTTATTCATAGTATTTAATATGATTTTACTAATATTATATCAAATAAATGCAACTTACAGCCCAAATATGTTTTCAGTTGTTTATATAAATATTTACCAAAATAAAGTGTGGCTATGATGAAAAAGAAAAAAGTGAGACTACTTTTTATGTTGCAATAATCTTTTCAACCTCTAGAGTATATTTCTACGATACTAATTCTACAAGTAAAGTTAATAATGTTTGTATATACATTGTTGCACATTTCAAACAACTTTTTTAGGAAAATGGATTAAAGATTTTAATACTTTTCATTCCCAATTATTGTTTTGGTTTTTAAAATTTATATTACTTGAGATTACAATTCATTTCTTTAAATTGTTTTTTTTCTTTTACCTGTTCCAGTTCCTGTTATACAATTTTGGACCCGAAACCGGTGGTTAATTAATTCCGGGTCGAGCTGTGTCTATGCTAAAGTAATATTTTGAGTGAGGGGAAAAAAAAAAAGGAATAGAGAATTATGAAAAAAGCTGACTATAATAAAGCTCCATTTGATTGAGAGTTCGAAATACAGATTTGTTTTGCATGATCCACTGCTTCAGTTGTATGTTTTTTTAACCTTTCTTTGCGAGATTAAGTTACAAATCATGTTCTTTTATCGACTTACCATTATCATCAATGAATGACTACTCTAAATTTTTTTTTTTTTTTATGTCTTTTCCTTTCTCCAAACCTTGTTATTATTGTTTGTGCCGCAATCATGTTAAATTGGAGGAAGTAGTTCGATCCTTAAATGGTAATGTAAATTCCAATTAAAGTTTTCCAAGTCCATCGTATGACTATTTATAAAAATAAAAATAAAACCTTGGTTATGACAATTTGATCTTAACTAATCAAATTAATTTGAGTCATTATAGGCATATTTACAGCCATCATTAGGGGTGCAAACAAGTCGGGCTGAGCTGGGCTTTTGCAAGCTCGGGCTCGGCTTGTTTATTTTTTAACGGGCTTAAGCCGAGCCGAGCTTTTAACGAGCCTGGAATATATAGAATCGAGCCCGAGCCCAAGCTCGTTAAGCTTTTCCAAGCTCGTTTAGGCTCATTTAGCTAAATGAGCCGAGCTCGAGCTTAGGCTCGTTTCGTTAAATGAGCTTGAGCTCAGCTTGTTTAGCTTATATAATTTTTTTTAATTATATTTATAATATTAAATGAATATAAATAATTATATATAATATTACATTAATATATATAATAATATAATATCAATATGATATATATATATTAAACGAGCACGTTCACGAGCTTGACTCGTGAGCTCTTAACGAGCCTGTTCACGAGCCCATAACGAGCCTGTTCGCGAGCCAGCTCGTGAGCTTGAGGACAAGCTCAAGCTCGGCTCGTTTAGCTAAACAAGCTTGAGATGGAGCTCGAGCTCAACTCGTTTAGCTAAACGAACCGAGCCGAGACAGGCCTGAAAGGAGCCGAGCTCGAATAGCTCGCAAATAGCTCAGCTCGTTTACAGCCCTAGCCATCATGGCACCAAATTTCAAAATCATGTTTTTTTATTGGTTTGTCATTTTCATCAATAAATTGCCACTTTCATCAAATAAGTTTACTCAATCTTTGTACATATTCGAGGTTTGTTGCAAGAGCAAATCACATGTTATTGGAGTTTAATTTGTGCATCATGTCAAATGGTAAGTAGTTCAATGCTTAATTGGTGTTGAAATATCCAATAATAAGTTAATCAAATCTATCATTTGACTATTTAAAAAAAATAAAAATAAAGAATAAAAACTTGACTGTAAAGATTTGCTCTTAACTAATTGAATTGATTCGACTCTTATAAGCATACTGAGTTGCGCTATTGTGGCACCAAATTGATGTAAGCATCACAAAATTCAAATGAAATATAGATCAAAGATTTTAGTGAAAATTATGAACAATATACAACTAATTCCATATGTTTCATGGAAAAAGGCATGATGTAACTCAACCAGCATATTTTGCAACATAATTGATTAGTAATCGCATTAACTAGACAAGGCTAGTTTGATTTGAAGCATTAGAACATGGCTAATTTCATCAAATCAAGTGATTTGATAGATAATTGCCGAGCTCAACCAAAGATTGACCTTTTCCATTTATAAAGATGATATTATATTAAAAAGCAAATACTGTTATGTGCATAAACCTCTCTTTTTGTATTCTCTCAATTTGTATCGTCGATTTTATGTTCTAAATAATTGTCGTTATATTTCATCAAATCATTTGATTTGATAGATAAATTCCAAGTTCAATTGAAGATTGACGTTATCAATTTGTAAAGATGACATTACATGAAAAAGCAAATAATGTTATGCATAAAAGCCTCTCCATCCGCGTTTGTTATAAGAAAGCCTAACCCTAATCACGATAATAACAAAATCAATTAATCAAATAATTAATCAATATGTGATCACAAGTTAAATCTCCTCTTGCAAAAGCGATAAACAATAAAACAATATAGAATTATAAAACAGATAACACCAGGATATAATATGAAAAACCTAATACGTGAAAATACGGGACCAACAGCGCTCAAATCTTCCACTATAAACAATATAATAGGATTACAAGTGTTCTCTCACTAGATCTATCTAGTGGGTCTCACAATTCTTTACCACAACCAGGGATTACAAACAGGAATAAGATTTTTCTTTTAAAGTTTCACACTCAAGGATTTTCCTTACTTTTCTCTCTTTCTCTCTCTAGATCTCTCATCTAGGCTTGAGAAGAGGCACACCACTTATTCTTTGCAAACCTTAGGACAATAAGAAGAATATATATACAAAAACACAAGGAAAACCAACAGACACTCAAGGCTGGCAACATTTAATTAAAGGCCGCGGCATTGCAATAGTATAAAAAAACGGCGTTCTGGAACAACATACACTAGCTTGTACACCAAGTGTAATCCCTTATGCTGGTGGTGTAGCCCCCAACATCAATGTAGGCTGTATGGAGCTTTCGACAAGAATTTGCAAATTCCAACGCTAGCTGATATTATATGTAGGTTGGCGATATACCATTTCCTGTTGCAAGTATATATGTCCAAACTTCTTTGATGCAAAAATTCTCCTTACTTTTAAATCTTCTTCCAAGTATATGTTCTATACTTAGGATACCCTTGATTGAATGTCCTCTAAATATATAAATATATATTTAAGATTTTCTTTTGCAAATGTGCTGGTCCATGCCTAAAGTCTTCTAAATATATATCTGACATATATTTAGGCTCATTTTGGTTATAGACCCATATGAGTTGGATCTATAACCCTAACAATCTGCTCTTCCAACTCATATGGGGGTATCCCCAATTCTACAACCTTCCTGCAACACTTTTTATCAGACTAAAACCTTTCACAACCAGCATTTGTCTTATTTCTTGATTTAGCTCTTATCATCAGTTTTCACCCATCTATTCTTTAAAGGTCCCTTACCCTTAAGCAATTTCACCAAGTCAATTTTCATGTTCTCATGCAAGGATTTCAGTCTATCTTGCATGGCTTTGACCTTTCCTTTCTTCTTCTTGTTTCCTATGGCTTTTTATGACCATCTGACTCTTCCTACGGATGCAACCGGGTCGGTTTTCGGGCGGGTCATATAAATCCCAAACCCAAACCGCTACGCTATAAGACATACTAAACCCCGCCCTATAACCCTAGGGTTTTCGTTCTATATCCAAACCCGCCCTACAGGGTTTATAATAAAACCCACCACCCGCTTGGTTACCCGCCGACTATCAACCCGATTACCCGCCCGACCATCCACCCAATTATTAACTATAACCTCCCTTGCTTATTATTTTTTTTTCAATAGATTCAGCAGACTTAAGCCAATAAAATAATAATCTAATAATATAGCAATTCACCTTCTTTTTGCCAACATATTTTTAAATTTAGCTTGTTACAATGTTTCTATTAAGTAAATGTATTTACATTATAAATTTTTTTTTACTAGGACTAACAGATCGGGTAGGTATATATCGGTTTTAGTAGTATCCAAACCCGACCTAATACCCTATAAGGTTTTTTACTTATGTCCAAACCTAACCCTACTGCCCTATAGGGTTTTTATCGGGTTAAACGGCTCGAAAACTCGGTAGTTACCAACTCGGTTGCGTCTTAACTCCCCCCCATCACTGAGTATCATATACTCATCTGGAGTGAATCTAACTAACGGTCTTCCATCTTTTATAGATCTTCTCATCTTAAATTGTTGATAAGGCTTTTGAGATTCTTTAATTGAACCTCCCCCATTTTTTCCATAATTAGAACCTCTATGTGAGAGTATAGGATTCGCATCTCCTTTACTTAGCTTTACTAACATAAAGGGTATTCTTCTTCTTTTCATTTGCCACAATGAGAGAACCATTTGTAAGCTTCCATCTTCCTTCATCAAAGTAGCTACTATAGCCATCATCATCAACCTTTCTTACAGAAATAAGGTTAAGGTGGATATCTAGAATATATCTGACATCTCTAAAAGTGAGCCTATGACCTGCGTCAGTCTTTAAAACTATGTTTCCAATGCCAACAATCTTAGACTTACCATCATTTCCCATCCTGAAAGTATCAAAATTACTAGCAGTGTAAGTTAAGAAGAACTCACCTCGTGAAGTCACATGGAATGAGGCACTGGAATCAATAACCCAATCATCATTATGACTTGCAAAGTTAACACACTTCTTATCCTAGGCAATGATGATCCCATCATCATCTGTTACTACTGCTGCTGCGTCTACATCCTTTTCTTCACATTTACCTCTCTTTTTTCCAAAGTCTGTACTCTCGCTTCATGTAACCTGGCTTGTCACAATAGTAGCATTTAAAATTTTTCTTTCCTCTTGACTTGGACCTTCCACTAGATTTCTCAAATCTATCATCTTCATCAGATGATCTTCTATACCTGTTTATACCATTTCTTCATGGCTTACAGGTAACAAGTGCCTTAGAATCAAATCTTGTGACAAGATCCTTCCTTCTAGCCTCTTCATTCATCAGGCTATTCTTCACCATTGCTATGGTGAACTTTCCCTTTAGGGCAAAGGTACTAACTAACACAATCATTGTCTCGAAACTATCAAGCAAGGAACTTAGCAACAATAGTATCTAGATCTCATCATCAAGTACCAACTTTATGGTAGACAACTGATTCACCAGCCCTTGAAAATCATTCGAGAGCTTCGTCATGTTGGATCCATCCCTATATTTCAGGTTTACAACTCTCTTAATCAATGAGGTTTTATTCAATGTCGCTTACCTCTCATACATGGATTCCAACTTCCTCCATAGGACATCTACTCTTGTTTCCTAGGCCACATGGCGATACACACTGTGATATACCCATTGTCATATATAATAGATAGTTTTCATGTACATGATTGTCCAATCAGCGTCAGATTTGTCTTGTGGCTTTGTAGCATCACCACCTAAAAGGCAAATATAGATCTTTACAATACAACAAATCCTCCATCATAGATTTCTATATAGTGTAATTTAATGAATTCAATTTGATCATCATACCTGATGATTCTTCTATATCTGCATTGCAACAAAAACCCTAATTTCCTTTTGAATCATATGCTCTGATACCACTTGTTAGGAGAAAACCTAATCCTAATTACGATAATAACAAAACCGATTAATCAAACAATTAATCAACCTATAATCAGATGTTAAATCTCCCCTTGCAAAAGCGACAAACAATAAAACAATGTGGAATTATAAAATAGATAATACCAATATATAACGTGGAAAACCCAATACGGGAAAAACCACGGGACTAGTAGCACTCAAATCTTCCATTATAAACAATATAATAGGATTACAAGTTTTCTTTACTAGATCTGTCTAGTGGATCTCATAATTCTTCATCACAACTGGTGGATTACAAATAGGAATAAGATTTTTCTTTTAAAGTTTCACACTCCAGGATTTTCCACACTTTTCTCTCTTTCTCTCTCTAGATCTCTCATCTAGGCTTGAGAAGAGGCACACCACTTGTTCCTTGCAAAACCTAGGACAATAAGGAGAATATATATGCAATAACACAAGAAAAACCAACAGACACTCAAGGATGGCAACATTTAATTAAAGGTTGGAGGCATTGCAATACGTGTAGAAAAATGGCGTTTTTGGAACAACATACACCGACAGTGTAACCCCCTACACCAGCAGCATAGCCCCAACACTGGTGTAGGCTGTCTAGAGCTTTCAGCAAGAATTTGCAAATTTCAATGCTGGCTAATATTATATGTAGGCCGACAGTTTACTATTTCCTCTTGCAGGTATACCTGTCCAAACTCCCTTTGATGCAAAAATTCTCCTTATTTTCAAGTCCTCTTCCAAGTATATGTCCTATACTTAAGATACCCTTGATTTGAATGTCATCTCTATATATAAACATATATTTAGGATTTCCTTGAAAAAACATGCTGGTCCATTCCTACTTTGATTCCAAATTCTTCTAAATATATATTCGACATATATTTAGGATCTCTTTGGTTATAGATCCATATGAGTTGGATCTATAACCCCAACAGTGTTCTATCAATTTCTATAGACGATTTTATCTTCCAAATAATATCATTATATTTTATGGGAAAAAAATCATTATACATACGCAATGGTGTTGTAATAAAACATAAGTAAGTACTAAATTTGATACATAAACTTTGCATGAAAACTTAATTTGATGCATGAACTTTGAAGTGATTAATTTAATATTCATCAATTTTTTTAATAATTTAACATCCAATCAAACATGGAAGAGCCCAACTATTGTTGAATTTTTAATATCACTCCTACCCTTGTCTAGCATAAATAGATTGTTTCCTTTACGTCAACAAACGAAACAAACAACATCTAGTGAGATAATAGAAATAATGATGAAAGATTTTATTAGATATTAAATCGATATATTTCACTAAAAGGTCATAACATTTAGATGTAAGTTCCTTTAAGGTCACAACTTCTAGGAAGCAAGTTCATTTTATGTCACAACATTTCGGGTGATGAAAAAGAGGTCACAACAATTAGAGAAGTGATTTAATTGAGGTCACCATTAGCATATACCATAACATATCAAATCTTCTAAGTTTTAAATACAAATATTTCTCCTTATGACACATATCAATGGTGACTTCAATTGACTCACTTCTCTAAATGTTGTGACCACTTTTTCACCACTCAAAATGTTATGACTTAAAATGAATTTATCCTCAAACTTTATGACATTCTTGTGTAATTTACCTATTATAAAATTGATTACTATAAAATTTTAGATTCGGCAAACTTAAGTCAATAAAATAATAGTTCAATAGTATAGTAATTCACCTTCTCTTTGCCAACTTATTTTTAAATTTAACCCGTTACTATGTTTATATTTAGTAAATATATTTACATTACAATTTTTTTTTTTTTACTAGGACTAACTAGTCGGGTGAGTATCAATCAGGTTTTAGTAGTATCCAAACCCGACCTTAATACCTTACATAGTTTTTTACCTATGTCCAAACCTGACCCTATTACACTATAGGATTCAACCTTATAAGGTTTTTACCAGGTTAGATCGGTCAGAAACTCGTTAATAACCAACCCGATTGCATCCCTAACTTTTTCTCATCACTAAGTATCACATACTCATTTGGACTGAATCTACTTAATGGTCTTCCATCTTTTTGTAGATCTTCTCATCTCAAACTGTTGATGAGGCTCTTTGGATTCTTTAATTGAACCTCCCCCATTTTTGCCATAATTAGAACCTCTATGTGAGAGTACAGGATTCACATCTCCTTTACTTAGCTTTACTGACATTAAATAAAGGGTATTCTTCTTTTTTCCATTTGCCATAATGAGAGAACCCTTTGTTAGCTTCCATCTTCCTTCATCGAAGTAGCTACTATAGCCATCATCATCAAGCTTTCCTGTAGAAATAAGGTTAAGGCGGATATTTAGAATATGTCTAACATCTCTGAGAGTGAGCCTGCAACTTGTGTTAGTCTTTAAAACTATGTTTCTAATGCCAACAATCCTAGATTTACCATCATTTCCCATCTTGACATTATCAAAATTACCAATAGTGTAAGTGGAGAAGAACTCACCATGTGAAGTCACATGGAATGAGACACTAGAATCAAGAACCTAGTCATCATCATGACTTGCAATGCTAACACACTTTTCGTCCTAGGCAATGATGATCTCATCATCATCTGCTACTGCTACTGCTGCATCTATATCCTTTTCTTCACCTTTACCTTTTCTCTTTTCTTCCAGAGTCTGCACTCTCGCTTCATGTGACTTGGCTTATCACAATAGTAGCATTTAAAATTTTTCTTTGCTCTTGACTTGGACCTTCGACTAGATTTCTCAAATCTATCATCTTCATCAGATGATATTCTGAACCTGCTTCTACCATTCCTTCCTAGCTTACCAATAACAAGTGCCTTAGAACCAGATCCTATATCTAGATCCTTCCTCCTAGCCTTTTCATTCATTAAAATGTCCTTCACCATTGTAAGGGTGAGCGTTCCCTCTAGGGCATAGTTACTAACAGACACAACCAGTGTCTCTACAGCTGTGCAAACGGGTTATGCGGGCCAATCCACCCTACCCCGCCCCACCCTGCATGAACCCGTGGGTTATGTGGACTAGCCCACTTAGGCCTGCATTGCTATGCGGCCAAAATTTTTAGCCCAACCAACCTCACACGGGTTGGTGGATTATGCAGGCTAGCCATCAATCCGATGATATATTTTTTGTTGAAAAAATTTATAAGAATTCGAATAAAATTTTAAATTTTTAATAATTTAAATATAGAATATATATATATATATTTATCTTACAAATTACCTACATAATAATCTTGTTTGGAAAAATTATAGACTTCTATTTTAAAATTTTTTATCTCAACGTAAAATGATTTATTTTAACTAATAGAAATTAAAATCCATTCCAATTTTTTTCTTTGGCATGGCAAGAAAAAATATCTTGGAAATTATCAATTGCTATTGTGTTGCTTGTTTTAAATAGAAGCATCTAAATATCTAACAAATATAAATGAAAAGGTATAATTAAAAGGACTATGGATATAATAAACACAAAAGTTTAAAGTTTAAAACATAACACCAATAAAAATTACATAATCAACATTCAACAACTAAATAATAGATTAGTGAAGTGAAGAGGAAATAAAGAGGATAATATAGTAAGGTTTTTTTTTATAAGATTTATACTCTTTTTTTTTTTAGTTTTTTAAGTGCGGGTTTGCGAGCCAACCCAACCCACAGTAGGTTGGCCCTCTTCAATCCATGGGTTATGCGAGGGGGCCATTTTGGCCCGTACATTAAATAGGCTAAAATTTTTAACCCATAATTTTTTGCGGTTTATGCGGTCTGGCTCGCATAACCTGCCCTGCATGCATAGCTCTAAGTGTTTCCCAACTATCAAGTAAGGAACTCAGCAACAACAGTATTTGGATCTCATCATCAAGCACCAGCTTCATGGAAGATAATTGATTTACCAGCCCTTGAAAATCATTCAAGTGCTCCATCATGTTGGATCCATTCTTGTATTTCAGATTTACAACTCTCCTAATCGAGGAGGTTTTATTCAATGCCGCTAACCTCTCATACATGGATTCCAACTTCCTCCATAGGACATCTACTCTTGTTTCTTGGGCCACATGGTGATACACACGGTGATCCACCCATTGTCGAATATTACCGACAGTATTCTTGTGCATGACTATTCATTTAGCCTTAGACTTGTCCTGTAGCTTTGCAACATCACCGCCCAAAGGCAAATATAGATCTTTGCAATACAGCAGATCCTCCATCATAGATTTCCATATAGTGTAATTTGTTAAAGTCAGTTTGATCATCATACCTGCTGATTCTTCCATATTTGTATGCAACAAAAACCCTAATTTTCTTTTTGAATCCTATGCTTTGATACCACTTGTTAGGAGAAATCCTAACCCTAATCACGATAATAACAAAACCAATTAATCAACATGTGATCAGAAGTTAAGTCTCCCCTTGCAAAAGTGATAAACAATAAAACAATGTGGATTATAAAACATATAACACTAGGATATAACGTGGAAAACCTAATGTGAGAAAAACCACAGGACTAGTAGCGCTCAAATCTTCCATTATAAACAATATAATAAGATTACAAGTGTTCTCTCACTAGATCTATCTAGTGGGTCTCACAATTCTTTACCACAACTAGGGATTACAAAAAGGAATAAGATTTTTCTTTTAGAGTTTCACACTCGAGGATTTTCCTCACTTTTCTCTCTTTCTCTCTCTAGATCTCTCATCTAGGCTTGAGAAGAGGCACACCACTTGTTCTTTTGCAAACCCTAGGACAATAAGAAGAATATATATGCAACCACATAAGGAAAACCAACAGACACTGAAGGGTAGCAACATTTAACTAAAGGCTGGTGATGTTGCAATAGGTATAGAAAAACGGTGTTTTTGGAACAACATACACCGGCTTATACACCGGCAATGTAACCCCCTACACCAGTAGCATAGCCCCCAATGCTGATGTAGATCGTTTGGAGCTCTTGGCAAGAATTTGCAAATTCTAACGCTGGCTAATATTATATGTAGGCCGACAGTGTACTATTTTCTGTTGTAGGTGTACATGTCCAAACTTCCTTTGATGCAAAAATTCTCCTTATTTTCAAGTCCTCTTCCAAGTATATGTCATCTACTTAGGATACCCTTGATTTGAATGTCCTATATATATATTTTATGGGAAAAAAATCATTATACATACTCAATGGTGTTGTAATAAAAATAAGTAAGTATTAAATTTGCTACATAAACTTTGCATGAAAACTTAATTTGATACATGAACTTTGAAGTGATTAATTTAATATTCAATCAATTTTTTAATAATTTAACATCCAATCAAACATGGAAGAGCCCAACTATTGTTGAATTTTTAATATCACTCCTACCCTTGTCTAGCATAAATAGGTTGTTTCCTTTACGTCAACAAACGAAACAAACAACATCTAGAGAGATAATAGAAATAATGATGAAAGATTTTATTAGATATTAAATCGATATATTTCACTAAAAGATCATAACATTTAGAGGTAAGTTCCTTTAAGGTCACAACTTCTAGGAAGCAAGTTCATTTTATGTCGCAATATTTCGGGTGATGAAAAAGAGGTCACAACAGTTAGAGAAATGATTCAATTGAGGTCACCATTAGCATATGCCATAACATATCAAATCTTCTAAGTTTTAAATACAAATATTTCTCCTGATGATACATATCAATGGTGACCTCAATTGACTCACTTCTCTAAATGTTGTGACCACTTTTTCACCACTCAAAATGTTGTGACTTAAAATGAATTTATCCTTAAACGTTGTGACATTCTTGTGTAATTTACCTATTATAAAATTGATCACTATAAAATTTTAGATGCAATTCATTTTTAGTAAAATTAGGACTACAAGTGAATCGAGATAACTCACAAGATACTCAAGTTTGACTCAGTAATGACTCAAATTTGACTTGGCTACAAGTAAGTCGAGCTCGAGTTCAAGCTATTCAAGTAGATATCGAGTTTAAGTTCGAGTTTCAAAATATTCTACTCAAGTAGCTCACAAGCCTATTCAAGTTTCTTATTTTTTTCATATTAAATTCATAAACTTTGTGTTTTTTTTTTCATTTTTAAAGTCGTTTTTTATTTTTTTTTTCTCGCCATATTCAATGGTCCAAGTTTATTATATGTAAGAACAAGTAAACTAAAAAAAATATTTTATTCCCGAATTCCATTTTCTTTTTAGTCTAATTGATTTTTATAAGAATAATTAAGTCTAACCGAATCGAACTCGGGTTTATCAAGTACTAATTTGAGTTGAGCTAGAGTTTAAAAAATAAAGCTTGATCAAGTTTGAGTTTGGGCTCGAGCTCCTAGTTTTCTATTTAAGCAAGTTGAAACTTGACAATGTGTCATTTTGACTTGACTTATTTACGATCTAATTCAAATATCAAATTTGATATCTTTCCTAGAATATAAGCTTTTGGGAAAACTTGGATTATCCGACTGATCCTTTTATATGCCAATGTCCTACTCTTAATGATGCCAAATCTAAATTAATAAAGTTAGTTAAAAGCTACTTTAGGAGTAGACTACATTATCCCAGATCGTGTGTGAATTACACAAAGAAAGCAATTGGGTTGGGACCTACGTCCACACAAAACCCAATGTTCTGAACATTAATAAGAATGAGTTATGAGGTAATTTAATTCATAATATCAACGGGGATCAGATTAATAAATTAAAGAACACATGCAATATGATATGATCCAGCACACACAAGAGCGTTATACATGTAATTCGAGCAAGGATAAGAGCTGGCAACATGGTAACATGGCACATGAAACTGTCTTAAGACGAGGAGAGAGAGAGGGAGAGCAGCATGTCGTTTTCTTGAAAATCAGTTGGCGCTGGCCCCTCCTTCACCGGGTAAGACTAGTGTCCAGAGGTTTTTCCATCTGGGAATGGAAAAAAAAAAAATGATAAAACTAAATCAAACCAAAACAAAAAAGAATTAATTAAAAAAATATATTTAATTACTCCATCAATTTTGATTTAGAATCATAATTTATTTTTTTTATTTCAGTTTTCGTTTCGATTTGTAATCATGAAAAACCAATGATTACCAATTAACCATTAAAAAACTGATAATTCAAATATTTATGTTTTGATTATTATGCTATTATTGTATTGTAATTTGCAAAAACGAGCAGATTATAAAGTTTAATTTATTTAATGTTATATTGGAGTCATATTCCTAATTTACTATTGGTTTTATAGTTATTTAACTTGTTTATTTGTAATTTTTTGATGTAATTGTGATATTTAACTTGTTAATTTGCAATGTTTGAATATGATTATGAAACAAAAGAGTTTAATTTTTTATGAGCCAATTGAAAAAATAGTTAACCGTAACTTTTTGTTAATAATTATATTAAATAGTTAAAAAACAAAAACTGAAAAATGTTAATAAAAAAAATTTAACTATTAAGACGATTAACCATTAATAATAAACTGGATTATATTTGATATTTGAAAAAACTGATTATTTTGATTCGGTTAAAAAATAAGATCATGCGTGCCCATCCCTATTTCCAACCTTTGTGGCAGCTCAGCTTCTCTAGATTTCAAAGAGTTTTAATGGCTACGTTCCGTAAAATCAATGCCTGCAATTTGTTAATCTGGATTGTATTTTAATTGAGGCGTGTGTTTCAAAGTGAGAAGTATATGGAGAGTATGATTATAATATATATATATATATATATATATTTCTTTTAATTTTACTTGATTACAAGTTATATTTATGGCAAAACGCAAGTATCTCCTGTAAACATAGCTGTTGGTGTGGATATTTTTCTAAAATTCCGTATGCAGTGAAAAATAAACTAAATTTTGATTTTCTTGTCAAACGTTGCAAATAATCTACTTAAATTTTGATTTTGATTTGAAAACCTCTTATATTATAAGTTCATATGGTTTTCGTTTTAAACAAAAAAACATCCTTAAATACATTATCATTTTATCGAATTTTAGGAGGTTATATACACTACTTAAAATGTCAATCATTGATTTATACTAAAATTAAAGTATAAAAATTATTATATAAGTAAATATATCAATATCATTGATAGATAAGTTTAGACTTAAGCCTGATCAAGTCTAGTTTGACCTATCCAAAACATGAGTTAGTTCAATAGCCCATGAGTTGACTTTTTGGTTAGACCAAGTCTCCCCAGCAAGGCCAAGCGAACCATTTCAGTGCTTATTAGCTTAGCCATGAGTATTATATTTGGCGTATAGCCGCTTAGTTTAGTGACTCCACCCGACTCTCAGCAATGCTAGGATGTAGCTTAGTGGCTTATCGTCTACCATGTACTTCAAGAGCTCCACAAACATACATGATGCATCTACCTATGATAATTGTTAATCACCATTCTCCAATAGGTCAATGTCACGGACACTACCTGAACTTTTCTTAAATTTTTAAATTTCCATCCAAACTTTTATTTAGTCAATTTAATATCTATATAAACTTTTAATGTTCAAAAGACTACATTCGATAAGTGCCTTAACCCTATCTGATTAGTTGACTCTATTCACCTATCACGCACTGACACGTGTCATAGACCCCATATAAATCATTATCCACCTAGAAATATATAATAACAATCACACATAAAAAACAATTATAGAAAAAAATAATCAAAATAATAAAAGACTTATAACATGACAACATTCAAATTTACACATAAAAAACAATCACCCACCAATCAATTTTTACAGACTTCTCAAACTCCTAAATGAGGATACCCTAACCCATGATAGTTCATATCAAAATTCGGGTCGAAACCCCAAAATGATGGATTGAAACCCTACCTGGTGGGAACCTTATTCAACCTAAATCAAACATGGTAGACATTGTCCCTTTTTGCACACGAAACGTTATTCCATCATCCAAGCACAAACCCTAAAACGTGAAATAGACATTGGAATACACATTGGAACTTGATCCACGTGACTATGTAAGTTTCTTCTTGAATGAGACAGCTTGGACTGATACCCACTACAACACACACGAAGTAGTAGCCATGGTCCCCAACCTGGGTGAAGCAGTAGAGGTGGTCCCCGACTTGGGTTTCGTAGCGGTGGTCCCCAACTTGGGTTCCACCTTTTCTTTTGAACTGAAATGGACACACGTCGACAATGTCGTAGTGACAGGTAACTTTGCAACCATCATCTTTTCGTATGATAAAGATAGTTCCATTATGTATGTTGACTAGGTACAGTGTTGAAATGGTCCATTATGCACATCATTATAAGGAAAGTTTAGTATAGACATTTAAACTATAAATACACTCATACGAAATAGTCAATGTATAGGGTTGACTGGGTATAGTGTTGAAATGGTCCATTGTGTACACTGTTTTATGAAATCGTCAGTATACAAACGCTTATACCGACCTTATAGCTACCTTTCTATTTTATTGGTTTTTTGTGGTAATAGTGTGGCGTGACAATATACAATGATCAAGTTATGGATGTACATATGGTCCCCTAAGGTTGTATATGCGTGGCATTTTATTCGCTTTATTACTTGTATGCCCTTAACATGTAAAACATCTTTCAATATATGAAGTAAGCATGGTTATTTTTCACCCTGTAGGGTAAGCTTGATGCTTCATGTGGGAGGAAGGTTCGAAGGAGAGGATGAATCAAAACAATATACTGATGGGGAGCAAAAATGTTGGACGGTTGAGTTAAAAGCCATAAACGAATCTACATTGCTTTGCTTCCTCAAGGACTTTGGATTCATTAACATAGTGAAAATTTCCTTCCTCGTTCCAGGCAATACCATAGTTAATGGGTTGTTGTTGCTTACGTTAAGAGAGAAGATGCACCTTACAATGCGATGGTTGCTATTGTAAGTGCAACTAGCAATGGCCATATATACATAGAACATGCACAAGGAAGGTCACTCGTGAAGGGGTTGAACATCCTACCAACACTGCAATTAGCATGGACTCAGAGGAGGAAAAAGTTGTGGAGGTGGATTGTTTATCTGATGACGATGATGATGAAGTGCTTGCTATTCGTTCCAAGCAAAAAGTCGTTTATCACAAATAAGGGTTCATATTGGACAAAGGTTACAATATTGATGTAGATGCAATTTTTGAGGGGTATCACATGAGAGCACTAATGATAAGAATGCAGCTAGGCAAAGGGGAATGGGTTGTGGTGTAGAGAGTGAGAATGATTTTTCTTCAAATGAGGGTAGTTTCTTCACTGGGTCTAGTGAGGAAGAGTCAAGTGAAGTTAGGCTAATGCAGAGAAAAAGAACAGAAGATCACTATAACTGCAACTCTCCCTCTCCACATAAGTGTTAGGATGGTATTTGACAATCGATACCAATTTAAGGATGCAATGACCAATTATGCAGTGACTAATCATTGTGAATTAAGGATGACTTTAAATGATAAGCATCGAGTCCAATACAAGTGCAAGAGTGAAGGATGCAATTTTGCCATCTTTGCTTTTATTGATAAGAGAACAAGTGAGTGTATCGTACGGACTTTTAAGGACTCTCACAGACAATTTTGTTGGCCATCCTTCTCAAATAGCCGAGTCAAGTACAAAGTGCTTGGAAAGAACTTCTTATCAAGGCTACGCATCATGCCAAAGATGCTATTCATCGACATCAAATGGTTAGCAAAGGAAGAGTTACTTATTGATGTGACATATAGTCAATCCATGCATGCTAAAGAGTGGGCCTTGAAGTGGATCAATGGATGATTTAGGATGGAAGTTGATAAATTATGGGACTATGCCCAAGCATTAAGGAATGACTCTAAGGGTCATGATAACATTGTTGAAATTCTTGAGGAGCGACCAAGCCCTGCGTATCCTTTGTATTTCAAGCGCCTATTTGTTTGTCTTGATGCATGTTGGCTTGGATTCTTAGAAGGACGTCAATCGATACTTAGGCTTGATGGATGTTTTCCGAAGGGTGAACTTAAAAGGGAGTTGCTTAGTGCGGTGGCAAGAGATGCAAATGACTAAATGTATCCCGTAGCTTGGGCTTACATGGAAGGGGAGAACATGGATAGTTGGGCATGGTTCTTAGCAGAGCTTGGTCCTTTAGTTAAACTAAGCTCCACTATAGGGTTTACTCTTATTAGTGACATGCAAAGGTGGTACCAATTTGTCTATTATACTAATTGTTTCATACTCCCTTATTCCTATATTATCATATTCTGAAAGGTTTTTATTTTTATTTTTTAATTTACAGGGTCTTGAGAATGTAATATCAAGCAAATACCCTCTAGTGGAGCATTGCTTTTGTGTTAGGTACTTTTTCGCAAATTGGAGGAAGAAACACAAAGGCAATGAATTGCAAAGACTGTTTTGGAGTGCTTGCAAGTCAACATCTGTAAGCAAGTTAGGTCATTACTTGGCACAAATTAGAGTAATCAAGCCATCGGTAGTTGATGATATGTTAAGGTGAAGTGTTAAGCACTGGTTCAAGGCATTCTTTAGAAATGAGACAAAGTGTGATGTCATGGACAATAACATGTCCGAGTTCTTCAACTCAATGGTGCTGGAGGTGAGGCACATGTCCATTATTTCCATGATGGAGTGCATTAGGAAGCAGGTAATATTGTTTTCTCATGACTTATATGTATTAAGTGTCATTATAATCCAATCCTTTATACTGCTTCCATTGAGTTCTTTATTAATGTTGGTAGGTTATGAGCCAGATTATAGCAAAGATAGAGGAAGGCAAGAAGTGGCATGGCCAATTTACTCCATGAATTCGGACAAAGATTGAGAGGTAGAAACGTACTAGCTTCACTTGTCATGCCCTACCTAACAAACAAGTGGAGTTTGATGTCATCCAAGGTATAGATGGCTATACCGTTGATATGGAAAACAAACATGTAGCTGCAATTTATGGGAGTTAACTGGCATCCCATGCATGCATGCTTGTGCTGTTTCTTCAACCTTGGTGGCAATGTAGATTAGTACATCAGCCCATTGTGTTCAGTGGAGAAATTCCAAAAAACATATGATCATGCCATCATGCCAGTTCCTAGTGCCAAATTTTAGGAGAAAACTAATCAGAAAATATGCAAGCCCCCATTCCTAGAAAAGCCCCTAGTAGACCAAAGAAAAAAAGGAATCGAAAGGAAGGGGAAGGTAGTAGATGCTTTAAGCAAAGACCTTATATCATGTCTTACAAGCATTGTGGACTCTTAAATCATAACACAAGAGGATATCCATTCAACAATGCTAGTAAGGTAGGGTCTTCACTTAAAAGCTTATCTATGTGAGTTTCATTGTATGAAAACACCTAACTTATGATCATTTCATGACGTGTTATTGTCATATTAGAGTGGAAGCAATAATGTAAGTGGTGTCGCTACTTCTCAAGACATTACTAGTAAAGAACAACCAAGTGAACAAGCCACTAATGTATCTAATTTTGACAATTCTCATAACACGACTACAAAAATACTTCTGAATATGCGAAGACCTAAGGTAATTATTAAATGACTAGATGGCCTATGAATGCTACACTTAAACTGAAATGATTTTTATTGTGCAGAGTGCTGGAGCTGGTTTGAAACATAGAGTGTTAACCGAGACGGTCATGAATTCTGAGCATTTGGCATGGATGTCCCCAGGTGCTTTGAAGCAAGCGTCTGGAACAATGCCCAAGTGCTCTAAAGCAAGTAGCAGTAAGAGGATATCACCAACGTGCTGACCTACCACAAAAGCAGCCTACTGAGGACCATGCAAATGTGGAACCGAATAGAGTAATTTCAAGTAGCCAGCCATCGTTCAAGTAGCAAGCTCCTAGCTGTGCTGACCCCCCCATAGAAGCATCCTACTAAGGACCATGCAAATGTGGAACCAAATAAAGTAATTTCAAGTAGCCAGCCATTGTTCAAGGATCAAGCTCCTAGCCATAATCCTTTCGTAAGTTGGACTTTTCATGTTAGCTAACGTCGCTCATTTTACATTAATATTGTTAATATTATGTAACTTTTTTCACTCACCAATGTTCTTTTATATCGTAGGCAATGACTAACTTGAACGGTGTATCACCTATAAAAGCGTGGATAAAGAAGGCATGCACATCACACTCACATGGGGCATGGTTGTGATCACATATGATAGCTAGACAAGAGCAACTCCAAGTTGACTTAGGCGAAGCTCGTACTACACAACAAGCAAAAGCACAAAAAGCAAAAGAGAAGTTGCCAATAAGGTGAAGAAGCAAAAGGATCTCACTTGCAAATTTCTATAAGAAGAAGTGGACAGGTTCGGTGTTTGTGCAGTTGAACAAGTCAAGTGATGATGACCATTTGGCTAGACCACTAACACAAGAGAGCCACCGAAGGAGCTAAAACCTTAAGCATTTCCCTATTTTGAAAGCGTGAACTTCTGCTATTGGCACTGTTTTGCTATTATTTTTTTTTTGTGTGTGAAAGTGGTCCTCCTTTTGTATATGAAGAGGATCTTATATAGATAAGTGGAGTATGTGTATGTTGTGGGTAGACTCTGGTCATGTGGGTCCTCCTTTGTGCATGTTCAGGAAATTGTGAATATAGGTGCAGTGGGTGACTATTTTAAGTGAAGGCGGGTCATGGTTTAGTTGATGGTCCTTGATCTTGTGTATGGTGCATCTAGTGTTTTTTTTTTTCATGAAATGTAAATAGCAGGATGAAAAAACGCTATTTCGATGACTGTACTATTTGATAAATCTTAATAATTCTACTTAATATTTTGGACAATGTGTATGAGCTAAAATTTGTTGTTGTTTTAATGTGGATTTTCCATGTCATTGATTGTAGAGTACTGATGTGAAGTGTATCGAGTATTGATTGTTTTAATATGGAGATACGGAATTTGTAAAATTTCATCATGGATGTGTATCAATAATGTTGGAATCTCCAAAGTTACAATGTAACGGCCCCAACAAGCAAGGAACGATGTATTTCAAACATCTATTCTATATGCTTTCTTTGTGCTGTTTTAAAATGGTGCATATGTCATTACTTATCAGATGACATTATAATATCATGGAAAGAAATGTTGATGCTTATGGTTTTATGCACATGAATCCGAGTCATGCTCTACAATGAGTGGAATATTATTCTGTGGTAAATAGAGGTTTAGTTCAATTTTCCTAATGGAGACCTCTAATGCCTTTTTAGTTTTTTAGCCATCACCTCTAATTCCTTTTCCATGATGAGTTCGCCTAAAACGGATTGACAGCTTATATAGCTTTTCATTGTCCAACTCAATCTTAGGTTATGAATCCATGACAACTTATATAGCTTCAGAAGAAAGTGAGGATGTTTAATTTTGATTGAATTCAGTGATTTCTTCAGACAAACGTGTTTAATTTTTCTTCCAATATCTAATATAGATAGGCATCATAAATTCATGTTGGGTCATGTAGCACTGTCAAGAATTTGTAAAATTTGATCAGACTTCCTACCATTCTCTTGGTTGTGAGTGTCAAATTACTCATACCGGCTTTTTTTACTATATGTATTAACCTAAACTTCAGAAAACAGTTATCATTCAAAAAGGAATAAATAAGACAAGGAAATAACACCATAAATGTCTATTCTTCATTACATTATCAAATTCTAGCCAAAAAACAATTGCCACCACAAGAGTCTAATCTTCATGCTACATTCTACCTAAAAACATATTCCCTGGCTACTACAACCTAGAAACACATCATGATAACTTGTTCATTGTCTTGAAGACAGGCAATAATAAAATGCCAACCTACGTCATAATTAGAATCCACTTATATAAATTCATCCTACATCGAAGCCTTTTTAGTTAGGCATGTGTTGGATTGTTTGGTTCATTCTCCTCCTCTTCTCCCAACTGGCCTTCGTGAGTTAAATGGTGAAACACATTGCTTCTCATTTGGCAATTAAACTCTATCATTTGAACTCTTTCCGCGTCCTCTGCCAAGGAAGTAGCCATCATCTCCTTCATGCTACCACCACGTTGATACTCTAATGTGTCCTATCTAGGCTCCTCGTTAGAATGCACCCACCTAAAGAAATTGCATCTATCTTCCTATAATGCATACCAGATGCAACAAGTAGATCAATTCATCATAGTGTTATCTTAAAGGACCACGAACCCAAAATAAACATAATGGATGTGAGAGCTTACCATGTCATATCTTGGGCATCCATAGAAGAAGTGACCTCAATTCATCTCCATCCTTATAACTGCAAGCCTCGCTTTCATTCTACACCAACAAAAGACATAACTTGAAGCGCTCATTCCAACTCGACGAACAGAACGCAATGACGAGCTTGCGTCTTTTACTATCTTCGATTGTTAATTAATTTTGACGAAAAATGGAGATTTTGGGGTTTCGATTTGAATTTTGATATGAAGTATTGTGGGTTAGGGTTTCCTTATTTTGGGGTTTGAGAATCCGTACAAATTGATTGGTGGGTGATTGTTTTTTATGTGTAAATTTGAATGTTGTCATGTTATAAGTCTTTTATTATTTTGATTATTTTTTTCTATAATTGTTTTTTATGTGTTATTGTTATTATATATGTCTTGTGGATAATGATTTACGTGGGGTCTATGACATGTGTCAGCGCGTGATAGGTGAATAAAGCCAGCTAAGCAGACGGGGTTAAGGCACTTAACGGAGGTAGTCTTTTGAACATTAAAACTTTCTATAGGTATTAAATTGACTAAATAAAAGTTTGGGTAGTAAATTGAATATTTAAGGAAAGTTCAAGTATTGTTCTTGACATTGACCCTTCTCCAATAAAATACCCCCTTAGGACGATCAATTAGAGCCATCTAATAACACTTATCCAAAAATCTACTTTTATGCTTACTTACTATCTCTTACATATTATTAACTTGAGCATCAAAGTGGTTGTACTAGACAATCTCTACTAACCTTTTTTTCTTTTTACAAGTACCTAAATATTTGCTTGATGTTATATATATTTGCTTTGGTAGACAATTAAGCTTTCGAAAAGAATCGGTGGTTTCTAGTCTGCTTCTTGAATTGCAAAACTACCAAACTTTTTTTTGTTTGTTTTAAGTTAACATTAAAAATTATAAGTAAATGAATTTTATTTTTAAAATAAGGTGAATTTTAATCTCAAAATAATAATTGGGTCTAAGAGTATTAAAATCTTTAATCCTTTCTTTCTTTAAATTTGCTTTAAATATGTATTTATTTATATAAAAACACATGCAACTTTAATTGTAGTGTTGTACTATAAGATTGCAAAATACTCTAGATAATATAGAGAAAATTGCAGGACAAAAGAAAGGTGTCCACTAACATTGTTAAAAATAAAAATTTACTTTTATAAGAAGTTTAAATAAACCAAACCATACATGCTTTGAGGTTACATTTTATAGTGGATAATTAATAAAGTTATACTATTTATATGAACGGTGCAGTGTGAAAAAAACTGTCGCTGACCTCGGTTGATCTTCACACATGTTCTTGTTATACTTTTTTTTTTTCCCATTAATAATGTTGACATAATTTATTTCGGTATCTTCATCTACTACTGATAAATCTAAGCAAAAAATATTACATAAGCAAATGATATTATTCCATCTTGGAATATTTTATTGTAATCCACGAAAGCAACATCGAGATCGGAGAATTTAGAGACAATATCTATCAAGTTAATCTGTTTCATAAATTGTTAGATTGTTTTGTTTAATTCTTAAAAACTTATTCCAGTCTTCTTTATGTTTGTGCCAAATGTTGACTTTGGATTAGAGGGTGGTTCCGCTAGTTCTTTAAATATGGAATCTAAACTATTTATTAATCCATACAGAAATATATGCATACATATGTATATTTAAAAGAAAATTTCAAGCATAACCTCAAAAACCTTTGATCCTTTAATCAAATAACCATACGTGGGCAGTTATAAAGCCGATTACTATAAGAAAATTAAATTTTAGAAATAAAATTTTTTATTTTTACATATAAATTTTTGTTATAAAAATTATTTTTATTAATTCTATTTATTTTTACTAATTTTCTATTGCAAAATTTTTATCTTTATAGTTTTTTTTTTTTCATAATGAATAACGCAAAAGATGATATCATGAATCAATCTATCCAATTTCTATGTTTCTTTTATCCCAAATCGAGATCCGTCGCCTCTCCAAGCAATTCAATGAATAGGGGAGCACAATTTTGGTTTGCATCAAGTCGACATGATCCATTTGGCCAACGGGCCAAACTTACAGTGAACCCTAGGTTTATAATCCTGCGATAAACCATTTCTTGAATCTGATGGGACGTTTGGTATGTAAGAATAGATCAAGATGGAATCGTGATTTCGACTTCTATTCCCTTTTCTAATATTTGAAAACATTTTTAGAAATCAAAATCATGATTTTTTGAAATCGACGATTCTGGAAATTCGATTTTACCTTTAAGAAAACAAAATCATGACTTCGTTCCATTTTTATTAATTATATGTGGTGTAATTAATTCTTTTATCCTATTATGTATTCATATTTTGCATTTATTACTAAAAACATTTCCGATAATTATACTTTTTAGCCATTCTATTCCATGTAATCTTCCACACGCAAGAAAGAATCTATCATTCCCAAACTCATTCCATCATGACTTCGTTCCATTTTTATTAATTATATGTGGTGTAATTAATTCTTTTATCCTATTATGTATTCATATTTTGCATTTATTACTAAAAACATTTCCAATAATTATACTTTTTAGCCATTCTATTCCATGTAATCTTCCACACACAAGAAAGAATCTGTCATTCCCAAACTCATTCCATTCTAATCTATTCCATTCCAAATCATTCATGCGTGTCAAATGTGACATAAGATGCTTGTATGGGTATAATACATGTTTATTGATTTTTATTAAAAAAAAGGTTATCAAAATATAATTATAGAAAATTAATTACCATCTTACCAATGCAAAATCCCATATCATAAATGCTATACTTAAAAAATTATAAAAACTATTTTTTTATAACAATTACATTTATTAGTTGCGATTTTACAGAAACAGTTCAAAATCACATTAACTAAATGGAATATTCAGATATCTACTTATCTAAGTTGTATATAATAAATGTGATTTTTGTGTAAAATTCCAAATTGCATTTAAATATTGCAATTTTACAATGATAATTATATAATAATAATTATTATAAAATTTATATCTATGTGGATAAAATTTTCATAAGTTGATAAACAGATAAATATCTCTAAATGATGGGAACGACGGGAATGCAAGATTGATGCCCCAAATATCATACAGTAGGGTCTGTGAAATGCATATTTTTGGTCTATTTAGAGCATGATGAGAAGGAGCTAGGCCATGCTAATGAGCCAAAGCCAAAGCGTATTAGTCCATCGCAGAGTGGTTTAGCAAGAAATCTGATCAATTGGGATGTTCAGCAATTTATAAGGGTTTGAGTATCTTAAAAAGCCTAACTTGTTTTCCATTTCCCTAATTAAATACATAGCAGGTGTAACACATATTTATCAATTCTATAAAAAAAATATTATTTAAATAAAAATTAGATAATTTTAATTATAAAAAATACCAATATTTTGGTTATAACTAAAAATCACATCTTTAACATGCAATTTACTATAAATAGAAAGTTTTACTATTTTTATAAAAATTATAAAAATCGCATATGAGGCATGCAACATTCATAAAAAAAATAAAATGATATTTTATAAATTTAATTTTGCATCCGTATTTGAACAATTATTTATATACAATTGGTATTAATATAAATAATTTTCTAATAAATCGATAAATCGACAATTTTCTCAATGCATCTTAAGTTTATTCGAGCCCATATATATAGACTTGTAATAACGTTTATGCATTAAAAAGAAAACAAAGAAAAGAAAGAGTTCATTTTTGTACTAAGCAATTATTTCAATATAGTAAAATTGCTAATTTGCTCCATAGTTTTTTTACCTAAGTTCATTCAGGCTTTTCCACACAATACCATTTTATATATTATTTTATCTTGCCTTAACATTTTGTTTGCGCTTGTCACGTGCAACACATAATCCATGCAACTCCAAAACATCATTTGAGGAGTTGATATATAAATGCATTCCACGCTATTCTATATTTAATCATGACCAATTGAAACGTCTTTAAATGGAAAAATTCAGATATACGCATATACATATATATATATTTAGTTATTTTTATATGAGTCCACTCAAAATAAAGGCAATGGGCATGCGTGGTTGGTTAAACTATTAATTAGTTGATGGTGGTCTAACGACGTTTTTGATCTTATCAACCACTCTTTTTAACTTTAAAAAGTAAACTTTCTGCGCAACGAGCCCACGTGCGGTGTAGCGCACACATGAACTCTTAACTAATAGTTTCGTGACAACCGAATCGGGGAGATATGCTGATGTTGACGACGGCATTGATGATAAGAACCCAGTCTCACCACTTGAAAAAAAAATTATCAAGATCAAACTAAGCAATTCATGGAATTCAAAATTGATCAAGAAAGCAAAGTAGTATGGGAAATTTTGGGCGGTCGGATTCAACAAAAATGTCGTTTATTAATTTTTTTTCGAAAGTTAAATTACAGGGCCTAGTCAATATGCAGTGTACAGATCTTACCACTTAAAAAAAAGGAAAATGGACTCTAGAATCCCGGGAATAATCTTCTTATTTTCGAAAAAGCTATGAATGAAATTTAATATAAGATGTTGTATTGTATGAATTGTCAAATAAACTCTACTATATAGTTTAGATTTCAAAATATATATTTCGACTAGGATTGCAGATGAGCTAATTGCTCGTGAATTATTCGAGCTCGGCTTGCCTTAAGCTTAATTAGTAAAGAAACTAAGTTTAAGTTTGATTTACACTCGCAAGTCAAGTCGTGAATAGGCTTATAAGTAAGCTCGTTAATAGACTTGTGAAGAAACTCATTAGATGATTTGTGAGCCTTAAGTTTTGTACATACAATATATTATATGTATAATTAAAATAATAAATAATAGTTTCTATTTGATATATATGTATATATATATAGTGGCTCTTATATATTATTTTTTAAGTTGAAAAGATCAAGTCATGAAAAACTTAAATGAAAAATGAGCTATCTAAACGAATTGACCCAAGCTTGAATGATAGACTCCATAAAAGCTCGGTTACTCTTAATAAAAAACGAGCCTAACTCAAGCCTCAATTTTACACTCGATAAAACATTTGGTTTAAACTTAAGTTCGATAACTTTTAAACGAGCTAAATCCGATCCGAGTCTTCAAAACTCGACTCAACTTGATTCGGTTTTTCTAGTCCTAATTTCCTGCATATGATTACACATGCAACTATTTGTAGATGAAGTGGAAGGGACAATCGCAGCTGTCCCTTAACTTTAAAATAATTTTAAAATTTAACCTTTTAGAAATTTTAAAGATTCTTTACTTTGCAATTGCATACTGCCTATATTAATCATGCTCTAATTTCTTTTAGAATATACAAATATAATCAAAGAACGCAATTGGTAAGGAAAAAAAATAAAGAAGTATGTAAATTTTAGAATTTTATGTGTGTGTGTGTGTCCAAAAATATCATGGTAACATAATATATAATAGAAAAATTATGACTGGAATAGAAGTTACAACTACATATAAATGGAAAGAATTCAATCTATCATAGAAAAATAAAACTAAAATGACATATAATTTTATATATTATAATTTTTTCATACACCCATAATATATGTACACCTTAGGCTAATTTCATAATATCATGTCATGGCAATAGGAGATGGAAATAATTAGGGAAAATGCAAGAAGGGTGACGAGGAAGTGTTTGTAAGGTGGGTGGGAGGGGAGTCACAACTGGAGATGGGGACAAAGGACAGTGATTGAGGAGAGAACAGGTGTCGGCAGTTTGATTGGGGACACGTGTTGGGGTTAGTTTTAGGGTTGTGTCTGTCTGAAAAGGACCATCCAGCTCACGCATTAACCGTTTTCCGAGAGTGATGGGTGCATCCTCACGTGTTATGTTATCCCTCTGCCCTCCTCATCAGCTCATGAACTGTCCTCTCTGCTCCGCTTGTGTTGCATGGATTCCCCTTTCCACACCCTCTCGTGACAATGACATGTCCGGTAAGTTGACACTCTTATCTATGTCTCTCGGTGGATGAGGTATTCAAATATTTAACTTTGAGTCGTTTTAAGAAGTTTAAGTTTGATATTTTTATGAATTTTTAGGTATATATGATTCTATTCTTTATAACTTTTAAACATTTACATGTCAAAAACGTGCATACATACATATATATACACACACAGAAGCACATGTCTCACTCTCTCTCTTCTATTCTCCCACGCTCCAAATAATGCCCATAAACGTAATCCTCTCAAATTTTAGGTCTAGACTAATGGATATACTATTGGTTTCGTGATTCACTTACAAATCTAACTCCCTATTAAATAGTTGATTTGAGGTAACTAAAATTTGATAGGAGTTATAGGGTTAAGAAATGTAACTTGCTGAAAATTTGCATAAAATATCACAATGTTTAGTGGGGAATAAGCAAATTCATCTCCAGGGCGGATACAGGATTATTGTTATTATTATTACCTCGTGGTATACTTTAAATATAAAATAGTTATTAACAAAAAAATTTAGTTTAATAATTTTATGATAAAAGAATTTAATATTTTTAGTTATTGTAAAAGAAAAAATTAAAAAGAAACACACACACATATATATAGAGTGAGAGAGAGAGAGTACTAGTATAATAAATACATGTTGAAAAAGTAAAAAATAAATAAATACTTCTATGAGATTTGAATCCGTTGATATAAAAGCAAATACTTAACTATTAGACCACACTAAGTTTTAATTAAAATTATTCCATACAAAAAATAGAAATCTTAAACTCAACTTAAACACTATCAAGCTTACAAATATGTTGAGACTCCAAAATTTGTCAAGATAAATTGCATAAGATTTAAACTTCACCCAATACACTCCTAAGTGCTTTAAGGTCAAGATTCACCTGATTTAATTATCGTCAAATCCACTTGAGTAAAACTCAGCAAACGTTGGTTAGCTTTCGAGTATATTATGCTCATTTACAACCTTAATTAGACCAAATAAGTGAGCACGACAATGATCATATTAACAAGATTTTGAATGAATTAAATTTGTTATAGATTGAAAAAAATTAACTTTTCACGTTTTTTTATATTAATTTTATACTTTTAAAATATATTGTTAGTCCTTAAAGAGTAATTCTATCTAAAAATTATTTACAACCCTAATTAGTTATTCAATGATATATGGCTTTTGAATTCGCTTTGAAAACACAGTTAAAGTAAACACCAAGTGTATAAATATAAAATGAGAGTAGGGTAAGAGAAGATTGTGCAAGTATTTATAGAGATCCCGCCTTATGCATTAGTTCTCTTCTAGTTCTAAGCCGAGGATCCGGTATTCCACACCAGTATATTCCATTATATATAATCAAAATCAAGATTACAAATAGTGTTCTCAATTCACTTTTACTAGACTTTACACTAACACTTAGCTATCTCTGATCTCATAGCATATTTGTAATTTAACTCTCACAAAATGATCAAAAAAAGTGAAGGTAAAAGAATAAGATATTCTTTCAAAATTCAGCTTAAGTGTTAAGTAAAATAAAAGTAGCAGAATTTAGCACAAAATAAGCTGGAGTATGATCACACTATCACTGTTTGTATGAAAGCTTCTTCATATCTATAGAAATTTGAACTCCACAAATATATATCTTCATGTCTTCTAATAGCTAGAAGGTAATATGAGAGATATGTGCTAATAGATTAAAGATAAGTTCCTTTCCTGATATTATGCACTTGCTATAGGTTGTATGTTTCATGCTTATCTCTAAATAAAAAATTCACTTGATCTTTTCCTTACAGTTGACAAAATTTGTGGAGAATATTTACAAAAAGCTGCTAAAGATATCTTATAAAAACTACACTTAATATGCTTTACTTTGAAATATCTTCATATCCATATAAAATAGGAGTGTATCTTATTTTGTTTTATTTTAAGAAAATCCAAACTTCATCTACTGTTAAGACATGATCTTGAACTCACATATATATGAGACTTCAACAAATAAAACTTCCTTCACAAAGCTGAAACATAATTAAACTTATATGGAATTTAGTTGAACTTGCTATCATGAAATTATTAAATCTTCAAAGGCCTTTAATCTAATATAAAGTCAAATCTCATTTATATAAACTAACTTTGTGGAACATTTTGAATGTATAACGTAAATACATTCAATTTTGGAGTAATAAATTCAATTTTAGGTTGGGCCTTCAAATTGATGAAACTTTTAATGTAAACCTGATTTGCGATATTCTGCTCAAACTCATTGTATAATAGGCCAATCTTCTGAGCAGTCTCTAAGTGTTATAGAGTTCTTGATAAGTTTTCTAGATAATCTATGAGTCATCCTCTGAGTTGAAATTTTCTTTGATAAAACTTTTTTCTAGAAAATTTCTAAGCTTACTTGATTGATCAATTTAATCTGCTCATATAGTTTACAACTTAAAGGCTACACACTTAATAACTTTGTTAGTAATCTTTACTCTTTTTTTATCACCAAAACTAATAATGAGAGAACTTAACATGTATATTATACAAAATGCAAAACATAATATGCATACATAACCATCGACAACAACAATCTCAATGGTTGAAGATGACTACTGAGAAAATTATTTAGGATTTTGTATTACAATAAATAAAATTAGGGGCTTGTTTGGTTCATCATTCTAGTATCGTTTTGGTACCAAACAATATTGAACCCATACAAATATGATACTAATAAAAAATCAATAATTTTACTCATAAACTAATCAAACCGAACTGATACTGAACTAATACCGATACTGAATCGATACAGATCTGATACCTAACTATCTAAACAGCCCCTATAAAGCTAAGGTTGTAAATTTTGGAGGTTTTCAATTAGGCCTCATTATAGATTTATCCCAAAAGTACCACTTTTCTTTATTTATAAGATAGATTGTTGCGTCCTTAGCATATTGTAGGTTTTTTTTTTTTTTTTTAACTACAATGCATATTATAACTATAAAGAAAAAATAAGGATTAAATTTGATGTTCCGTTAAGAAAACACAGTAGCCAAAATCGTTAACTATAATAACCAAAATCCTATCATGTCATAGTTAGTTTTAACGATGCTGGCTAGATTTTTCAGCTAGAGGCCTCTGTTTTTTTTTTTTTTTTTTTTTTTTTTTTGATAAATAAGGTGTTTGTTTCAAACATGAATAGGTTTCAGCTGTCACCAACATCACCTCACTATGCTACAAGTTATCTCTCTAACACCATTTGGCATTAAAATAGGGGGAGTTCCATGATTAACCCAATGGCATTATAATCACCAAATAACTTACCTAGTAAGCGGCCAAAAAATAAATAAATAAATAACTTACCTAGTTATTACAGAGACTCAATCAAGTTATTGCTCAAATTTGAAGAACCTTATCGTTTATCTCCTTGAATAATAACTGTAATAAGAAATAAAATCATAATAAGAAATACAAATTAATTAACAATAATAAACAATTAAAATCATTATGAAAGTTGAAATTGTGACTGGAATCTACGAATCGCACTTTCCTATTGTCGGGGCTCACAACCAAGTCGAAGCAACAATCATAGCTCACGATTGGGAAAGGCAGCGTATAATTTCTTCAATATATATATATATATATATATATATCTATGTGTGTGTGGTTATTAAAATCTGGAGTCAAGTCATATAATTTTACAAGTTTATGTTTTTGGGATTTTTTTTAGTATTAAAAAAAAACATTTATAAAATCGTTTTGAAACAAACTTAGGTAGAATCGTGATTTAACTACATGATTCCACAAGTTTATAATTTTATTTATTATATATAATTCTACACGATTTTATGTGATCCTACTTGATTTGTATACATAAAAATATCAAAAGTATTAACTGTATTTTTCATCAAATATTGAATGAAAGAACAACGTACATCTTTAACTTAGACAGATTACACAACTAACTTGAATGTTGAAGATCTCTCTACCAATGATTAATGAATTGTGGGGGAATAAAATGTGTTTTATTCCTCAAATAAGGCTAGTTAGGGATAAGAAAGAAGATAAAAGTGACATAGATTTAAAGAATTAATGGAGCAGGATTTAAGAAGCTTTGATATTCATAATATTGATACTGTTGAAACTAAAGTATGAATGAGTACTTTAAAAGATTTAGAACCAGAAGATTCCGATATTGGTAGTTCCAACAATAATGGCATTTACAATAATAAATATGGTTAAGAAAAAGGTATTTTGGTCATCATAGGGCAGCTGAAAATTATTAATCCATTTTTTTTTATTTGATAATAGTTTTTTTATGTTGTGATTTAATTATCAAACCTACTATTAGGGACGCAACTAGGACGGGTTTGGGAGGGGTCATATAAAACCCAAACCTGACCCGATTCCCTATAGGATTAACCAAACTCAACCCACGACCCTATAAGGTTTTATGTGCAATTCTCAAACCCACCCCTATAGGGTCATGGTCCTGACCCGCCCCGCTCCGTGTTGACCCGATTTTATTTTTATACCTTTATCTTTTTTTTCCTTTTTCATTCTTTTTAGTTATCATTTGTCTACTAGTCTTCGCGATATATTCTTCATTTTACTTATTTGTTTCAATTTCTTTTCATTTGATGGTGAAGCTATACATTAAAAAAAAAAAAAAAGAAGTCAATAAGCTGGATAATTGATTTTCGATGTATGATAATCAATTTGTACCATAACAAAGTAGAATTTACTTTACTTGAGGATTGATATAGATACGTAAATAAGAATATTATTTCTTATTAATTATAAAAAAGCATGATATTCTCAATGGGACAAAAAAATAAATTATACAATCATAAAGCCATAAAAATAATAAAAATTGGATATATCAAAGTTTTGATGTTATAAAAAAAATTTATTAATCTTAACGGATCGAGTCGACCCTATAGGGTTATAACTACGACCCGAACCCAACCCGTGACCCTACAGGCTCACAAAAATTTTTCCCAATCCTGTTCCATAATCTTATAAGGTTTTTAGCAGGTTGAGCAGATTGGGTACCCTATAATGACCCGCCCAGTTGCATCCCTACCTACTATTTACATCTTACTTTTACACATTGGGATATGTTTAATTATCTATATTATAACCTAAAAATGGAAAACGCATCGGAGTTGCAGATAGTCATAGTAAATGGGCAACGGCACGCATGGGCCACAGGTCTGGCTTGACATGGTAAGGGAAAGAAAAAGATAAAAGCGCGAGTACACACTAGCCAACAAGCAGTATATAAGGCATGAAAAATAAGTGGGCCTACATGATACGGCATGCGAATTAGCACGTAGGTTTTTCTTTTAATAATAATGAAAAACATAGTTTGTTTTAATTCATTGTAAATTATATTTAAATAAATAATTTGCTTTATTTATTATTTTAATTAAATCCATTTGTATTATTAAATAATATGGTATTTTTTTTTACATGATCTCAATTATATTATTATTAACATATAAACTTGAAATTTTTTTAGCAAATAAAAAATGAAATTATCAAATAAATTATAATAGTAATTAAATTATACTAAATGTTAAACTTTCTTAATTAATTTATTTAGAATAATTGTAATAATAAATTAAATTAATAAATGCATTAAGATCAATGGAAAATTAAATTCTATTAATAATATTTTTTATTTTTAAAAATTACAAGACGATTGGAAAAAAAAAAAAAAAAAAAAAAAGAGGTCATCAACCACACCGTCCACATTGTATTATACCATATCATCCTAGAATCATATAGTCTCACCCCATGTTTCATCTATGCCTACGACAGCAACTCTAGTAGTGACAATGACCCCCCCAGTTCCTGAATCACTATCATTGAGCCACCAAAAGTGTGAGTCCGTCTACTTCCTATCATTAGCATCAGACCAATCTTTTTAAGCGGACACATGCTTCAATGGTGTCCTCCTTTAGTCTATGGTGATGCAATTCGAGAACCCTTCGCCTAAACTAAGAGCTGATTCTAGTGAAATTGTTAAAGCTGGAGGAGCCAAAACATCTCGTGCCACTACAAAAAAGCACTGGCATCATGTGTGTGCTCTTCTTCCATCAGTCAAGGACATTGAAATCATCATCCTCGTTCCCTCCCCCCTCTTTTGGTTCTTCCTTCTCCATTGGTTGTGCCTTGTACACTAGCATGTTACTAAAAATTTCTTGGGAAGCCGCATGACTACTCCTAACATATTGCACAATTTGTTTACTTCTCTTAGAAAAACCCCAAGATGGTGACTATTAGTTCATTGTGGTTAGAATGGCTGTAGATTCATCTAATCACGACACTAATACAGGTCTTTATGTAATTTTGTTGCCTTAGTATGAAGATTTGTAGGTTGTGATTTAGGATTAGCCGCTCCAAGATTCTTGTAGAATGCCTTGATAAGTGTCTTAATCAGACGAAACATATAGCATTGATCTAACATTGTTGCAACATGGAAGAGTAGAGGAAGAGGGACAAAATGATCTCGAAACTTACTTGCCATTACAAACATAGTGGCGATCGGATCAGGATCACAACAGTAGTTATCTAATACGTCTAATATGTCAACTAAGTGAGGAAGTATGCAATTGCTAGTGGGGTAATAACAACATGGCAAATGCTACATTGGGCCAATAAATGCTTTTAGGACCTCTTTAAGTGCACGTATTATTTTCCAATCTCGTTCCTCCATCAGACCAATGTTAAGATTGGAGAGATTGAGTGAAGTATTGTACAAATGAGTTAGAAGCCTTATGCACTTTAGTGCATTTTGAATGTAGAATTCCACTTGGTCTTGCAATGAAGTATAGGTAGCTTTTCCTCTAAACAAGATGTCTTGACAAACTCCATATACATCTATTTATACCTCTTTGAAACACAAAAATAGTAGATTGTATACCTTATCTTTTCGATGTTTAGGTCAATGCCATAAGCTTCAAGGCCTACTTGCACTACCATCAGACGTAGAAGAACTTCCCATCACATATTAGGTTTAACATTTGCTTTAGATATTGAATGGAAGCAGTGTTATTTGACCTATTGTCTAATGATATACTGAATATGGCATGTATACCATACGTTCAAAGGGTTTCTAGGATGTTATTTGATATAACATGGATGGTATGTTTCTCTTATAACAGTTGGAAAGTGATAATTTGCTTTGGATTAACCATTAATCATCTATCCAGTAAGCGATTACGTATATATAGCTGTCATCAATATCATTAAATGGGGATTTCCATATGTCTAAGGTAAGAGAGATGTTGCACATGCAAAACCGAGTGCATTATTTAAACAGAAAATGACCATACCTACAAAGAAGGTTTGACAACACTTCCTTAAAGGCTTCATACTTTCTTCCAAAAGGGTCCATTGCATCATTCTTCAACGTTTGCTGCCCTACATGCTCGTATTAGGGTTACGTAGCCCAACTTTCAAATTTGGAATGACCGGCCACACGAAATAATATATTTGTAATTGCCCTCATTATCCTAGCTTGTCTCGTGCTTCTTTCTAGTCAGATTGCCAGTTGGCAGGATCAACTTCCACGTGTGATTCGATGTGTCGATTCAAGTGTCTCGTGCCATTACAGGATCTACACAACAAATTTATTGCCACAAATACGACAAATGGAAAATTTAATAGATTCTACACTTGAAGAGGATTCAACGGCTTTTGTGAAGTAGTTCCAAACGGTTATTTTTTTCTTTCAGGGCCATCTCGAAGAATCGCTGGTCATGGCAGAGTCAGTGTTATTCTATGATTAGAATGATAGGTCTGCCGAGGTGAAAGATGTCACCTACAAATAGAAAATAATTACAATTAATTGTATAGTGATGATAAAAAAAAAAAAAAAAAACGAACACAACATAAATTTACCCCTTCATCATTCCCACTTGCCATGAAAAGCGGTCATGTATTTGTTGGTAGAGAGTTAAAATACCTTACTACACCTGCTTTTTACTTAGGATATATTTAGGCATCAGTGGCAAGGACATAGGCATCGAATATCTAAGATCCCCCATCTAATTCATCAAGATAGTGAATCCTTGGGTAGTGTTTGGATATTAGTTATTAAAAACCCATGATAAATCTATTTTACTCTATTCCATTAATAGGAATCTAGGCTTTATCTTATGCATTTCTAAGTAAATTCCTATGAATCTTATGCTTTTATTGCATAAATGTTGTTTTTTTCAAATCCTAGAATCAAAAGAAGAAGAAACAAAGTTGTTTGAATCATATTTGGAGCAAAACGACAATAATTATACAAAGTAGAACTTGTTCGAGCCCTGCAAAGAACTCATCAAGGGCAAAACAACATAGCCAAAATGAGGCAAAATGATCCTTCATGCCTTGGATCGAGCACTCAACAGGACCCTTGACTTTTGTATTGAGGTGATCAAGCCTTGGACTTCACGATACAGCTTACGCTACGCCACAATGCCAAGCCCTAAATTCAACCTACCATCAAATCTATACAAAATTACACCTTTGTTAAAAAAAAAAAAAAAAAAAAAAGCACAGCTTAGATCAAGGCCAACGTTTGAGCCATCAACGAACTCATTGAATCCCATGGTTAAATCTGAACAAGAATTCGTTGCAAAGAAACCCACAGCTTTGGTCAAACCCTAACATTCAAGCAACTTTTGAGCACTCAATGTACACCATGAAAAGTAACCTCATGAGTTGGCATCCAAGACGCACGTGTGAAGGTGAAAATGAATTAAGTTATAAAGAATCTACCATGCTAGCGAATAAAATCGTCATGATTCTTATGCCTGATCCTATAAATAAACGTGCACAAGCATGCGATAAGGATATATAGTATCATATGTAAAATATTTCTAATGTAGAATAGAGAGAGAATTCTTGAGCAAAAGAAATATTTCTTCTTGCTGAGAAATCTCAAAGTATTTTGGGTAAATTCATTATAAAACCAACATATGTTTCTGCAATAGTCTGTGCTTAATTTGTAATTTCATCTTTAATTCCATATTATTTCTTCAGAATTTGTGCTTACTATTTGAATCTATGGAGAAATAAACATTTAACTTAGGTTTTGTGAGTCCAAGTCCTGATTCATGTGATTTCAAAGTGTTTTAACGATTATCACTGAGTATTTGTAATTAGCAGCTAAAACTTAATTTCACTGTTCTAAATGTGTGGTGCACCTTTCAAATTCATATCAAATTTCAACTGAATAGATTGAGACATTATTCTTTTGTATAGATTTGAGCTACTAATGGAGTTGCTCGTAATCACCTTAGAGAGAGATGGTGAAACTTTCTATTGGGTAAGTTTTAAAACAAAGGATTATTAAACTTTATGCGAATCTAAATTGCTGATAACTTGTGAAGATATTTCGGTAGTCTAGTCTCGATATAGAGTTACTAACTTTGAGAGAGGCTTTAACTTACCCCAGTGAATTTGATAGTGCAAATATTCTAGTGTACAACTCTATGAGTTTATTAAGAAAACACATGATAAGGACTTGGTGAAGCAATCCCTAAGGCTTTTTCTTGAATTAACAAGCTTATCTTATAATTTTCCCTAAAAAACATGTATATATTCATTACCCTTAGTATAACTTCTATTTTTATTATGTTCTTGTGAATTTTCTTTAGCTAGATAATAGATGAAAAGCGAATATGGTAAATGCCAATGATCTCTTGGAATACGACCTAATATTTTCTATGTTACTTCGGTAGGTACATTTGCTTAATGATGGTAGTTGCAACCGAAGTTGAACAAAACTAATTAGCTTCTCATATAAATTTTTGGAAACTTCAACTTTGTGTTCTTAAATGTTTTTAACCCGACCAACGAACCAACTAACCCACGAGTCATCAAAATTGCTGAAGTTAGGAATATTACTTGGTGTGTTACTATTTCCAGCCATTTTGATTTTTGGGGATAACATAGGGAGAAGAAATTAGTGAAGGAGCTTAGTTGGATACAATTGTAAGCTAGAAAACTTCAACTTAGGTGAACTTTATGTTGATGTCTATTCTCTATATATAGCCAAAGAAGCAACGTAGCCACATTTGGTGAAGAAGTGGCCACTTTGAGACTCAAAACATGCACATGTTGACTCTAAACATGCACACATTGTATCCCAACATGGTCACTTCTTCACCCAACATGGCTACTTTTATATGTTAAAAAAAAGAAAAAAAAAAACAAACATGCTTGCTTTTGGAACAACATGAGCGCTTTTATTTCCCATGCACCCAACGAAATAATTTAGGTGGCAAACCCAACATAGGTACTTTGTTGCCTAGCGTAGGCACTTCTGAGTTCAACATGGGCACTTTTGTCTTCTACCCAATTTATTTGTTAAGCGGGAAATCTAACATGCCCATTTTGTACTTTCAAGTGGGCACGTTAGATTTTTTTTTTTTTTCACATTGTGGTACAAGCATACCTACTTTAAGATCCGACATGGGCACGTTAGTGCCCCTACATTCAATTTTTTTTTTAATGTTAGGCACCAATGTGTCCGTTTTCACAAACAATGTGAGCACGTTAGAGTCTAATGGTCAATTTTTTTTTTAACGTTAGGCACCAAGTGTGCACGTTGTTAAGCAAAGTGAGCACGTTGGTGCCCAATGTTCATTTTCTTTTTACTGTAAGGCATCAATGAGTACATGTTTGAGAATAATGTGCCCAAGTGGATGTCGAACGGTTAAAAAAAATTTGAACGTTAGGCACCAACATGTACACATTGTCCCCTAATGTGCACACGTTGGCCCAATGTTTAGAATGCTGCCTATGTTTATTTAAACAATTTCAACATGGGCATTTTACCAATTCGTTCTCAACACATTCTCCCTTCTTCTCTCCTCAAAAAACACTTCTTCTTTCATCTTTCATCTTTATGCTAGAAATAACTATAAAAAAACTATGGAAGGTCATGGTGAATCATCTCATCAGCATAAACATGACAAGAAATAATCTAAATGCCGCCTTCGTCTCCTATCTATTTGGCCTCCACTTTCCTAAAGTTTACATGAGAGAACAGTTCGAAAGAATGTTCTACACTTGATTCGATATAATGGGGAAGGATTATGATTGACAATCGTTAAATGAAGTCTATGACTTTAACAATGCTCTTGCTGCTACTAGGTTACTACTACTATTTCAATTTCCAAACTTGATTTATCCCGACTATGTTTAAATGTTATATTCCAACACAACTACAAAAGAAGTCGTAGAGGATAAATCTGTCACTCCTTAGATTGAAATCGAGCGATCTAGTCCATCAAAAATGATGACTTATCTTTCCAACATTGTATTCCACATCATGCGGAAGCCATCAACCGTCTATTGCACCTAAACAACAGGGCTGAAAAGGAAGATAGCAATTGGGATCTAGAAAGAGCATTCCCTTAGATTTATGGTGCTCTTGTTTTTGAAGGTGAGTTTGTTGCTAACCATATTAAGCATACAAATCAAAAAGACCTCACTTCGATATGTCAGTTGATATATCACATGCTACGTTATAACATTTGTACAAAAAGGAACACAAACAACTTGACTATTGATGGTGTTTTCTTTAGATGCAATATTGTCGTATTGGTCATTCAATGTTTGTTACATGGTTGTGCAAACTTTCCAACGGATGCTCGGAGAAAAGATTCTCACTTGGCATATGGAAGGTTGATCATAACCCCTCTTACTAAGCATGGATTCGAACTCATGGGTTATGCAGAAACAAAGCAAAATGCAGATTCAAATAAGCCGACAGCCAATCGAAAATGCATTTCATGTATGATCCCTAAAGCAAATAATACTATAGGGCTAGGGGTGGTGGTCGAGGTCAAAGGCAACCACAACAAGATCAGGGAGATGATGCTTGGGTGGATCTAAATTTCAACATCAAATGATTAGCCCTACCTTCACATGATGAACCAGTGATGGAAGAAGGACAGAGCCATACATACCATCAATAACAAAAGCCCGATCATGGTGGGTTTGGTACGAGTTCGATAATGAAATGTTTGGAGAAAATTCAAAAGAGTCAAGAAGAGCAGAGCGGACTTATTAGGCAACATAATCAAATGCTTGAAAATCATAACCGAATACTCCAAGGTCAACCAACAACACTCCAAAGTCATTACCAAATGCTCCAAAGTATCAATTCCATGTATGATCAAATCACTAAATTCCACAAATACTTCTTCTAATGGGAGGGCTACCACCTGAGGATTCACCAACCACCACTACCACTATGTCATCCCCTAGCATCGTAGATAGTTAAGGTGGTCAGCAAGGCAACAAAATCCTCATTCTCCATATTTATTTTTTGAAATGCAATAGTTGTGTATTTTTTTTTCAAATAGTATGCAATTGCATATTATCAATGAAATGAATGATATTGTTCTTTATTCATGAAATACCTCGAATTTTACCAACCTAAATTAGAAATGTGATAATTAAATACTATGAAAATATTGGTAATTTTGGATCTTATTTTAAATTGAACTTATTAATTGAATTTAGATAGTTCGTCAATTAATTTTCATAAACTATAGAATATAATTAGATAATTTAATTTGTAAATGGACTTAATTGAAATTAGGAATTCCAATGCCACAAATACCCATTTCAACTTATCAAATTACTTCAAATTCCTTTTTCTAACATACCAAGCTATTAAATTCCTTTTAATTATCGACTTGAAACCGATTTCTCAAGTTGAATTATCTAAATTCCTAATTCACTAAAATTAAACCTTAATCTAAATTTAGATTAGACTCGAGTCAATAACTCACTAATTATATACCTAAGGTTATAAATATCAAGTGTAGTATGACCGATTAATTTTTAGGGTCTATTAGATAGTAAACGATAGTTTAAAGATGAATTGCTAGGGTTGAAAAATACGCGATAGAAATAGAAACTGATCAATATCTACCAAACTAGAACTCGAATAAAAATTCTGAATACGTAATCATAAAATTTAGAATTTTCTAACCCTTTTGAGCACAATACTCTAATTTGACCTATTTGGACTAGAAACCCTAATCGCGTAAGTGAAAATTTTGATAATTTAACATAATTAGGAATAATAAATGAATTTAATTGAAAATAAAGACTCTAATGTCATAAATACCTAATTTAACCCATTAAGCAACATCGATTACCTATTTCAACAAATTCGAATTAATTAATCCTTTTCAATTATCAAATGAACTTTATTAATCAAGTTTAACCATCTAAAACCCTAAATATCCAATTTAGACATTTTAGCCTAAATTCCAACTCCTTAAATCCTAGAAATTTAAATATAAATATTTGTTTTCAAATACCAATTCCTAAGCCCTAAAACCCTAAATTCAAGTAAGCTATTAATTTTCCTTTAATTAGATTTCCTAAAATTAATTTCTAATGCCAGTTAATTCTCTTTTCTTACTTCTTAAAATCCATTTCTAATTCCCTAAAGCCCATAACCTAAAGGCCTAATTCTTCTAAAACCCTAAGCCCAATTATTCAAAGATCAAGCCCATAAACCTAAGACCAAAAGCCCATGCATCAAAGCCCATTAGACCATGTTCTTATCATGCACCCTCACACATGATATGAAATCTCAATGTCTAGAAAAAAATCTAACCTTATGAAAAGACCAAAATAACCTTAGCTACTTCAAGAAGGTTTCTTCATCTATGAAAGACCAATTTGCCCCTTAAATATCTACAATGTGAACACAAGAAAATATCAAGTGTGTGAAAAGACCAAATTGACCTTAGCCAATTCTTGAAGTTCTTCACTTAGGAAAAGACTAAAATACCCCTTAAATATCTACACAAGAAAATATCTCTAGAGTTAGAAGACCAAAATGCCCTCAATTAATCAAGCAAAATGACCAAAAAGCCTAACCTAATTGAAATTACAAGACCTAAAATACTATAAATATACCTATTTAGAAAACCCTAATCCCTACTTCTTCTTGCAACCCAACCCCTAAAATCTCTCAAAAATCACTCTAAAAACCCACAAAAATCCTACAAGAATTCTACAACAATTCCTCTTTAAATCTAGCATCCAATAGGCAATGAAATTCATGATTTCTCTACCATCCAATCTCTCAATTTCTTCCCCAAATCCAATCTCCATTTCAACCAATTCTAGATGATTTTGAAGGCTAAAAGAAAGGTTGAAGCTAGGGAAATTAGCTTGAAGAAGCTACATCAACTTAAGGAGTAGGGTAGTGAAGCTTTAGCTAATTATTTCACAATTCAAGTAAGTAATGTTAGTTTATTATGAATTTGTATGATTGTTGTATTTTGTTGTTGAAATTATTGTTAGATGGTGATATCAACATAGATTTAATAATAATAGGTTTTGGTAAATATAGATATATGTTTTCTTACAAATCGAATACCATAAATATATGTATAAATGTTGTTTTGATAAAATTATCATATATATAAATATATAAGTATGATATGTCTAATGTATGGTATATAATTGATCTAATATGTTAATTATATGTGTGTATTTGATTTAGTTTTTAATAAGTTATAATGTTGGAAAATGAATCAAATGGACATGTAAGCTTAATATTATATATAAAAGGCATGTCATCAAGTTAAATTACTGAAATTATGATCAATATATGCATATAAGCATGTGAACATGATATATCATCTTATGGAATTTGGGTTTGATAAGTTAAACATGTTGATGAATTAATTTATGATAATATAAGTTGCTGGAATTAATTATTGCATATGTCTTTGTGAAATTTAATTAAAATATCAAATGAAATTATTTTTGATGAAATTTATAAAAAGATAGCTTAACATGTCTATATACAAACTGTAAATTTTCGTGAATTTTGAAATACATTTACTATTTTTAAAATTAAATTACAAAATAGCAAAACAGGGCAAAACAGTGTTTCGGCCAGCAGTGGTGGCGTGAATTCATATGAACCGGTGACTTTTTCTCCTTCTTTTTCGATGAAACTACAACGGTTTGAAAGCTTAAGAAGTCTACTTTAATTTGGTGTAAAGAACCGAAAAACCGGTCGGTTGATGGTCAAATTCGATCGAACCGATCGGTCGTCGCTGCCTATGCCCTGTTCTGGACAGTTTTGAATCAATTAAAATTAAAACCATAATTAACTAATTAATTTAGGCCAAATGACCTTATAAACATATAAATATATGTGTTAGGAAGTTTACATAAAAATTTGAGCTTAAGAACCCGTGTTTAAGATAATAAACCGATTTATTAAAGTTAGGGTGCACACTAGTTTTCTATAGGAAATGAAATGAAGGAATTTAAGGTAAATCAATTCTAATCAAATGAATATGAAATAAATGTAAATAATGTGTTTTCATGTTAAATTATGAATTTTAAGATAAAAATTAATTATTTTTATTTTATGAATTTATTTATAAAGTAAATAAATATAACATCACAAGATAGTACAAACATAATAGGAAACTAGTTTAGATTCCTTAGTCCATTTAGATGTAAAAATAAATTATAAATGACATAAATAGAATAATTATATTTTAATAAGTTGTTTTACTTAATAAAAGTTTAATAGATTGATTATAGGACATACTATAGAATTTATCATTTTAAATGACCTAATTACCATTTAGTAAACTTGACTAGTTAATTATATTCAACTTGATTAGATAAAATTAATATAGATTTATTAACTAATATTAGCTTAGTAAATTCTTCAGAAACCAACAATTTATACTTAGCTATTAATTGATGAATACCTATATGATCATATTAACTTGAAATTGCTTCGATTAATATGTTAGGTTAAACCTTAAATGATAAGGAGTACGTAATTTCTAAAATATGATAGACCACGAATAATAAGAGGAGTATGTTGTTTCAAATGTAATTCGCTAGAAAACTAAGTGGTTAATACATGTTTGATATAAGTTGATAATTGAATCAAATGCTTATATGAGTTAATCTTTGAAGCAGATATTTGTTAGGAGTCTGCCTTCTGCTTTATCTTCTTGTCTATCTTCTGATTGTTCGGAGCACAGACTTTGTACCAGGTACGCAGTGACTTGTGTGTTGCTGCTAGGGTAGGCATGCTAAATGAACTAATACTTAAAGATGACCTTAATAATTGCTTGTTGCTTGTGCGTGGCCGTTTTTGAGACCTGGCCCGAGGGGCGGCAACCTTGCTAGGCGGTGCCAGCACGGTAGTTAGGCGCTTAGGCCACCATGGGCATGGTGGTACGGTGGGTAGCTGATGGGGGAACGGTAGCGGGATAACGTCTACCTGGATCGGAGAGAAGTAATGTAGTGTGGTTCACGTTTATGGGACCGGTTGAGCTACACTATATTATGGACTGTGATGGGTAGAGATGCGTAACGGCTGTGACCCCCAGACGAGGCTATTACTTGTAGAGGTAGGAGATATAGGTATTCGGGCTGCCTATATCAACCCCCTGAGCAGTTGCTGCTACTCAGGACCCCCAGGTTCCCAGCGTGTTGCCGGAGTGTGAGTGCTCCACTGTTGTTTGTCGCACTTTAATTTAAAGATATAAACTATTGGTTGTTGCATTGCATATAGAATAGGCGTGTGTGCCCATCTCGTGTGTGCTTGTGTTGCTGTCGTACTGGGCTTCGGCTCATTCCTTCTTTTTCAGGTGATGATCTGGATGCTTGTGATTATCGGGTATGGGACGATTCTAAAGGAGCTTGTAACAAGTTAGTGCCTAGGAGTGAAACTGTTTATATTGTAAAAGTTATTGATCATCTTTTCAAACTTATGATTCGATGAGGGCATATCTATGAGCCCATGGTTGTATCTTGAGATACCAAACACTATGTACTTTGAGATACCTGATGGTATGATATTTATTTATAAACGTTTGTCTACTCACAAAAGTAGCCTATTTGAAAATCGTTTTGAGAAATTTACTTTATTATATGTAATGGTCTACTCAAGAAAGTAGCCTATTCAGAAATCATTTTAAAGAAATGTATTTCTTTTCCGCTGCAACTCTAGTTGTTTTCAAAATCCAATTCAACGATTTCAGAATCTAAAATTTGTTTAGCAACGATCACGATAAACTAGATTAGGTCAGCCTTAACGTATAATGCGTAAGTGTTATACGTGCGGCTGGCACGCCTTGAACCAAATTTGGCATGACAATTCATCATTTAGATTACACTATATAAAATGTAAAAATTATTTTATTATGTTTACATAGTAAAATTTTTACAACTTATTTGAGTAATTTTTATATTCAAAATTCCGAAAACCAATAAACCATCAAAAAATGCAATTTGAAGAAAAAAATTAACTAGAAATCATACAAACTATGCAATATCAAACCTGATTGAAGGTACGCAAATCGGCATGTGAACTAGCACACGGAGGCAGGCGACACGGCACAACACATGAAAATAAAAGGCATGTGAAGCATGACACATGAGGCATGTGGGCACAAATGGGCCAAGCATAAGACAGCACACGCATGCTAAGCATGCAAAATTTAACACGTGGATGATAAGAGTCCGTTAAGTTAATAAGTATACTTGTGTCCGAGTTATCCATTCTTTTCTTACTATAATACCTTGTTTTAACTGTATCGCACTATGTATCATTTGATAACTAATAAAATAAATACCCTCCTTTTTTGTTTTTTTGTCAAATAAAATTGGAAATGGAGGAATTTCAAGGCTATTTCGAACTAGATAGATCTCGACAACACGATTTCCAATACCCACTTATTTTTCGGGAGTATATTTATGCGCTTGCTCATGATGGTGGTTTAAATAGATCCGTTTTGTTTGAAAATGCGGGTTATGAAATAAATCTAGTTCAATAATTGTGAAACGATTAATTAATCGAATGTATCGACAGAATTTATTGATTATTTCGGCTAATGATTCGAGCCAAAATCCACTTTTTTTTTGGCACAATAAGCCTTTTTATTCGAAAATTCTATCAGAGGTATTTGCAGTCATTGTGGAAATTCCATTTTCCCTACGATTAGTATCGTACTTAGACTTAGAAAGGAAAGAAATAGCAAAGTCCCATAATTTACGATCACTTCATTCACTATTTCCTTTTTTAGAGGACAAATTTTCCCATTTAGATTATGTGTCAAATGTACTAATACCCTATCCCACCCATCTGGAAATCTTGGTTCAAAGTCTTCGCTACTGGGTGCACGATGCCTCTTCTTTGCATTTATTACGTTTCTTTCTCTACGACTATTGGAATAGTCTTATTACTCCAAATAAACATATTTCCATTTTGTCAAAAGGTAATCCAAGATTATTCTTGTTCCTATATAATTCTCATATATGTGAATACGAATCCATCGCCCTTTTTCTCCGTAATCACTCTTCTCATTTACGGTCAACATCTTATGGGGTCTTTTTTGAACGAATTTTTTTCTATGTAAAAATCGAACATCTTGTTAAAGTTTTTTTTATAATGATTTTCAGCACATCCTATGGGGTTTCAAGGATCCTTTCCTGCAGTATCTTAGATATCAAGGAAAATCCATTTTGGCTTCAAAAGATACGCCTCTTATGAGCAATAAATGGAAATATTACCTTGTCAATTTATGGCAATATCATTTTTACGTGCGGTCTCAACCAGGAAGGATCCATATAAACCAATTATGTAAGTATTCTCTTGATTTTTTGGGCTATCTTTCAAGGGTGCGAATAAATTCTTTAGTGGTATGGAGTCAAATATTAGAAAATTCATTTCTAATAGATAATGCTATGAAGAAGTTCGAGACAATCGTTCCAATTATGCCTCTTATTGGATCATTGTTTAAAGCGAAATTTTGTAACGCATTTGGGCATCCCATTAGTAAGCCGAGCCGGGCTGATTCGTCAGATTTTGATATCATTGACCGATTTGTTCGTATATGTAAAAATCTTTCTCATTATCACAGTGGATCCTCAAAAAAAAAAAAAAAGAGTTTATATCGAATAAAATATATACTTCTTCGGCTTTCTTGTGTTAAAACTTTGGCTCGCAAACACAAGAGTACTGTACGCGTTTTTTTGAAAAGATTAGGTTCGGAATTATTGGAAGAATTCCTTACGGAAGAAGAATTTGTTCTTTCTTTGATCTTCAAAAGATCTTATTCTACTTCGCGAGAGTTATATAGAGGGAAGATTTGGTATTTTGATATTACTTGTATTAACGATCTATTCAATATTCAATTATGAATGATTGCCTATCAGATCATGGAAATGTAAATTACTCCTAAATGATCAGATGAGGAGATCATTTTTATTATGAAATGCTTATGCAGGAAGAGTAAGGGTTGATTACCTGAGTATTCCATTTTTCTTCGAGTCTTGTCTAGGCAAGAAACTGAGTTTTAGATGGATATATAGGTAAAGCCGTGTGCAATGAAAAACGCAAGCACGGTTTGGGGAGGGATTTTGGTTACCTATTTCTTTTTATTTTAATTTCGTTAAAAAATAAAAAGAATAAGGAAATTATCTACTCCATCCGACAAAATTTCGTAAAAACCCCCGCCTTCTTTAAAATATCATAAACAGTTACTGTAGGTTGAGCGCCTTTTTCAAGAAAATATAGAATAGTAGGAATATTTAAATAGGTTTGATTATTTATTGGATCATAAAAACCTACTTTCCGAAGATCTCTTCCTTCTCTTCGGGATCGAACATCAATTGCAACGATTCGATAAACGGCTCAGAGGGAAAAGTATATGCGTTAAGTCAACATATGTTGAATAAGGAAGCAACGAGCTTCTGTTCTTAAATTTTTGAACGATATCCCGATCTAATTACATGTTAAAAATATATTAGTGCCTGAGACGAGAAGGGTTTTCCAACATATATTGATAGGGCCCATTTTCCATGCCAAGTTGCAAGTGAAAATATAAATATAATATCTCATTTGAATTATTAAATGGATTTATTTGGATTCTATGCACCCGCATAGATGTAATGGCCAACCCTTGAAATAAGGTTAACTTAATTTTGGCAATAAAAAAAAGTGAAATGTGACCACTCTTCACGAAAATAGGAGAGATTATGTTGAGTATGTTTATTTCTATAGCTGTATATGTAATAATATAGATTATTGTATATACAATTTTTTTTAAGACTGCATGGACATTTAAAAGCCACATCCTCTTTAATATTTTAGATTTTTATGACATATTGTTTATATTTTCAATAAACTTAGTTTAAACATTATAAAAATTGGGATTTCCATATTCCAACTAGCTAATATAGGTAATATCACAAGTTTGATAATATTGATTACATATTGTTTTGTGATAGTAGTGATAGTAGATAATATATAGTTGTGGTTTAAGTAGTGAAAGATGATGGTAGGTATCTTGACATTCATCTAGATCAAAAATTTTGAGTCAAAATTCAACAAATTTGAATTCAATTTGATTGAATTTATTTTATATTAAGGGTTTATTTGGATTGTCTAATTTTTAACTATATCTTATCTAATATTGATTTGTATTTGATTATCATCTTTATTTTATCTCTACTTAATCTGTTTATGAGTAAAAATATTATTTTTCATCTGTATATATTCCTTAATAAATATTTGTTTGAAAATAACAAAATAAGATGCCAAAATAATCAGAATAAGATGAAACAACGAATCCTAAAAGAATATTTCCTTTTAAGTTAAATTAACATTAATGTACGAACTCGATTATATCATACTCAAGCTTGCAAAACCATCCATACTCAAAGCTCATCAAGCCAAATGACATAAAAGGCGTATGCAACTTGATAAATCACTTGAAAAACTTATGGTTGAGCTTCACTCAGCTTGGTTGCAGTCAAATCATTTTTGAGTGAAAATCAAGCCAAAATTGAGTAGCCTTCGGATATATGATGCTTATTTGCATCCTTAATTGAACTTCCTTCCATGATTTGCAGAATTAAAAGAATGTAATAACAATCCTATTAATGGATGCTCCTAAAGGTTTGAATTATTCAAGAATTAATTTTTTTTTTTTTCAATATTGGTTAGATAGGTAGTTAAAAACTAATTGCTTGCAAACGGCTACGGCGATGTATTGAAAGCATGCATATCGCATGCCCATCAACTCGAGGATGACTGCCAAGAAAATGATCTGGCCATCTAGGTTTTGCACGCTTTTGTTTCCCCTTGAAATCCGTAGCTATCACCTGTCAACTCAAGATCTAGGTTTTTCGGAGATTTTCAAGTAAAGCTCCTTCTAGATATTTGGCAAAAAAATACCATTTTTCTTTACGCAAACGATAGATTGTTGCCACCATGGCATGCCATAGTTGACTTTAACGTTGCTAGCTAGATTCTTTAGTCGGAGGCCTCTTTAACCACCTAAGTGCGTCATTGAAAATTTATAGGACTTAACCACGTTTGTTTCGAACATATACATTGGTTGTCACTTATCACCTATGCCACCTCACTATGCTACACGCCATCGATTTAACACCATTTGGCATTTTAAGTGAAAGTTCCTTAATGATATTTGGTCGAATTTGAAAAACCTTATTATTTACATCCCTAAATATTAATTGGTAAAGAAAAAAGGAACTATAATATAATTAATTAATGATTATATATAATTTAATCATTATAAAGGTTGACATTGTGACTGGCCACTGTAATACCTCGAAACCAAGTCAAAGCCACCATGGTTACTCATGATAGGGAAGGGAAAGGGCGCATACAATCTCTTTCAGCTATATGTGGCTTGGTGGGGGTGATTACGATCGCGGCTAATTTATAGCAATTGTGGTTTAAGTATTTAACAATAATGGTAATTTATACAGAACATGAGGATTTATTTGACTAATCAAGGAGGAAGTACAAGGTATCAGGATCACACATATATTTGGGGTTGGAGATCTAGTTTTTCTTTTGACTTATAATAGATTAGTACTATATTCACATGACAAGCTATGTACTTAAATTATAATTAAATTTTGATATTGTAAGGTATTTTAGGTGGTATTTGGTTTGCGCAAATTTGTAATATTAAATTGGATAAAAATCCTAATCACTTATTTGGTTATTGTATTCAACACTACACATTAAGCTTTTGTAGCACCTAATAAATTTAAAGAAAAATTAGTACTACACGAAGGATAAGACAAATCTTTTTTTTACTATACAACTTAAACCTTTTATGACATCGTATACTACACTTATACATACCAAATAATAAATAGCACAAACATCCTTATTTAGTACTATACCTACCAAATGTGGTACTAGCAAATTGCACTATCTATTATTCCTTATATTATGTTGTTCAGTTTCTTTTATCCCATCTATTTCTTATAATCAAACACTACTTTGTACAAGGACTCTACCAACCATCCAATTCCGACATAAAGTTATAAAGGAGTTAAGTAGCCTCATTTTAAAATTTTGAAATTTCAACTGAATTTGCTAATGCTAACTCGATATGATGCATTGTATGTAACAATTATGAAGATTTAGATGCAATTATGCATTAGCGTTATTAAAAAAATTAAAAAAAAAAACTTTCTAACTAAATAGATATAATTTATAATAAAATGCAAATTGATAAAAGCAATAATATCAAGCATTAAAGTGAACGCAAAATTTACAAGAGGCAACTACTACTGGGAATTATTGTCGGCTTATCACTCACAAGTCACAACAAGGAGCTGATCTGGCTCCACCACCATGGCTCACGCTTTAGAAAGACTACATACAAATTGATAAAGGCAAAAAAAAAAAAAAAAAAAAAGAAGCCCTGAGCTGTCCACAGCTAGAAACGGTGGGAATGAAAGTTGCAAATCCTAAATGGTGGTGGTCGAGCAGCCAGAGGAAATGAACATAACAGAAGATTGAGATGCATGAGCCTATAAAGGAGGGAGCATAATGGAAATTTAGTTTGCTTTATAAAGGGTATATAATTTAGTTTCAACTTCATCTACAAAGATTTTATCCTACTTCCGGTAGCAGTACAACGAGTGCATCGTACTGTCATATTATTCTAACCACCACAACAATTAAATTTCTCAAAAACAAATGTGTTAAACTCGCAAGTCACCATCGCACATGGATAGACATGTATAGAAACAGAATAGGATGAAATCAATAGAATTGTAAACCCATTGAATTATATATCAATAATGACATTTCACTTTAATCTATACCTTATTGATTTTACACATGTTTTTACCAGGACAAACATCATAAATTACAAATTTATAAAGTATCAAAATAACTTGCAACTTTAACAGCCATGCTAAAAACAACCGCATGCATAATAGTGATAAGATCATGATTGATAAAAATCTAAAAGGATTGCAGAATTTAATTGTTATCTTTTCAATAAAAAAAAAAAATGAAAGAAAAGCATTATTTAAAAAATTAATAAAAGATATTTTATCCAGTTCCATCTTTTCTTTTGTTTGATTCCAAAAAAACAGTTCTAATTTAATGATTCTGTATTTTAGGCTAAGCTTCAAAACAAATAATAGAATGTCATCCAAAGACCTCCCAGCAATAGGACTAATAATTCACATTGCAGATGATCCATCCTGAAAACATAAACATGGTGTTTTATTGGACTAAGCAAAGTATGGCATATGAAACAACCTCTTTAAGACCAACAGTAAAATAGTCCATAAAGAAACAAGCATTACAATATGAACATCTGCATTGACTTCCTATTTCCAGGCCATGTTGACCAGGCCTTGAGACATGTTGTTATTATTGCAGGCCCCGGTGCTATTATGACTAAGAGGGCTTACAGGCACCCCCGATGACTCACTATGTGTGCCGCGTGATATTGGGCTTCCACCTGCTGATGCTCCCGTGGTGAATTTTGATGGAGCATTTAGAGGTTCAGCATTAACACCTTGTATTTTCTCCTTCTGACTATCCACAGTGAAAGTACAAACAATAACCTGCATGATCAACAGATACCAAAGAGCAAAGAATGAGTTTAATTGAAACACCTGTCTGAATGCCTCATCCAAATGCAAAATTTTGAAGAAATGCTCATAGGAACGTTGCTTTTATCAGTCTTAACAAAGGTGAAGCACTGAATAAACTAGGTTCTAAAAGACCCAAGAAGACATCATAATTTACTTCATTTCTTGCTTGACAAGGCTCTAATTGTCAAAAACACATCGGAATATACGAAAAGAAGCAAACCTGAACTGGGGATGCTGCCATTAGAAGCCCCGCTACACCTCCACCCAAAACATGGCCATCGGGACCAGCCAGTGACACACTTAAACCTCCAGTTCTGCTACGTTGACCCCCACTTTCTGAGAAGAGAAAAGATCCAGACAGCGACAGGATTTCAAATCGTCCCTACATAAAAATCAGGCAGCAGATAGCATGGCATTACATTTATGAAGACTATATCTGTTGACAATTGATGGGAATGATACAAGAAAAATTAAACAAGAATAAGATGTTCACATTTACACATCTATACTCACATAAACAAACATAATAGCAACCATATGGAAGATAAACATGTTCACTAGGGATATTTGCAATATCTGCTTAGTCTAAGGCATTTTCAGAACTTCCTCTCTGACTTATTTCATGAGCTCTGTGTAATGCCTACCTATATTGCTGAGTTTAATAAACAGAATAGCTGCCAAGAAAAGGTCATCCCATCTATCAGCAAAATTATCTCTGTCAGGAGCACTTCCTATAGACAAAATGAGAATCTGAGGCCATGTGACAGCCCAAAGAACATCAAGGAGAGAAGGAAAATTTCCAAACATAGTTCACATTATAGGTACTAGGTACAAATGAGCCAAACCTACTTGCAGGCTATTAAAGTTTGGCTTGGTATATACTCAAGTTCAGTTTGACAACAATTGATTAAGTCAAGTTTGAGCTATTAGTAAAGTTTCTCAAGTGAAGCTTGAGCTTCATAATATTTGGCTCAACTAGCTCATGAGCCTAATCGGCTCAAGCTAAGCATTAATATTAGTCAAATTCAAGTTGAATTCGAATATCAATATTTTTTAATTAAAAAAATATATATTTTTTCTCAGAAAGATAGAGTCTAATTGTGTTAAATTCAAACTTGTTGAGGGCTTCTTTGAGTCAAACTCAAGCTCAAAATTCTGAACTCAATTAGGTTCAAGTACTCTCTTGACTAAACTCATGTATAGCCCCAAGTAACATACAAGCCCATTCTTTTGGATGTGAGGCTTAATCTTGCTTCCAAGAACAAAACAAAAAATGTATCCAAACTCTTTGATAAGAAAAGACATACATGCATTAAGAGTTCTTGGGTTAAGCATAGTCAGCACAGGAGTCCATCACAAAACAAACAAACTTCGAAGAGCAATGTAACAACTAACAATCGCAAGTGAATCAAGTGGAATCACAGTTGTCAATTGTAGAATTTTTGCATTTTCAAACCAGGTTCTGTCACTTGTAATTTGAAGCCATCAACAAGGAACCATTGGAGAGAGATATTTTTGTACATATACGACCATAATGGATTGTAAGATAGCTTTTTTTTTGCTTATTATCTATCACAAGATAAGCATTTTACTCTCAAAAGCATACTGCAAGACAGAAACCTGAGAGTTACACGCATGCGCATGATTTTTCCATGCACAGCTTTACAGGAAGTGCTCATCTCAGATAAATTTATGAAGAATAAACCCTTCCAAAATGATCTTGGGGAAAAAAACTAAAAAGCCAAGACCTAGTTGCAGTACATAATATTGCCACATGCCTTGCTATAGCCAAAAGAAGAAGGTTCCATTTTCAGCTATAATATGCCCTTCTCAAGGAGCATGAGTGCATTTCACAAACAAGTGTGCAACACCTTACATTGAACAAACCAAGTATGAGAGGATATATTAGAACATGTCACAAGCATTTTCTATCAGTTTTCAGGATCTGTGTACTTTTCTCTTCCCCTAAACAAATGAGTCATCAACACATGCATTATGAGAAACAGCAGTAATACATGGTTACCTAACAGAATAGACAACAAGAACAAACCTCATATGTTACAGTTCCACCAGATATTGATGCTTGATTTAGTGTAACATTAGATATTGCACCATTCCCAGATAATATGCAGATAGACCGTGGTCCACTTTGAGATAGAGCCATAATTTTTGCTGAGACATCCTATAAATGGTTGACATAATTAATAACTTAGTGAAACTTTCTTTCATGGACAGAGAAAGAAAGAGAGGAAACAAAAAAAAAAAAAAATGCTGTTAGTGTAAAACTTCTCTTATATTACCAAAGACAAAACCACATACAACCAAGGCATTGACAAACATATACGTGCATAATACCATATATCTTTATCAAACTTTGGACTGAATCACAGCCACAACACAAATGGATTCAGTCCTCTTTCCTGTCTAGATTCCTGAAGAAGACTGCCCCATGAGACCATCCATAGACAATCTCTCCCAGTCCAAAGTATAAACTCCTAAAGCTTCCTTGTCTGCAAGTTTGTCATTATGCTTTTACAAGGAAATAAAAACAGAAAAATACCACACTCCATTTAAAATGGAAGGAAGCATTATGGCAAACAAATGTTGATAAAAAGAAACATGTACAGAATGCTCAGTAACACAATGCAAGAAAGACTAAAAAAGCTGAACAGCAACAACATGGCTAAAGAAAATACATACCTACTTTGCTTAAATTTGACATGACCAAGAGGGTATTACTCAACTCTGACTAAGACAAAGACTTACTGCATGTTTAATTCATTTCATAAGAGGGGAGGAAGTGAGGGATACAACTTATATATATATATATATATATATATATATTATAAGGAAAAGGCAATACTTGGCTCTGGTTCAGAGGAAGGATTAACAATAGAAATGATTGCATTATCAATTTTAAGTGTCATGCCACCTTCTAGAACCTTTATTTGAGTCAAGTCTTTTCAGAATTATTCATGTAACCCTTTATACCTTTGAATCCATTTCAGAGATTGACAACATAAGCATTTTAAGAGAGCCAAATGCCTGAGCCACATTTGGATTAACATAAAGATACTGCACACAAATAGAAAATTTGAGAGCTTCTTATGGTCTCTTACTTCAATCATATAAAAGGCCAAACATCAATTTTATCCAGTACTTCTATTCTGTTCTAATTCTAACTAAGAGTTTCCATTTTTAGACCAATCCAACAATCAATAGTCAAGTCACTTCTGTTTTTGAAGATGAAAGGGTACTACCATGGTGTAACCAGCAATTTCCGAGTACATAAACCACCCTACAAGACCCTACACAGGTTCAATATAGTCAGCACCATATAGATAGCCCAAGAAGTATTATGGCCAGGTCAATTCTATTTTGCCTATCAATGCCATATCAAGCAACTTTGCATAAGCTTTTATTTGTCTGATCAAGAAAATCAATGATAATACTTATCTATTGGATTTACCAGGAGATTATAGAGTTATATTTGTAACATCCAATGTGTCAGACTTGTCAACATATGTGTCGGATCATGTTGAAGACTCTTCAACCTTATAAAATTTGATGGCAAATCTTCATCAACCCCAAAGAGATTATGACAAGCAAGATGGCATTCAGATTGTTAACTCAATCTTGGAGTGCTTCCCCCTACGTTGGGCTCTCATATTTTGCTTTGACTTACTGTCCAACTATTGTTTAGTCTCCTCTTATTTGACTAGTTATCATTTTATTATTCTCTGTGGTCAAAACCTTCAGTGTGCTTCTATTTGTTTGATCAGCTACTGTGCTGACATATCAAAGTGTGCTCGGTTTCTCAATTTGAGTATATGAAGATATGGTCAACTATCAAGGGATTCATGTATAAAAAGTTTAATACAAAATCAGTGATTCAAATATGGATTATATTTACTATAATGTGACTGCAAACCCTAATGATTGAATTAGAGTCCAGACACAATCCAAAGCAAAATGCTCCTGAACAGTGTTAACAATTCCTTAAACACACCGCTACAGAAATAAGAAACTGACTATACTCTCTCACTACCACTCATCTCTATTTATACTTCTACTCTTCTATTTACAGGCCGCATGACAACACCTCATTGAACTCCTTAATTAACACTAATACTATCACAAATACCAACTATATGTATACTACATTTGACTACATCTAATATCTAATAGATTTACTAAGCTTGTTAGGAAGGATATGGATAGTGAGATAACAAATTAAAAAAATTCAAAAATGGATAAAATTGAAATGTTAGAAGCGTAGACTAGAATTCTATATCAGGGCTACAATAAACACATTTTTAGAGAGCAACTTTATCATAGGAAAACATTTTCATAATTGTTTTATTTGTGCGATTTGACTCTATCCATATGTAGGATGGAAATATTTATAATTTCAATTATTCCTTGAACACTTAATGGTTAAATATGTTTCAAAGGATTGAAAATCCAACAGTAAGGAGCAACAGCACAAGACCTTTTCTTTAACAATTACAATATCACAAAAGTTGCTAACTTCTAACTCAAAATTTACTTGAAAATAAGAATTCATTTTACTGCAAAATAAAAGCTATCTATCTATATATATATATATATATATATATGTGAATGTATATAAGAGGGTGAAAAGGAAAAAATAAGACCAGCAGACCTACCTCTCCAGCTTTAACAGTAAGAACATGTGGGGTGAATCCAAACGCATTCAACCCTGTGCAGTAGGAAAAAAAAAAATGGATAAGGCGCACATACACACAAGGTGTACAAATAGGAATTATTCACAACATAATAGTCATTCTATAAGGAATCTTTTCCCTTGCTTTTGCATATAACAGTGTTTAATAAATCACCAACATTTAATGCTTTGGAAATGGAAATAATACTCCATTTTGAAAGTCAAACCAAATGCAGAAGAAAACCAAACCACACAAAAAAATAAAAATGAAGGGAAAAGATACACACACACATGCATATTTTTGTATATGTGTGTGCCAAGAAAAGCAGGCTCCATATGTTTTTATTTGTGACTGATCCTATGTATCAACGACAAAGACTTGGAAATAAAAATTGTATATATAATGGGTAAATTACAACGGAAGGTCATAACATTTTGGGATAAGTTCATTTTAATCCACAACATTTAGAAAAGTTCAAAAAAGGTCATAGAGTTTGAAAAAGTGTCTTATAAGATTTAATTAAATACTTCTTTATTAATACATATCAATAGAGTCTTAAAAGAAGGGTTTCTTAGGTTTTAATTAAATATTTCTACTATTGATACGTGTCCCACTTCTCTAAACACTGCTCACTAAATATTGTGACCTCTTTTGAACTTTTCAAAACGTTGTAAACTAAAATGAACTTACCCTAAAGTTGTGTCCTTTTGTATAATTTACCTTATAACTAATTAAGTGATCTACTAATGAATTGAAAAATCATGCCATGCAAAGAAGCCAAAGCCATGCACATGAAATGGAACCATCCTCCCGAATATAAAAAGCTGAAAAAGAAGCTCCAAGATATTATATTGCATTTGCTGTGCTCCGTACTATATTATATTATCCAAAAGTGGTTTCTCAGTGCTCTCCTTAATCCTATCAAGTTAAACAAACGATATCTATCTCTTCCAACATACTAAACTGAATTAAAAAACTGTCGCCAAAAACATATAAAGCAGAGCTACTCAAAAACATAACCTTGCATCAAACACATTACATTAAAGAGCACACAATGAAAGAGTCTTCATTACCATTTCCCACGTTTCCTAGAGCAGAAGGACTACTAGGAACTTTAGGTTTGTTGCTAGAACCAGGAGGTCTGCCCCTCCCTCTTTTTCCTCCCACCGGGGTACCCGAATCCCTTCCGGTTGGTGACACCAATCCACTGGAGTGCACCATTGCGGGAGGGGACACCAATCCCCCGGATGGAGGGGATCCCATCCCAATTCCTACCCCACCGTCAGGAGTATATTTCCGGGGTCGGCCCCGCCTCCGCTTCACGGGATCACCACTCCCTACATTCTCCACATTCCCACCACCACCACCGCCATTTCCAGGTTGATAATTTGGTTGTGCCGGGTCAGGCAAAGGCCTGTAAAGAGCTGTACTATCTCCAGTATAAGCTAGTCTAGAATTAGGCAAACCACCACCAGTACTTAAATCTCCATGTTGTTGTGAACTAGGGTTTTGGCTGTTCATGAAACCCGAACCGTATGTTTCTGTGATACCCGACATTATTTGGGGGTACAATGATCCGAATCCCCTGGAAACCTTAAAGTTTCGATCTTTAAACCCTAATTTGAAAATCCCTGCAAATTGAAGAAGATGAATTAGAGAAGCTTTTATATGAAATTAGTTAGAAGATGAATTAGAGCAGCTTTTATATGAAATCACCCAGTAAAATTCATGATGAGAGGATAGAGGATAAATTATCTAAGATGAGTTAATTGGAAGAATTTCTAGTTAAATTCTGAAATCCGGAGAAAATTAGGTAAACCCTAAACCCTAGATAACAAAAGAATTTGCAGATTCAATTATAATTAACAGATCAGTTCCATGACTTGATTGTGCTTCAGAAAAATCGTGAACAAAGTAAAAATATGAAAATTAAATTTAAAATATTTTTACAAAATTCAGTAACGAATTAGTTTGAGGAGACGAATTTTACTTTTTATTTTGTGGAATAAAGGAGAAAAATCTGAAATTACAATTAATAATAAAAAAAGGGGGTATGATTTTTTTATTGTTTCTGAAGATTTAGAAAAGCCGGAATTTATAATATCCCCAAATAAACAGATGGGTATTTTCAATTTTCTTGACTCACCTGATCTGAGGTCCGGAGAAGAGTCAACAGTGTAAATTCCAAAATTAGGGTTTCAATTTCAAATTTGAAGGAAAAAATATAAAATAAAGAATTGAAGAAATAAAAGATTTTTCTTTTTTTGCCAAAAGAAGAGAATAAAAGATTTAATATATATTTATATATATATATATATAATTCCAGAGCCTTAATTTTCAGTTTTTTCGGGATTATTCTTTTTGTTTTCAACCATTAATTGTTTTTCTTTTGCCGGCTAAATACATTGCTTTATCAACTAACAACCCAAGAATAAAAAAAGATAGATTTTTTTGCCACCAAAAAAAAAAAGATCCTGTGCATGCTAATATTACCTATTACGGTAAATAAAAACTAAATAAAATGAAAGGAAAGAAAGAAAGAAGTTATTAGAAAAAAAGGAAAAAAAATTAAATTTTCTAAAAAAATTAAAAATCCAAAATTTTGGAAATTATTCCTAATTTTACCATATTTATAATGGTATTTTCAATTTCTCCATCCTTAAAAATTGTTTTAAATAGAAATTGATTAACAAAAAGAAAGATAAAAATCATATTTTCAAAATATGATTATGTTTTGTAAGAAATTTTAAGTTTCATCATATCACCATGTCAATGGTATTTTATAGTTGTGTACATGATAGCCTAGGACCTATACTCTTTATACGTTAAAATAGTAAATTTTTCTAAAAAATAGTCTATAGAAGATAAGCTTAAACAAAAATAATCATAAAATAATAAATGGAGTACTACATTTCATTTCTTTTTTATTAATATTATAATATAATATTTAATAGGTTTGGTATATCGTATGTTGAAATTGTACTCTTTATATATTAGAATATATATTCTACAAGAGTAAATCCAAAAAATCTATACTAGTAGAAAAGTGGGAAAAGAGTAGGAGTAACCATCACCCATGATCCCATAAGATAAGGAAAAAAAATAAGATAAGGTTAATATTTTTTTGACATGACATTTCAGGATTCACTTAATAATAGTATATAGACAGATTATTAAATAATTTTTAATATGGTTGGTATATGGTATGTTGGAATTGTACTCTTTATATATTACAATATAAGTTCTACCAAAGCAAATCCAAAAAATCAATACTAGTATTTTACCCTATAAACCTCAATGTCTATCTAAACCTTAATTGATTGAGGTTGATATAAGTGAGTATCTCTGGTATAAAGTTAGCCCCTCACCCTTCATTAAGATACAAATAAGGATAAAAAAAAAAAGAGAGAGGTGTTTTAAAGCACTATTTTTTAATTAAGTGAAATCGTGTCTACCATTTCTAGCATAGTTGATTATGAATATCTATTATAATGTATCATGTAATTTGAAAAAAAAATTTCCAATTACATATCTATTCGTTTAAGCTTTTTATAGATACCTTTTCAAAAATTGAAAAATGTTGCCATTTTGCATTTGAAATGGTCCTATCAACAGAATCATCCATTTGACTGTAAAAAATAAGTATATTAATTAGTATATTTACTATTTTTAAAGCATAAACAGGGTTAGGTGTGCAGCCTTTAAATAGTTGACCAAACTAATTTTATCAAAATTAATTATGGGACAAGGAATTTTTCCTTTTTTTCATTATTGTACATCTTCGTTTTAGTTTTTTCAAAGATTCTACCTCTTTAAATTGGTGAATGGTTTGTAACTGTTTAGATTCTAACTTTTTATTAAAATCTAACTAAATATTCTACAATTTTATAAATTACCATTAGTTATTGCTCTCTCTTAAACAAACATCAATTTTAATAATAATAATAATAATAATAATAATAATAATAATAATAATACCTTACCAAGCAAAAATATCTTTTCTATATTTTTCTTTCACCCTTTTTACAAACATTGCAATAATCTACAAGACCCCTTATATATATTTACAACTCTTTCAAAAAGATCCTCACATCATTTTTTTATTTTCCCAAAAGAATTTATTATGTAACAAACTTCTGTTGTAAAATTTATTATCATGCCTAATTTCAAGAACTTTTTTCTTTAAATACCTCTTCCTTATTACTTTTTCATATTGTTACAATACATTGCTTCCATTCATTCTAGAATTTTTGTTGGCTTTAATATTTTTAGAAAAATGTTATGTTTTATAGAACAAAATTTTCTTCTCACTCACTTCATTTCTCTCCTCTTTTTTGTTTGGTTCCCTCCTCTTCGTGCAGTTTTACGCCACACCACAAAGGTTAGGCATTTAAATTCATAAAAGTACTGTGAAAGCATATTGCTATAATTTGGAGGGGAAATTTTACTTTTGCTTTTTGCTCAATTTAACTATGTTATATACATATTTCGTATTTTTATCTGAATCTTCCTCTTTAAATTATATGTTTCGGACTAATTTAGTACTTTTCTCATGCGCATAAAAATTTCAAGAATCGCAGTAACATAATGGTAATTGTTAAGTTTTTACATGAAGCTAAATTTTTTTCCAAATATAATTTCTATGATAATGATACAAAAAATGTTGCTTTTTAACCATTTATTTCTTGTATTTATTTGAATATTCCTTTTGCTTATAATTACCACAATTCTAAATTTTAATTAATTACTTTTTTTGCATATTTTTTATGCAATCACAAAATGAAGTTAATCACAATTAGATATTAGATTTTTTTTTTTTATATGTTCTATGAAAATCCACTAAACAACAATCGTAATAGAGTCAATTCTAGACATCATCATAGGTCGGTTTCAAACCGATAACCGATCCAATCCTCTATTAGCAGTTTCTCAAATCGAGAACTAGCCCAAGAAGCTAGGCTTAGACCAGCCAAAGACGTACTAAATCTAATAGGTATGACCAATTTAACTCCCCCAACCAACCTGACCGAGCAGTGTGTGAACCATTGGTTTAAGAACTAGTTGAAATCGACAATTCAAATAATTCTCTAGCCACTAAGAAACTTCAAAAAAAAAAGTTAAAAGAAAAGATAATTGTAAATAAGAAACATATGTTTAAACCATTTTCATATGAATAGTGAAAATTTACATTCTATATATTAATATACATGAAAACATGTTATTGGATTTATATAGACTTCAAACCAAATTGCACTCTTATTTCTCATAACATGGTACTTGTTTTTGTTTTTGTGGGACATGTTTGTATTTTTAATATTTGTAGTCTCACATTACTAATATTATAAATAAAAATGGATGTACTTGTGTATAAAATAAAAGTTCTTTCAACAAATTGACTAGCAGCAATTATTCTTAGGCCCAATTTTTATTTCATGTTAAAAATTTATTTTATCTTTTTATATAAATTAAATAAAATTATTTGAATTTTTCTTCAAATATGAGAGTCATAGTTCCTTAGAAACCAAGCTAAACCGAATTGCACCGCACCGCACCGTGACAATATAAGTGGTCATGGCATCTGTAGTTCTGCAAATCTGTCTCCCTCCGTATATAAGTGCGCACCACCTGAACCTCCCAACTCCTCTTTTGCATAGCTTGAGAAATTCACATAATTTATTATTTAAAAAAAAAATTACTTCTCATCCTATTTATTCTAATGTGAACATGCATTGCAAATGTGTATTTGTATTTAATATAATCACTATAATATCAATAGTTTAAGTTCTAAAGTCCTTATTGGCATTTTTAAATAACTATGGTATTACTATGATTATCAATTCTTATAGAAGTAAACGCTTTTGTATCATTTCGTACCATCTACTTAAAATTATAGGTCTTTGGGTTCCTTTTTGAAAAAAAAAATGAAGAAAGTCGATCTGAAAAGATATTCCAAATCTAAGCGAGTGAAGGCGTTGTTAGTGGGAACGCTTACGGATTTGGCCCTATAGGAGCTCTTACTGGCAGTGTCTTGTGTGTAATTGTGTACACATCGACAGTACCTAGGGATAACGAAGAAGGCATCATTTTGTATTTAAGTTAGAAATTTTTGTAGTATATGAGATAAGCTAAGAATGAATTTGTTTAATTAGATAATAGTTCAAAGTTTTGTAATATATATTTATCTACCCTATTTTACTTTTTGATGGGGGATACCGAATCTCTACAGTTCTTGTGGACTGTAGGAATTTATATTTCCTTAATTATTATAAGATTTTTATGAATTAAAACTTGTATAGCATATATTAAGTAGAGTTTTGCCAATCTTTGATTCGCAAAACCGTTTTCATATCTTAGATGTATACTTGATATGTTTACTTCAGGTTTTCCTTCTAGGTCTCCCCTTTAGGGTCGTGACAATAAGTTACTAAGCCTTTCATACTAAGATCTAGGAGCTTGTTTGAGACCATAAAGAGCTTTGTTTAATTTGTAAGCATGATTGGGAAATTCATTCTTTTCAAAACTCGATGGTTGCTCCACATAAACTTCTTCTTTTATGAAACCATTTAAGAAATCACTTTTGACATCCATTTGAAAAAGAGTAAAAAATTTTAATGCAACAAATACCAAAATCTTTCTAATGGATTTTAGTCTAGCAATCAGGGCAAAGGTCTCATCAAAATATATATCTTCTTCTTGATTATATCCTTTAACTACTAACCAAGTTTTGTTCCTTGTTATTGTTTTTGCTTCATCTAGTTTGTTTTTATAGACCCACTTAGTTCCAATAACTGGTCTACTATTAGGTCTAGGAACTAAGTCTATACCTTATTTCTTGTGAATTGATTTAATTCTTCTTGCATTAGTTGTATCCAAAATTCATCCTTTAAAGCTTCTTCTATAATTTTAGCCATAGTTTGGGATAGAAAGACTAGATTACTCATATTTATTAGATAGTCTTTACTTTATTCGAACATTCGCCTATTATTAGATCCTTTGGGTGCAAGCTAGCATATTTCCATTCTTTAAGAAGATCATAGTTAACAAATTCATCAAAAACATATGTTCATTTCCTTCATCTACTTCTTTATTATTATTTTCAAGTGAAAAGTTATCGAAATCAACACAAACATTATCCATATCATCACTTGAACATATACGATGCAAAGAGTCATTAAAAGCAACATGAAGAGATTCTTCAACAACCAGGGTTCTTTTATTAAAAACTCTATAAGTCTTATTGGTTAAAGAATAACCTAGAAAAATGCCTTCATCACTTTTAGTACCAAACTTAGGTAGTTGATCTTTTCCATTGTTCAAGATATAACCTTAGCACCAAAAGAGTGAAAATAAAAGATGTTAGGTCTTTTCCTTTCCAAAGCTTATAGAGAGTTTTCTTAAGAATTGGTCTTATGAAGACTTTATTAGATAGGTAGCATGTAGTGTTAACAACTTTAGCCCAAAAGTATTCAAGTATAGTGTCTTCACACAATATTCCGCTAGCCATTTCGATTAAAATTTTGTTTTTCCTTTTAGCTATACCATTTTTTTTGTGGTATTCTAGGTGTTGAAATGGTATATTTAATTCCAAATTCACTACAAAAATCATCAATTTCATAATTTTCAAATTCTCCCCCATGATCACTTTATCATTTTGGACTTTCTTGCAAAATCTAAAAAATGCATTATTTATTTCATCTTTAGATGCTAGGAAAAAAATTCCATGTATATCTAATGAATTCATCAATAATAACCAACGCTTATTTTTTGCCTCCCAAACTTAGTTTGAGTAGGACCAAATAAGTCCATATGTAATAGTTTCAATGGCATAGAAATGGAGATAACATTCTTTTAACTTAAAAGAAATCTTAGTTTGTTTTTCTTGTTGACATGCTTGATAAATCTTGTCCTTTTAAAAATTTATTTTAGTAATCCTTTGATAAGATTCTTTTTAATAAGTTTTGAAATTACATCCATACTAGCATGTTTCAATTTTCTGTGTCATAACCAACTATTATTATTTTTAGAGTAAAGACAAGTTTCATTTGATGATTTGAAATCATCTAGATTGATTTTGTAAATATTTCTTTATCTATACCCTTCAAAATAAACTTGATTATTTTCAACTCTTTTAATAGAATATTTATTGGCAAGAAATGTTACTCTAAAATCATCATTACATAATTAGCTAACACTAAGCAAATTATGCTTTAAACCATCAATTAGAAGCACATTCTTTATAGTTAAATGTATGTTTAATAAAATGTTACCTTCACTAAAAATAGTTGACTTGTGATTGTCTCCGAAGGTATATTCTCTTGATCTTTCAAGACTAAAGTTGTAAACCTGGATGCATCTCCGGTCATATGTCTAGAATAGCCACTGTCTAAGTACCATTTATTGTTGTCACTTAAAGATTCCTACAAAATAGGGGACTATTTATTTGGTACCCATTTGAGTTTGGGTCCTTTTCAGTTAGGTTAACGAGGATTTCTCTCTTAAAACCCAAACTAGCTTTCTTTTATGATTGAATGCATGGTTCTCCTTATTGCACAATTGTGTGCAGTATGACCAATTTTGTCACAATAGTTGCATGTCTTATGAGTAGCTTTCACAAATCTAGTTTTGTAAGACTTGCAACTCCTTTCTTCATTATAGCTAGTTCCATATTTATTTGAATCACACCTTTAATTTCCAAGAAGTATGCTCAAATTCTTTTTCCCTTTGGTGAACTTGGCTATGGTTTACTTTGAATCATCTACACTAGCTTTTAATATGATATTTTCATTTGTTAGTTCTTCTATCTCTTTTAAATTTCATCATTGCTATTACTAGCATATGCAATATTATCATCATTATTTAAGGTTTTTACTTCAATATCAAGAAAATCATTTTCAATTGTTAATTTCTCATTTATCTTGCTTATTCCATCATTTTTGCTTTTTAGCTTCTTACATTTATTATTCATCTTATCATTTTCTAATGTTAAAATATCAATTTCTTCATGTAGCTTCTCATTTTCTATTTTGACCTCCTCATATTTACTTCTAAATTCATCCAATACTTCTCCTACTTTCTTCATTATGGTTTTAAGCATGCCATTCTTTTTCTCCACTTTTATCAATCTACTACATATTTTATCATGCATTTCACAATTTCATCATAAGAAGGGTAAGATGGAGAACTTACTCCATCATCTAATGCTATGAAGCACACATTTTCATCCGAGTCATAATCCCGCCAAGTGGTGATAAAAGCTTCTTTTCTAGATCTCTTAGATGCTTTCTTAAGTATTGGATAATATTGTTGAATGTGTCATAGTTTGTGTTTGTAACAGGTCATTACATCATTCTTTTCCTTTTTATATCTTGAGGAACTACTGTCACCATCCTTTCTTTTTGTCTTGTTATTGAACCTCATGAACTTCTTGAATTTTTTGTCATTACAAGTTCCTCATCATCATCATCTTCTTCTTCATTAGAATCATGACTTATAGTTTTTAAAGCGATAGCCTTCTTGTTTGATTCCTCTCCTTACTTCTTAATTAGCTCATGTGTCTTAAGAGCTCCAAGAAGTTCCTATTCACTCATAACACTTAAATCCCGGCTTTTCAATCGCAATTCTTTTAAGCTTCCAATCCTAGGATAGACACTTGAGCAGTTTAGAATTTTTTTCCACATTAGTAAATTTTTTCCAAGCACACTCAAGAGATTTATGATGTTGATGAATCTATTATACATCTCATATATAGATTCATTTAGAAGCTTTTTGAAATTTTCAAATTATCCACATAAAAGACTTATTTTTGTATTTGTTATCTATTACTCTTGAAGTTTCTTTGTAAGTCTTTTCTAATTAATCCCATATATCTTTAGCAAATTTACATGTACATATTCTATTAATATAACTTTCATTTAACCCACAATGCAATATATTCATAGCTATTTCATTCAAATGTAATCTTTTCCTATCTTCTTCATTGTAATATTTTTCTTCTTTTCTTTAATAATCAAAGACTCATTTTTCATTACATTCCATATTAGTCTATTTTGTGCTTTTAGAAAGATTTTCATTCTATATTTCAAATAGGGATAGTTTACCCCACTTAGAAGAGGTGGTCTATTGATAGCTTGTCCTTCTAGAACCCTAGTACATTTGATATCATGATCTTTACTCTAAATGTGACTGAGCACAAAAATTAGAGATGAGGCTTTGATAGAAAATGAAAACGCACTATAAAAAACTTAAGAGGGAGGTAAATTGAGTATTTGACCTAAATGCTCAAACAACAATTTTTTACACAATGGATCACTTTAAACTTTATAACAGCGAATATAACAATAATGAAGTACAATAAGAAATATAAAAGAGATAGAAAAAGAAGATTCAAGCCTAGATTTAACGTGGAGTTTAGTCCGCTTCTAAATCTCCATAATCACCTAAATTGCCTCCAATAGAGGACTTTACTCACGTTATTAATTTCACGCACACTAGCTCAAATAGAGTAGTACACAAGTTTACAACACACAAGAAATAGAAGATTTCCTTCTCTTTTATGAAACTCTCTTATAGATAACAAATACAATAACAGAGCTCTGATTTTGTTTTCTCTCTCTTCATAGATTTAGCAAAATAATGAATAAGAAATAATGAGAGAGTTTCTGATTTGTTTGTTTGCAAATGAAGGCTCTTGATTTTTTGTCACTTTTTGAATATCCCAAGCAACGTGTATTTATAGATTTCAAGAGCTTAAAAGTTCGTTAAAGATAACATTTTAAAGTCGTCAAGCATTAAATGTGTGTAACAGTTCTTTTATGCCACATTAGCTCATTTTTTGAACTTGTCACACCTTAGTTCTTGTCGCACTTTAAACATGTTGCACCTTAAACTTATCGCCTCTTAAACTTGTCGCCCCATAAGCTTGTCGTGTCTTAATTTAACCTTCAATCAAGTCTATGCTTATTTGAACTCAACGTATCTTAATTTGAACTTGTCACGCCCTATTGAACAGTCCTGTCAAGCCCTCGATGAAAGCCAAGATCAACTTGCATTACGGTTGTGCTTAGAGATTTGTACCGTTTGCTGGTTCGTTTTGCACCTGCACAAACTCCAGAGAACAATACATACACAAAACAAATATACATACTTTAGCATGTGGTTCATCAAAGTTATTTAACTAATTAAGTGTAGTTTAACATAATTAATGAAATAACCTAACTCTAATCCTAATTTAATTTTCATGCATATATTTTATTTGTTTTATATATCAAAATTTAGGAGCATGTTAAATTGATAAAATGATCATGTGTTAGTGTAATTGATATTAATGATAATATGAGTATATGATAGTGTAAATTTATTTTGATTTGTGTTAGTATAAATTGGTGTTAATATTTGTATTAGCATAATTAGATATTAATGTTGATGAATATGTTAGTGAAAATTTATATTAGAGCATGTACTATTAATGTGGATATGTGAGTAGAAGATATTATAGAGTGCAGTCTACATGTTAGAATAAAATTTGAAGTGTAGAATAAATGTGTTTGTGATGGAGAAAATATATGCTAATGTTTGTATTAATGTAATTAGTGTTAATATATTTGTTAGTGCGAATAAAGTGTGTTTATGTTAGTGAAAATTTATATTGGTGCAAGTGTTAATGAAATTTGGTTACTAATGTTTATGTATGAATAAGTGTTGTTGTAATTCGAAAAAATTTCAGTAAATAATTCTAAAATAAACATCGAAAATAAACTAAAAAAATGAATCCAAATTAAAACTGAACTTCAACTAGTCCTAAATCACGAACGAATCCAAAAATTTCTTAATCTTGAGAAAATGAAAATCTTTAAAAATAAAATAAGAACTCAACAGTCTTCAAATCCAAAACCACTACGTATGAAAAATTCTATATTTAACTATGACTTGTAAAATCGGGTAATATAGAACTAAAAAAAATTATTAAAAAGTAAATAAAAACAAACCTTCCGAAATAAAACCCAATTCCAAGAATTCCGAAAACGTTAAGAAATATTAAAATACTTACAAAAATAAAACTTAAAATAATTTTCTCAACCAATTTCTAAATTGGCAAAGATATAAACCAGAAAATCACCCGAGAACCCAAAGTGGAATATAATAGTCCATGTAAACCCCTAATTTTTAGGATAATATCAAGTTCAAACCCTAAACCAAAGAGTCAACCAGAAAACCTAAGTCAACAATTCTTAGGAACCCTAGTAGTTTAGATCTAGCAATCCTGTATTCCTAAACCAAGGAGTCGAAATATGAGTAAAGGGTGTAATTTAGTTCGTAATAATACTAGGATGCTTCAAAAAATAAGATTAGCGAATTTTCAATCTATTTTGAACTCGATCGGGTACAGACTTCGAAAAGCATACCCCGGGCGTGAAATATTAAATATATGATATTAGTACCGTTAAACTCGTAATTTCATAAAATTTCCAAATATATCAATTATATAATTTTTGAGTTATAAAAGTTACAATTATAACCTTTTATCGTATTTTCATTACTACCGGTACTTTAAATGTCTCATCTACTTTTTTTTTTTTTTTCTTCTACACTATTCACAAATACAACTACCCAAAACCTATTTCTTACATCCTTACATTCTACTCTTACAATTACATCATTTTTTTTACGATTTACTTTTCCAATATAACATTTATCATTTAAATTACTTATTTAATTCCAAAACTTACACAACACAACTCCTCTCTCTCTCTTTCCCCCATGAAACCGCGCAATTCCCTCTGTCTTTCCTCTCTCCAATTTGTTTTATTTTATTTTCTTTTATTACACAAACCCTAATCCATAAGTCTATATATACTCCTTTATACCAACTTCCTCTCACTTTCTCACTTTTCACAAAGCAAAATTCTTGCAAAATTTTTCTTTCTCTCTTCCTCTTCCTTTGCCAAACCGTAACCCCCATACACACACTCACATATTTTTCTTCAAGTTTCTTGTTCTAAACATCCAATAGGTTATAGATCTATACTTTATTATCTTAAAACATGTAATGACAAGTTCATTCATGTGTGATTCCACACAAAATCCCCATGAGCTTTAAGCTAGGGATATGGAAACACTTGAACATGAGATCCTTACCATCACAATGTTATAGATCTTGTTATTTGAGTTATTTTGCTGTTATTTTGTTTTATTTTCAAGTTATATTGTTGTTGTTAATGATTTGTGCATCTATTCATCATTCACATAACCATCATAGTGTTCATGCATTCGTAACTAGTATAGTAAACTAGATCTAGTGTTTTGAGTTTCTAAATGCATTAGACTTTTGTTTTATGTTCTTAAATAACTTGTAATAGCTTGATGATAGTAGAAAAGTATTAGAAAGCTCAAGATCTATTTTGGTTTCAACAAAAATAACTTTTGAAAATTCGGATAAAAAAGGAACCACATTTAAAAAACATATTTTTCGACTTCAAAACAAGATTTTTATTAAATAAATGGAAGCCTTAAGGGATATGTTTGATTAGGAAATGGTTTTTGAAATACTAAATGAGTTTCACAAAGAAAACAAACTCAAATGAATATTTTAAAATTCGAATTTGAAAATAACCATTATTTAAACACCTGTTTCCAAAAGCCAAAATGATGATTTTTATAAAAAAAAAAAAAAAAATGGAAGTCCTAGGGGATACTTGTCATAAAGACCAAATTTTGACAAAGTTAAGAGAGGTTTATCAAAACATAATCTTAGAACAATGAATGGTTTCCAAGAATAGGCTAAACATTGTTTTTATTCTTTAAAATTTTGCAAAATTCGTACTTAGGCAAACCACCTATATAAACATCTATTTTCTAACCCCAAAATGAAGGTTTTTATTAAACTAATGAAGGTGATGGCTATTTAGGTCATCAAGTTGAGTTTTGATAAAAGCAAGTATGATTTTATAAGAAGAAAAACTATTTTTCTTAAGTCTTGTAAATTTCAAAGTTTTGCAAAGTAAAAGTTTTTCAAAAAGAATTCTTAGTACTATATGTATACATATAGATAGATCATCTCACAGCCTTCATGATAATTGCTTGTAGGTCTTACAAATGTACATGATGCATTGTAGAAACAAAGTTAGAAAAATAATACCACATACTTCTTGTTGACATTATCTAAGTACATGAGAAATTAGAAACTTCCAACACTCATTAATCATGCATGATATTGAGTTGTATATGCATATAATAGAGATTTTCAAAATAGGAAGAGATTTCAAAATATAAAATTTGAGTTTTATCCTAACCTTGTGAAATTCGGATGGTTTCAAGACCATGCCTTAAAAACCCTTATATCAACTCCAAAACTTGTGTTTTATATGAAAAATGAAGAGTATAGGTCATAGATATCATCAAGTAATGATTTTTATAAGTTGAGATGAGATTTGCTAAGAAAAATATGTAGAACAAGGAGTAAAAATAAATTAGAAAAATTTGAGTTGTTAGTTATTTTAAGAAATTCGTAATAATAGAGTAATGGCATGAAAACACTTACTTTCCAAACTCAAAATAGAAGTTTTATTAAAGAAATGAAATTCTTAGTGGCTAGGTGTAAGCCCCGAAAAATTTTAGTAAATAATTCCAAAATAAACATCGAAAATAAACTCTAAAAATGACTCCAAATTAAAACCGAACTTCAACTAGTCCTAAGTCACGAGCGAATCTAGAAATTTCTTAATCTTGAGAAAATGAGAATCCTTAAAAACAAAATAAGAACTCAACGGTCTTCAAATCCAAAACCACTACGTATGACAAATTCTATACGTAACTCTGACTTATAAAATCGAGTAATATAGAGCCCAAAAACAAATTATTAAAAAGTAAATAAACGATTAACCTTCGAAATAAAACTTAATTCAATAATTCCGAAAACGTTAAGAGATAATAAATACTTACAAAAATAAAATTATCAAACTAAATGTGTTATATAAACATAAAACATCAGTTTCCAAATTGGCAAAGATCTAAACCGGAAACCCTAAGTGGAATACAGTAGTTTAAGTTCGGCAATCTCATGCGCTTAATCCTAGAGGCCGAGGTGTAGTTTAAGTGTGTAGAATAACTTATAATAATATAAAGTCGCTTAAAAATATCATATTGGTAAATTTTTGACTTATTTCAAACCCGTTCGGATACAGACTTTGAAAAGCGTGTCTTGGCGCTCGAGATATCAAAAATGTACCATTAGTAGCGTTAGACTTGTATTTTCATAAGGATTTCAAAAATATCAGTTTTATAATTTTTCAATAACTAGAAATATCTTATTTTTTTATTACATTCGTATTTTATTACTACCGGTAATTAACTAGTCTTTTGATATTATTCACTACTATTCATTATACAATTTTATTATTCTTATAAATCATTATATTTTTAGATAAATATTTTATATTTATAGAAAATTCTATTTTTCCAAAATTTAGTTCGTTTCGGGTTTTTACGGAATCAGTTTCTTTCTAAGACCTGATACTAAAAATAAAATAAATTAATTTAATAATTGAAAATTATTTATATTTCATAAAATAAAATTTTTAGAATTTTTCGAGTTATAAAAATATCAATTATAGCTCATATTCGCGTATTTTGATCATACTGATAACATATTTGTTAAAGTACTAAAATAATTCAAATAATTATTTAATTTTATTTATGAAAATTCTGCCACTCATTTAAAGATATTTTTCTTAATTTTATTTTATATATTTCTTAATAAAAAGTACTTTTTCAACTCATACTTCAAGTACACTTCAATTGTCACTTCTACACATTAATTAAGTTTTCTTTTACTCATTCTACACTCCATTCCCATACTTGGACAGCTGACCACACCCCTCATAATAGCCTCTTTTCTTTTATTTTAATGATATATTTAATGATTTAAAGTCTCATTTAGTTAACAAATTAAGTAACATAAGTTACACTTTCAAAAAAATCAAGTTACAAGACAATTACACTCCTTTCTCTCTCATTGGAATTCACGTGCAGCCCCTCCCCCAAATCCACCATTGTTTTAATTTTTTTTCAATTAATTAACACACATTAATACACTCCTCTCTCTCTATTTAATGCCTCTTATTTACACCTTTTCCTCCTTTAAAACGCTACACCATTTACTCTTTCTTTTCCTCTCTTTATTTCTTTCTTTGCCTTGTTCTTGCAAGAGAATTTCTTGCTTCTACACTCCATTCTTGAAGATCATTAGCGTAAACCTTCTTCTTAAGCTTCCATAGATAATATAGTTAAAGTATAGTGAGAGTTTCATACATCAAATGACCTTCCATAAGCTTAAAAGCTAAGGATGGTGATGCCAAAATGAAACACTCCTCTTATCCATGATTATTTTCTTGTATCATTATTATTTTCTTGCTACAAGTAGTTATATTTTTTAGATCTAACTTTTTTTGTAGCTTTGATTTTGTTTATGTTTTAGATCTTGTTATATGAGTTAATATTTTGTTATTGCTAATGATTTATGCATATATTTATCATTTACATAACCATCATAGTGTTCATGCATTTATAACTAGTATAGTAAACTAGATTTAGTTGTTTTAGGTTTATAAATACATTAGACTTTTGATAACTTGTAATAGCTTGATGATAGTAGAAAAGTTTTAGAAAGCTCAAGATCTATTTTAGTTTCAACAAAAATCTTTTTGAAAATTCAGATAAAAAGGGAACCATATTTAGAAAAGCTATTTTTCAGCTTCAAAATGTGTATTTTTCATTTAAAATGAAGGACTTAAGGAATAGATATCATAAATGAATGATTTTGAGGAGTAAAGTTTAGATCTATGAGTTTATAGTTTACTACCATGCATTTCTTTTATATCCATATTCCTATTATGTGTAGATCTTGGATTTGAACTTGAATAAAAATAGTGAAATTCGTATCTTGGCAAATCCCATATTTAAAAACCACTTTCCAAGTCTTAAAATGGAAGTTTTAGTTGAGAAAATGAAAGTTTAGTGGATGTATACCATCAAGACTTCTTTTTACAAGAATCAAAGGTGATTTTCAAAAGTTACTTGCAAAATAAAAATCTCATTTTCGGATTTAGGTCAAGACATGGTTTAAAAACATGTTTTACAACTCAAAAATGAAGTTTTTATTCAAGAAATGGAAGGCTCTTAAGATAGGATATGTAAATGATGAATTTTCATAAGTTTAGATAAATTTTATCAAAAGATATATCCAAAAATAAAGTTGGTAAATTCAGATCTCAACCAAGACCAATTTTGAAAACCCATTTTTCAACACCAAAATGAAAGATTTGTTTAGAAAATGAAAGGCTTATGGAATAGGTATCAATAGAAGATGTTTTTTATAAGTAAATGGTAGATTTACTAGTAGAGATTCTCAAAAATAGGAAGAGATTACAACATATGAAATTTGAGTTTTATCCAAATTTTGGAAATTCGGATGGTTTCAAAACCATGCCTTAAAAACCATTTTATCAACTCCAAAACTTGTGTTTTATATGAAAAATGAAGAGTTTAGGTCATAGATATCATCCAGTAATGATTTTTAAATTAAGATGGGATTTGCTAAGATAAATACGTAGAACAAGGAGTAGAAATAAAGTAGGAAAATTTGAATTATTTGTCATTTTAAGAAATTCGTAATAATAGAGTAATGGTATGAAAACCCCTATTTTTCAAACTCAAAATGAAGGTTTTATTAAAGAAATGAAGTCTTTAGTGGCAAGGTATGGTTGAGCCTTAACTTTCTAAGTATCAAATGATTTTTACTTAAAAGAATCACCACAAAAACAATTTTTACAAAATTCGGATTTTGGGATGAACCATATTTAAAAACATGTTTACAAAGTATAAAATGGGAATTTTTATTGAGAAACAAAGGTCTTAAGGAATATACATAATAAAAGCTTAATTTTAACAAGAATAAATAAACTTTCCTCAAGGAATTTTTCTAAAAACAAGTGGGAATTGTCAGACTACAAAACTAGCCTATCTAAGTTGATTTTTCATAAAGTCTTACAAAGAAAAAGTTTTCTAAAAATTTATTTTATTAAATATCATCAAGAACATGTATATATATATCATGACATATCATTTATGATAATAACTTGTTTATATTGCATGTATACTTGCTTTGGATGGTAGAAACTTCATGAACTTTACAAAATCAATTTTCTAAATCGGTTTTCGCTACTGTTCTAATCTGATCCAATCTTTTCGAAGCTTCAAAGTTTTCAAAACTCAAATATGACATTACAATTAGATATATCTTTCGAAGTAAATAGAAATTGATATATAATTTACTAAATTCCAAGTTAAAACGACCAAGTTATGGCCGTTTTAAGTTGGAATTCCCGCTTAGGACAAGAATTACGAATTTAATAGTTTGTATAAGATAGTTTGGATTAGTTAAGTGATGAAATACCTATTATGGTATTTCTTCCTTTTTAGATGACTCCGAAATCAACGATTCCCTACCACCGGATTACTTTTACTAAGAGACCAGTGATCTAATGGCCGAGTGAGTTTTCTTCTTATTTTGTTACCTTGTTTGTGCTTGTAGCTAGTTGCATTAAAATTATAGGAACAAGATAAAAGCCGATATGAAAGGGCATGGGATAATCGATGAGATTTTGATGTATGTATGCCAAAGAATACTAAAGCATATCGAAACCATGATTCGATTGGATAATTGCACTGTTCATATTATTTCTGTTTATGTGTATGATATTGGTTGGTCACTCCAAAGAATGTATGAATGATTTGACCTAAACAAAAATTAAATTGGTCATGCATCGCATCAAACATGTTGCATTTGGTAACGTGCTACTCCTACGCATGGCGATCGGTATGGTCTGAGTACTCGTTTGGATAATGAAACCCGGTATCAGAGCTCATTCTTAGGAAACTAAGATGCACCGGGGATGCATTCCATGTGTGAGCCTAGCCGAGTCGAGTACTATGAGCCGAGGGGCTCAGAGACTAGCAGCTGTCGTGTAGACTTTCAGTATCATCCCTAACCCAAGATACGGAGGGCGTAAATCCGTTCTGTGTATGGGTTCTAAATACCCATACATAATTATCTACTCATGTGTTTATTCATGCATAGCATATAGATGATTTATAACTTGCTTGTTATGATACAGAATTAAGGGAATACTCACTAAGCTAGTGTAGCTTATATCCCAATAGATGTTTGATTAAACAGGTTAACTCAAAATGCTACGTGGGGACCGATATGGTTGGAGCTGAGTATGACTTCAAGATTCTGGCCGAAAGTAAGAATGCTTGAAGATATTAGCTAAGTTTTGTGAATTGCCTTTGTAATAGTTTGTGTAGTGAAATCTGTGGATGAATTGTAATTGAAGTATAGTGATTTTATTTGAAGTATAGTGAATTGTGATTCCTTTACATTGTTACTCAAGTTGTATCAATATAAAATGTACCACTCCGATGTGTCTTCTCCACGTGTTAGGCGCCTTGTACATAGTATGGAAGCCTTCACGTGACTGAGGCGATCATTTCTAGGTTTTAATATTGTGTACGGCAGACTGCCGCGTTTAGGATACCCTTCGGCGTGACACTAGGTGTGGTTGAGCCTTAATTTTCTAAGTATCGAATGAGTTTTCTTAAAGGAATCACCACAAAAACAATTTTTACAAAATTCGGATTTTTGGATAAACCTTATTTAAAAACATGTTTACAAAGTGTAAAATGGAAATTTTTGTTGAAAAATAAAGGCCTTAAGGAATCTACATAATAAAGGCTTAATTTTATAAGAATAAATATATTTTATCAAGGAGTTTTTCTAAAAACAAGTGGGGATTGTCAAGAATACAAGACTAGCCTTTCTAAGTTGATTTTTCATAGTCTTACAAGGAAAAAGTTTTCTAAAAATTTCTTTTATTAAATATCATCAAGGACATGTACATATACATCTCATGACATATCATTCATGATAGTAACTTGTTCATATTGCATGTATATTTTGCTTTGGATCGTAGACACTCATGAACATTCAAAAATCAATTTTCTAAAATTGTTTTCGCTACTGATCTGAACTAATCAGATCTTTTTCGAAGCCTAAAAGTTTTCAAAACTTGAAAATAATATTATAATTAAATAGATCTTTCGAAGTAGATAGAAATCGTTATATAATTAGCTAAATTCTGAGTTAAAACGATGAAGTTATGGCCGTTTTAAAATTGAATTCCCGCGTAGGACAAGAATTACAAATTTACTAGTTTTGTCAAATAGTTTGGATTAATTAAGTGATAAAAAATTATTAGGGTATTTCTTCCTTTTAGGTGACCCCGAAATCGAACGATTCCCTACCACTGGATTACTTTTACTAAAGAGACCGTTGATCCAATAGCCGAATGAGTTTTCCTCTTATTTTATACCTTGTTTGTGCTTATAGCTAGTTGCATTGAATTATAGGAACAAGATAAGAATCGATATGAA
>JAMXBD010002582.1:0-181424 GCA_024138025.1 Combretum micranthum
TCATAAGGTGACATCTGAATTGTGGAGTGGTAGCTATTGTTGTAGGCAAACTCACCTATTGTTGTAGGCAAACTCCACCAATGGTAGGTGTGCGTCCCAACTACCCTTGAACTCCATTACACAGGCTCGCAACATATCTTGCAAAGTTTGTATCGTCCTCTCCGATTGACAATCTGTTTGAGGGTGGTATATAGTACCGAAGTGTAGCTTTGTTCCCATACATCTTTGTAAGCTTGTCCAAAATTTAAACACGAACCTTAGGTCTCGGTCGGAGACTATTCTAGTAGGTACTCCATGGAAGCGTACTATCTCCCTTATGTATGTTTTTGCCAACTTATCCATGGAGTACGTCATGTTGATTGGAAGGAAGTGTGCTGTCTTTATCAATCGATTGACTATGACCCAAATGGCATCATATCCTGCAGATGTTCTTGGTAGTCTGTAACATAAAGATAAATATTTATAAGAAGGGCAAGTTTGTCATTTGTTATAAAATAAGAGGGTTCTATGGTCAACCCTGATAAATGTGATATTATTATCAACCCTCACATTGATGATGGTCAACAAGTCTTTAAAAATATAAATCTTCAATAAATTACAATAAAGGGCAAAAGTTGTCATATATTGAAAAATAAGAGGGTTTTATGGTCCATCCTTATAAGTTTTATTTACGTGTATTATATGGCAGACATATAATACATGAGGTGTCTTTTCGTTTCCTGTGCTGTTACAAGAATTGAAGGGTTTCGTGTCTTTTTGTTTCTAAAGTACTGTTATGGAAATTGAAGGGTCAAAGAGTCAAAGGATATTAAATAAGAAGGTTTTATGGTCAAAGTTGAAATACAATTGTATTGTGTTCATATGATAAAGACTTGATTAAGATTGACAACAATTTGGAATAATTTTCTTAATTTCTGCAATGAAGGCCGGCATCCCTGAAGAAAAACGCCGCCGGCCTAGGTTCGAAAATTTCCAACGTACTCTGTAACAGACTGTACGCCGTCTCCTAGAGAATCTACGCCGCCGGGGTATAGACTGCGTAGGATGGGAACAGTAGCATTTTTCTTAACGCTGCGAGAAAAGCTGCCGGCATTCACTAGGGTTTCTTCCCAACACGGCATGAAAGCCGCCGGCGTCGGTCGAGGATTTACCGGCGTAGGAAGAAAGAATTGAATTTTGGGAAACCAAAGCCTCGACGAAAGCTGCCGGCGTTCATATAAGTTTGCCAACGTATGGTGTAAGCCGGCCAGATCTGCAGGTACGCCGCCGGCGTAGGGCCAAATTTCTATAAATACGAGACGCGAAAATCATTTTCGACAGAATTTTTCTTTATAATATTTCTCCTTCGTGAGAGAGATTTTTGGAGAGTTCTTGGAGATATATGCTTGGAAAATCATCGGGATAATATTTTCTAATCCAAAGTAAGTAATCTTAATCTTTTCAGTAGGATTCTTTACAATTTATACAAGTTTCTTAGGGTTTGGTTAAATTTTATATGAAGGATTTTGGAGAAAAACCGTAGCATGTGTGAGATCAGTAAATTGGTGAATGCGAGACGGGTTTTAGCGAGTAAAAATAGTAAGTAAATCTCTTCTATTATGGATTCCAACAAAATACGATCTAAACAATCTTAATATATTGCGAATTGGGGTTTTGATGAAAATGATTGATGATTGTAGAGTTTAGTGCGGTTCCTTATTATTCTTGAAGATAATTGTGGAGATTGATTAAAATAGACAGTGCAGATAATGGAGATTTCTTTTCAGGTTAGGATTTTAGGAGAATTCATGTTTGTTAAGATATTACGATCATGTCTGTTGATACATATATATATATATATATTGTAACAGGACATTTGGAGTTTGTGAAACTGTTGTTGATGTAGATATAGGAATTGGTGGAGTTTGGGTTGACTTTGTGTGTTGTCGGTATCAAATTCTGGGGATTTGATTTGGATTCCTTAAATTTAGAAAGGTACGACCAATCCATTGTTTGATGTATGTGCTTGTAGATTAGAATTTTTGTGAATGGATGTAGGAACAGAATTGCATAATGAACTTAATAAATATTCGGCTTAATAATTGTCTATCTTGTTGTGGTTGGCTTTGACCACTAGAGACCTGGCAGACAGTGATACTGGTGAGGCACCCTAATGATCTTAGTGTGAGGTTGTCCCGAGTGGACTCGTGCTAAGAAATGATTTCGGTAGAATTTAGGTGTTCAGGAATTGGGATGTTTGGGGAACCCACTCATCCATATATGTATATATGATTAACTATTTTCAAATCAGTTGGATGTTTTTATAGCAGAGTCTGAGTTACTCTGGGTTCAGGATTATGTATACTAGATTCTGAACTGTGTTGTTTTGCTGAACTAAAATAGATAATAAACTGTTGTATGCATTTAGTTTAGTTGCATTTATTTATACATGTTGTTTGTGCATAATCTTGCTTGAAACTGGATTGGATATTATCGTACTGGGCTTCGCCACTCATTCTATTATATTTCAGGTGCAGGTGATGATAATGTGATTTATGATCTTTTGGGTTTTGATATCATCTATGAGGATGGAGATGGCGTTAGCGTCCTGACTACCTTGTTGATGACTAGTTGTATAGTCATAGATGATATAGATGGATCAGAGAAGACTTTAATGATTGATTTATTTTGTTTATTGAAATTTTAAGTTGTATTTAGAGATTTCATGTGGTGACAGTTTAGGGCATAGTTTGACTTGTTGACCTGCAGTTATGTCAACAATGTCTAGTTAGTTGATTATGGGATTACATACTATCATATGATTTATTCTATTGAGGACTACCATTTTATATATACCTTGAGAGTTATACAGGTGATATTCATGTTGTTTGTGGAAATTATAGCCTTAGCGTGTTCTATTAAGAGAGAACACGTGGCGGGTTGTAATGCCAACAGGTTAGGGCGTTACAGCTTAATTGGTATCAGAGCAATAGGTTATGATCTATTAGATTTAAGTTTTGACTCCTTAGGATGGTGAGCAATGATGAGAGGGGTAGAATACATTTGGGTTCTTGATCTTATCTAGATTAGTGTGATTTTCATCCTATAGATATAGAGTTTTGATCCTTAAGTTGGATTACCCTTTTATTTTGTGGAGATATGTTTGTTTGTGTTAGTAAGATCATATCTTGTAGTCCCATAGCGTTTAGATCCGTTTGGATGATTATACCTTAAGATATCTAGCATCATTACCTAAGATAGGGAGAAGAGGTCGATCTTTTATCAAGACAAATCAACAGTTCAAGGTATCAGAAGAAAAAAAAAGTATAGTAGATATTATGGACCGTTTGATATCAAGGATTTTAAGTGGCTTAAGAATGCCTACTTTCAGGTATCAAGGTTGGGCATTGACAGGTGTCGAGCCTGGATTTTTTCCACTTATCTGGTTCATTTCTCCTAACCCGATTCACATTAAACCCGAACCCATTTAACATGAATCCTCGACTAGGGGTTAAAGAAATTTTAATTTTTGAAAACTTTTAGTGTCGCCACCCGATATAAATCGGGAAAAAATAAAAGCTAGGATCAATGGGTCGGTTGATCCTAACTTAGCTATCTAGTTCTGCGAAAATTTGATTTAAAAACCAAACTTTTAAAACCAGATATCATGGATTCGGAGGCTAACCTATTAAAACCAAATGGTTACCACTTTCAGAATTTTAAACTTATAATTTATCCTTTATATGCTCAAAAATTCAAATAATACATTATGAAACAATATTCACAAATCACATTATTCATTTTTTTATATGCTTTTCTTCATTTTTTTTTAACAAACATCTTATATTTACAAAATATTCATTCGCAACATTATTTAAAAAAAACATTTTTTCATTTTTTAATGTCGCCCCGCAGGTGCCTATGCACTCGCTAATCGAGATCAGACAAAACGTAGTTCTTTTAAAAAAAACTTTAATTTGTTGATCAATTTTAATTTTTGAACTATTTTCAATTTAAGTTCATTAAATTTTATATTTTTATGAAAATCATTTTTGATGGTCCTATGATCTAATCAATTGATTTTCATTTTAATGAAAACATATTTTTCTAAGTCCAAAAATCATTTTTATTATTTTATTATTTTTTTAAATTTTGGATTTGGAAAATCCAATTTTATCATTTTTATTTATTTTGTTAATTTATTATTATATTTTTATATTTTTATATTTTTTCTAAAAAAATCATCACATAAATTCACAACATATTCAGAATATTTCACAATATATTAATTATTTTCATGCATTAAATACACATTTCTAAAAGCAATTTATGTATAAATACATACTAAAAATATTCAAAAATATAAAAAATATAAAAAAATAAATTTATATAAAAAATAATTATTTTGATTTTTCTGAATTTTTTTTATGAATTTTTATAAATTTTTTACTATTTTCTAAAATTAATTATATAATAAAAATATAATAAAATAAACGGATTAACCTGGACCATCGGATGAAGCGGACGAGATCTGGAGCGTCGATCGTGTTGACCGATCTGGATCGTCTGATCTTGCTAACTCGATCTGAGCCGTTGATCGAGATGATTAAATTTGGGCTGTCTAATCTGCTTGATGAAATCTGGGCCGCTGATCACTTGATCAAATCTGGACCGTCTGATCTGCTTGATGAAATCTGGGACGCTGATCTACTTGATCAAATCTGGACCGTCTGATCTGCTTGATGAAATCTGGGCCGCTGATCTACTTGATCAAATCTGGACCGTCTGATCTGCTTGATGAAATCTGGGCCGCTAATCTACTTGATCAAATCGGACCGTCTGATCAGAGTTGACGTTGACCGATGACCGACCGGGTTGGATTCGGATCTCGGAGCTCCGGCGGGTGAAGAAGACGATGACGCAACTTTTCGGGCGGATTCCGGCCGCTCCGGTGGTCCTCGGTGGCTGGAAGCTTGTCGGCCCGACTCCTATGGTGGTGGCGCGTCCTTTGTGGCGGTGTCGTTCACTCAGAACGGCGGCAAGGGGCGGTTCCGGCGGTGGTTGTACGGCGGCGCAAATCCAAAAATTAAAGAAAAAATTTCAGAGGTTAATTTGATCAATTTGATCAAATCCAAGCACACTAAAACATCAAAATTAGGTTTCTAACATCCTAACACACTCAATTTTGATCAAATTCGATTCAATCACTTCAAATTTGAAAAATTCGAATTTTTCTTCCTAAATTCGAGAATCTCGAATTGATATGGTTATGTATGTGTTTTCTTGAAATTGACTTGTGCCTTTTGATCCTAGGACCTCCTATTTATAGGTTGCAAGCTCAATTTTACGTTTCGTTCAGTTTCGAAAATGAATCGTTTTTTGCCTCTTTGTTTTTCCACTAATTTAACGAAAAATTTAGGCTTGATTCATTCTTAACGAATTGATGATTGATCCTTCATATTCCATGTCAGATTCATCCAATGTGGATAGATTAATTGTCCAATTTCATCAATTTTTGTAACTCCTCATTCATGTGCAATTGAATGCTTTATAAATTGAATTTTGTGACTTTTGGGTTTTTTTTTTTTTTGCACTAATCTTTCATATTCTATAACACTTTGCAATTCCATCATCAATTTTGACAATCAATGATGTCTTGTCAGTTAAAAATTGATGCAAAGTAAGGCAAAAAGTCACATTTGAGGAAGATGCAAAGGCAAAAATAATGAGATGATAAAAAGACAAAATTTTGCCTTTGCTAGGGTTTGAACTTGTGTCATTGAGCTTGGATGTGTGTTTGGATCAATGCATTTAACCAACAGGCCATTTGGCCTGTGCCTTGATTACTTAGCCAACTTCATCAATACTTACGGCTTTTAAAAAAATGAGTTTAATTAAATTTTAAGCCTTAATTAATTGGGCAAAAATTGAGTGTCTACAGCTGCCCCTCTTTGTGGTAAAGTTTGAACAAAACTTTTGCCACAAAGACAAAAAGATAACCAATTTTTGTTAAGCTTCTTCTCCAAATTTTATTTTTAAGAAGGAGATTTTTATCTTATGCTAAACTATCTGTCGAGTTTAGACTTTGAGATTTGGTTAGGTCATTTGCCAGACCTATGGGCTCTGGTTTGGTCATTTGCCGGACCAATGGGCTTTGGTTAGGTCATTTGCCGGACCAATGGGCTTTGGTTTTGGTCATTTGCCGGACCAATGGGCTTTGGTTTGGTCATTTGCCGGACCAATGGGCTTTGGTTTGGTCATTTGCCGGACTAATGGGCTTTGGTTTGGTCATTTGCCGGACCAATGGCCTTTGGTTATGGTCACCATCTGGAGTGAATGAATTTCTGAATTCTGTCTTGATCACCATCTTTAGTGGATGGATTTCTGAATTTTGTCTTGATCTTGAAAGTATGGATTTTGTGTTTGGTCAGTACTAGACTATCTGTTGAGTCTGGACTGAGAGGTACTTGTGATTTTTCAATCCACTTGGGGACTTGGTTTTTTTCTGATCCACTTGGGGACTTGGTTTTTCTGATCCACTTGGGGACTTGGTTTTTTCTGATCCACTTGGGGACTGGTTTTTTCTGATCCACTTAGGGACTTGGTTTTTCTTTTTTGGAAAACTCGATATCAGACTTTTTTCTTTTTTGGGAGACTTGGATGGGCTTCAAGCATTTTTTTTTGAAAACTTGCTTTGAAAACTTGGATGGGCTTCAAGTTTTTTTTTTTTTTGGAAAACTTGGTTTGAAAACTTGGATGGGCTTCAAGTTTTTTTTTTTTTTTTTGGAAAACTTGGTTTGAAAACTTGGATGGGCTTCAAGTTTTTTCTCTTTTTTTTTTTTTGGAAAACTTGGTTTGAAAACTTGGATGGGCTTCAAGTTTTTCTTTCTTCTTTTTTTTTGGAAAGACTTGGTTTGAAAACTTGGATGGGCTTCAAGTTTTTCTTTCTTCTTGAAAACTTTGGAAACTTGGTTCAAACGTACCCTATGAACTGGCGTTTGGTTTTAACATTAGTGCGCTTCTCGAGCTGACACTCGACTTGTTAAGGCGCTCCTTGAGCTGGCCTAAAACTTACAACTTGACAAGGCAGCACAACACTTCCTTGAGTTGGCGATTCTCAATTTGAAGAATAGAATGAAGCTCCTTTGAGCATACGATCCTAAAGATTGAAAAAAAAAGGACAACGCTCCCTTGAGCAGACTATCCTGATGCTGAAGAAATAGGATGATGCTCCTTTGGGCATAATCCTAAAGATTGAAAGGTAGGATGACGCTCCTTTGAGCGGGTGACCCTAATACTTAAACAGACAGGATGACGCTTTTTTGAGCAATCGATCCTAAAACTTAAACAAATAGGATGACGCTCCTTTGAGCAGGTGATCCTAAAACTTAAACACAAACTTGAAAATCAAGTTTTGAAAACCGTAGCCTGAATTTTTTTGGCTAATTTTTTAATGTGGGAAATTCTTCCCCTTTTTTCATTGAAAATTTTTAAGAAAACCTTTGAGAATTTTTTTCTTTTAAAAACCAAAATTTTTTTTTTTTTTTTTTGCAAAGTTTTTTTTTATTCTTTATTTTAAAAATTTAAACCAAAGGCAATTTTTTTTTTTAATGAAGAAAACTTATTTTCTCTTTTTTTTTTTTTTTTTATTACTTTTCAGATATTTGGAAAAAACTTTTTTTTTTTTATTTTTTTGGAAGAAATTCCTTCTTTTCTTGGACCTTTTAAAGGTAAAAAGTTTCCTTTTTTTTTCTTTTTGAATTCCAACTTTTTTTTGAAAGTTACCAACAGGTAAAAATAATCATAAATAGGGTTTGCCCCATTGATCACTCATTTTTTTTTTTCAGCCTAAGGCTTCACTATTAACCACCTAAGGTCTTTTATTGAAAAATTTTAATCATTGGGGGCAAAGTTTTTCTTTTAGGACATTAATTTGAAAATTGGGGCATTGTTTCCAACTTTGGGGCAATTAATTCCTAACCCTGAGGCAGACTTCTTTCAAATTGGGGCAAATGATTTCATGCCCCTGGGATGATTCTTACACCAAGGTTGGTTATCTTATTTTAAGTTACCTAATCAAAGAGGACTTCCTTACACTCTCTTAGGCTTATTTTCACACATTTGACTCGGATTCCAAAAATTATGGTCCGGCTTGCAAGTGACACACTTTGGTCAATCTATTAGGTCTTTTTTGGACTGTAATGTGGGCTTTTGGTTGTTGGCTTTAATCAAAAAGAGATATTTCATAAAGGTTTTTTTTTTTTTTTTGAAAATTTTTCAACACATCCCGGGTTTACAAGTCAAGAACCCTTAAGGAAAACTTGAATATGCACTTATTCCTAGTTTCAAGAGCATTAATAAATCAACTCCTTTGATCCAAAGAGTCTCTAAAGGGTGGAATTGTGGATGGGCCCATAATATAGATTTTGGACCTTGTGTTTTGATGGGCTTTGAACTTTGAGCATGTGCCCCCAGTGTTTGGGTATGATCACCTTGTGTGATTGTCTTCCATCAGGGTGGAATTGTGGGTGGGTCCATGATATAATTTTGGACCTTGTGTTTTGATGGGCTTTGAACTTTGAGCATGTGCTTGTGTGATTGTCTTCCATCAGGGTGGAATTGTGGGTGGGTCCATGATATAAATTTTGGACCTTGTGTTTTGATGGGCTTGAACTTTAAGCATATGCTTCTAATTTCTTGGTTTAATCACCTTGCTTGGCTATTCTTCATTTTTTTTTTTTTTTTTTGGCACTTTATTCATGTATCCCTTTTTTCTTCTTCTTTTGCAAGGTGATTTGTATTTTTTTCCATTGGATAGCTTATAGCTCAAAGTATATGGATTGTGTATGGTTTGGGATAGAAACTCTTCTTCCTTTCAAAGGAAATGATTTATTTATGTCAATTGACTACTCTTGAATTGATGCAACTAGGGCAAGTGCATATAAGTTAATCCTTTTTCTCCTTGATAATGACCCTGACCTCCAAATTGCCCCGTTGTGGGGTACCCTAATGTAGGGTGGTTCTTGACAGGGCTTAATTTTAAAAAATTCTTCCTTAATAGGCTCAAATGGGTTAACAAAGGATAATGTGTTTAGGACTTTGAAATGAATGCCTAATGTCACTTTGACCTATGTATCAAATTCAAACTAGACCTCCTTTAAGGAATGAGTCCATTTTATCTCTCACAATTCACTCCACTCTTAGTGTGTAGGGTAGTGTTTGGGATTAAGTTTGCCTCTTTTCATTCTAGGCCACTATTTAATAAGAATTTTTGGGTTTTCAATCATCCATTTTTTTATTGCCTCAGGATATAACTAACTATCAAATGCCCCTAATCGGTAAAGTCCTTTTGGTTGCCCCTAGTTTTGATTTCATTTGCCTTTAGCTTAAAATGAATGATCATTGAGGTAACAATTTTGAAACATTCTTTTTCTGTTGGCAATTTTCCTTCTTTTCTAATTTTTATTTTTTTTTTATTTTTTGAAAATAACCTTTATTCTCTTTCTCATTTGTTGGAAAACAATTTTCATTTTTTTTCTTAAAAAAAATTGTTGGAGAACAAGTTTGAAAAACTTTTATTCTCTTTTTTTTTTTTAGACAACAACTTTTTGTTCTCACTTTTTATTTTAAAAAATCTTCAAAAAAAAAAAGTTGTTGATGGATATTTACAAAAAAGAATGTTTGAAAATGATTATTTATCCTAAAGTGGAAAAAGGATATTTACAAAAATAATTCATTTTTTTCTTTTTTCTTTAAGGCAAAAATTATTTTACAAGAATAGTGGAACAAAAAAGACCCCCCTTTTTCTTTTAGAAGGAAATTCAAATGGGGGTTGATTTTTACAGGGATGATTATCCTGAAGACAAGGGAGAGGAATACATATGACAAAGGTAATTTTGATTGGAGAGGACCTATAACTATAGGTGGACAAAATTTACTCTATGAGTATTTACAAGTCTACTGTACACATTTTTTATTTTATTTTTTTTTTTCTTAAAAAAGATGCAAAGATGCAAGCATACAGATGCAATTGGGGATAATGACCTTGAAAATTTGATGAAAAAATTTTGCTGGAGTTGATGAAAATATATTTTTTTTTTGAAAACCTTTTTTTTTAAAAAAAAAAAATAACTCCATTTTTTAAAAAAATTTTGGTCACTATCCATATAAATGGAGATAAGGACCCTGAAAGTTTTGGTGAAAAAGTTTTGTTGGAATTGATGAAAAATCATTTTTTTGAAAATCTTCTTTTTTTTGAAAAATAACAAAATTAATTAAGACTCCATTTGAGAAAAAAGAAATTAGTCACTATCCATGCCAATGGGGATAATGACAAAAAAAAAACTTTACTTGAAGTGGTATTAATTTTTTTTTAAAAAATAAAGGTTTAAAAACCATCTCAATCTAAAATTTTATTTACTAAAAAAATGTTTGATTTTTGAAAACTTCCTTTTTTAGGAAAGAAACAACTCCACTTTAAAAAAATTTGGTGGACTTTTTTGAAATTTTTTTATTTTTGAAAAAACATTTTTTGGAAGAAAATACAACTCCATTTTTTTGAAAAGTTTGGTCAAAATCCCATGTTGAAATGCATGATTTGGTAGGTTCTATAGGTCCCCGATTTAGTGGTACTAAACCGGAGTGGGAGGACATTTCTTGATCTAGAGGGTGGAAAGCCACAGCCCCCGGACCTTACTTCGTCCTCCTCGCTTAGGCTCTTAAGACGGCCTGGTACGACCGTATCTAGCACATAATCATGCTAATGCAAATGCAAATGCAAATAAATAAAAAAACTCTTCTTTTTTTTTTATATTTGCAAGGTTAGTATATATTTACAAAACAATTATTCAATATAATATACAAAGAATCACATATTCACAAAAATTGAGCAAGGATAAATTTAAAATTTAAAATTCCTAAGTGGCTAGCCCTCTTTTTTTAAAAAAAAAATATTATCCCCAGTGGAGTCGCCAAGCTGTCGAGCCTGGATTTTTTCCACTATCTGGTTCATTTCTCCTAACCCGATTCACATTAAACCCGAACCCATTTAACATGAATCCTCGACTAGGGGTTAAAAGAAATTTTAATTTTTGAAAAATTTTAGAGTCGCCACCCGATATAAATCGGGAAAAAATAAAAGCTAGGATCAATGGGTCGGTTGATCCTAACTTAGCTACTAGTCTGCGAAAATTTGATTTAAAAACAAACTTTTAAAACCAGATATCATGGATTCGGGGGCTAACCTATTAAAACCAAATGGTTACCACTTTGGAATTTTAAATTTATAATTATCCTTTATGCTCAAAAATTCAAATAATACATTATGAAACAATATTCACAAATCACATTATTCATTTTTTTATATGCTTTCTTCATTTTTTTATAACAAACATCTTATATTTACAAAATATTCATTGCAATATTATTACAAAAACAATTTTTTCATTTTTTAATGTCGCCCCGCAGGTGCCTACGTACTCACTAATCGAGATCAGACAAAAGTAGTTCTTTTAAAAAATACTTTAATTTGTTGATCAATTTTAATTTTTGAACTATTTTCAATTTAAGTTCATTAAATTTTATATTTTATGAAAATCATTTTTGATGGTCCTATGATCTAATCAATTGATTTTCATTTCATGAAAACATATTTTTCTAAGTCAAAAATCATTTATTATTATTTTATTATTATTTTTTTAAATTTTGGATTTGGAAAATCCAATTTTATCATTTTTATTTATTTTGTTAATTTCTTATTATTATTTTTATATTTATATATATATTTTTTAAAAAATCATCACATAAATTCATAACATATTCAGAATATTTCACACTATATTAAAATTATTTTTCATGCATTAAATACACATTTCTAAAAGCAATTTATGTATAAATACATACTAAAAATATTCAAAAAATATCAAAAATATAAAAAAATTAAATTTATATAAAAAATAATTATTTTGATTTTTCTGGATTTTTTTGAATTTTTTTTATGAATTTTTATAAATATTTTACTATTTTTTCTATTTTCTAAATTAATTATATAATAAAAATATAATAAAATAATGCGGATTAACCTGGACCGTCGGATGAAGCGGACGAGATCTGGAGTGTCGATCGTGTTGACGATCTGGATCGTCTGATTATTGACTCGATCTGAGCCGTTGATCGAGATGATTAAATTTGGGCCGTCTGATCTGCTTGATGAAATCTGGGCCGCTGATCTACTTGATCAAATCTGGACCGTCTGATCTGCTTGATGAAATCTGGGACGCTGATCTACTTGATCAAATCTGGACCGTCTGATCTGCTTGATGAAATTTGGGCCGCTGATCTACTTGATCAAATCTGGACCGTCTGATCTGCTTGATGAAATCTGGGCCGCTGATCTACTTGATTAAATCTGGACCGTCTGATAAGAGTTGACCGTTGACCGATGACGATCGGGTTGGATTCGGATCTTGGGTCGGATCTCGGAGCTCCGGCGGGTGAAGAAGACGATGACGCAACTTTTCGGGGCGGATTCCGGCCGCTCCGGTGGTCCTCGGTGGCTGGAAGCTTGTCGGCCCGACTCCTATGGTGGTGGCGCGTCCTTTGGTGGCGGGTGGCGTTCACTCAGAACGGCGGCAAGGGGCGGTTCGGGGTGGTTGTACGGCGGCGCAAATCCGAAAATTAAAGAAAAAATTTCAGAGGTTAATTTGGTCAATTTGATCAAATCCAAGCACACTAAAACATCAAAATTAGGTTTCTAACATTCCCAACACACTCAATTTTGATCAAATTAGATTCAATCACTTCAAATTTGAAAAATTCGTTTTCTTCCTAAATTCGAGAATCTCGAATTGATATGGTTATGTATGTGTTTTCTTGAAATTGACTTGTGCCTTTTGATCATAGGACCTCCTATTTATAGGTTGCAAGCTCAATTTTACGTTTCGTTCAGTTTAGAAAATGAATCGTTTTTTGCCTCTTTGTTTTTCCACGAATTTAACCAAAAATTTGGGCTTGATTCATTCTTAACGATGAATTGATGATTGATCCTTCATATTCCATGTCAGATTCATCCAATGTGGATAGATTAATTGTCCAATTTCATCATTTTTGTAACTCCTTATTCATGTGCAATTGAATGCTTTATAAATTGAATTTTGTGACTTTTAGGTTGTTTTTTTTTTTTTTGCACTAATCTTTTATATTCTATAACCACTTTGCAATTCCATCATCAATTTTGACAATCAATGATGTCTTGTCAGTTAAAAACTGATGCAAAGTAAGGCAAAAAGTCACATTTGAGGAAGATGCAAAGGCAAAAATAATGAGATGATAAAAAGACAAAATTTTGCCTTTGCTAGGGTTTGAACTTGTGTCATTGAGCTTGGATGTGTGTTTGGATCAATGCATTTAACCAACAGGCCATTTGGCCTGTGCCTTGATTACTTAGCCAACTTCATCAATACTTAAGGCTTTTAAAAAAATGAGTTTAATTAAATTTTAAGCCTTAATTAATTGGGCAAAAATTGGGTGTCTACAACAGGTTTTGGAAAAAAAAAAATGTTCCTTAGGTACTCTTTTTCAAGTGTGGACAATATGGATATTGAGCCAAAAGAATGAAAAGAGCCTAAAAGGCAAGTGCTTCTTAGGATTGGATACAGGTGCAAGTTTTAAAGCATTTAAGAAGTTTGTCGTTTTGTTATGAGAAGGCAGTTAAGAGTTTGCTTGTAGATACCTTTAGGATATGGAGCAATGTTGACTTGGATTTGCAAGGAATTTGGATATAAAAATGAAAGGTGACATTTTACTTGCGAATATTATAGTAATATGATAGGAGTAGACTGGTTGAGGAAACATAATGTTGTATTTGGATCTAGTTGTGCAATTTCGTTTATCGGATGGAGATCATTTTGTGCATAAGCTTGAAGTGCAAGGACCTTCAATGTTGCTTACACATGAGTTATAGGAAAAGTCAGTTTTACAGTTTTGACAATAGGAGATGAATTAAAGACTGATCCTACAAGGATACAAATCGTGAGAGAATATCTTGACTTAATTCCAGAAGATTTACTAAGGTTACTGCTTGAAAAAGAGATAGAGTTTTGTATTGATCTAGTGTCAGATACCTTATCTAAGTCTAAAGTACTATATCGTATGGCTCCGACGGAATTGGAGGAATTAAAAGTTCAATAGGAGGACTTGCTTAAGAAGAATTCTTTAGACCAATCGTATCACCTTGAGGTGTTCTAGTGAGTTTGTGAAAAAGAAAGATGGGAGCATGAGGTTATGTATAGATTATAAAGAGTTAAACTAGGTAACGATTATGAATAAGTACTCGTTGCTTAAGATAGATGATTTGTTTGATCAGCTGACAGGAGTGCAAGTATTTTCTAAGATTGATTTGAGGTTAGGATATCACTAGCTGTGGATTTAAGGTGACGATATTTTCAAAGATAGTTTTCAGGACCAGATACGGGTATTATGAATTCGTGGTTGTGCCTTTCGATCTTACAAATGCCCCAGTTATATTTATGGATCTTATGAAAAGGGTCTTTAAAGAGTAAATGAATTCGGTTGTAATAGTGTATATTGATGATGTTTTCATATAGTCAAAGATTAAAAGAGAACTTGAAGAACATTTGAGATTAGTTTTGAGAACGATACACGACGAAAAGTGGTATGCCAAGTTCACTAAGCATAAGTTTTGTTTGGAGTCGATGTTTCTCTTAGAACATGTTGTGGACGGAAATGAAATTTCAGTAAACCCTAAAAAGGAGAAAGTTATAAGGGAATGGTCAACTCCTAAGAATATGTTGGAAATCAGGTTCCTATGAACGACAAGATATTACAAGAGATTTATAAAGGATTTGTCCAAGGTTTCTAAATCCCTTAATAAGAATGACTCCAAAAGGAAGTGAAGTATGTGTGGGATGATAACTGTGGAAGTAGTTTCCAATAGTTAAAAAGAAAAGTTAGTATCTGCACCAATGACAACTTTGCCAATGAGTAGTGAAGAGTACATTATTGGTATTGATAATTCTTTACAAGATATGGGTTGTGTTTTGATGCAAGGTGGTAAAATTATAGCATATGCATCTAGATAGTTAAATCCTATGAAGATATGGATGTGCATGAGGAATGGCCATTGCAAGAAGGAAATATGATCTTAGTGAGTTACGGGAAATATATGAATGGTGAACAATGATGACATCTACACTAATCTATGATGATAAATTTTGGGATGATTCTTAAAGAAATCTATAAGAAGATATAAATTGTTATATAAAAAGAAATACAAGTTTTGGAAGACAATTGGAAAAGTACGATGAATAAATAAAAGTTATGGATTGTCTACAGTGTTTAACAGGGGTAAAACTAACTAGCAGATACGTAGACGCTATGATCATATGGAATAACAAAGCAATGTAAGGTTTGATCATTAGAGTTAGAGTTGAAAAATCTTATATTTCGTGATTCGAGTTTCTGATTGTTATTTGAAGGATTATAAGGTGACCATGTCTTAATGAAGTTTCGATGGAAATGGTGGTAATTAGAGGTAAAGTATAATGGTTTAATTGTGTTAATAAGTTGGATTGAGTTTTCTACAGTACAATCTACAGTTGTTTTGGAGGATGTAATGATTGATTTATGAATTAAGATAAAAGTATATAATCAAAGAAGATCTTTTGTTGAGAAGTAGATTTAATAGTTATATAAGGATATCAAATCCAAGTGAAGAACAATCACTTAATATTAGGCCAATAAATGGATTTATATGGTGAAACCTGGAGACAAAGTGCATTAGTAATCTAAATATCAAAGAATTATTAGAACGCTAGGAGTAATGATGTCAAAGGAAGAGTTAGAAGTCATTCGATGATTTTAAATGTTTACTTAAGGACGTAAGTATTAATTTTAATCTTCATGTATATATTGATGCAAAATATAAGAAAATATATTGGAGATTGAGAAAACATATTGGAAGAAGTATGGTTAGCTAATAAGCATTTTGAGATTAGATGAATGATATGCAAGTGATGTTTTGATATGGAACAATAAGGATAAAAACTAAGTTGAATCAATGGAAGTACAAGTAACACAGTGACATTTTGGAGCTCTAGGTTAATGTAAGATTTGATTTTTGGAATTTAAATTGGGAACTATAGTTATGAGATTTTCAGCTTTCTAAACATCGCTCGAGGAAACTGAATCGGAGATTTAATACAATGAGGTCGAGGCAAGATTTCTTGATGAATATTGTTATTAAGTTAAAGTTATAGTCAAAAGGTATTATGAAGTAATGGAGGAAGTGAATCAAAATTTAGTGGTGAAAATTAAGAATTAAAGAGACGTCAATGAAATTGTATTCTAGCTATCAGATATGAGTATGAAGATGGGTCAATATGGTGTAAAGAATTAGAAACAAGAAGAAGAGGAGTGACACAGAACTAATGGATGCATGGATAAAAAGGAAATAGTGATTTGGGTAACTTTCGAGGACGAAAGTTTCTTTTAGAAGGGGAGAAATGTAACATAAAGATAAATATTTTATAAAGAAGGGCAAGTTTATCACGTCCCGAAGGGTACCCTAAACGTGGCAGTCCGCCGTACACAATATTAAAGCCTAAGAATGACCACTTCAGTCACGCGAAGGCTTCCATACTATGTACAAGGAGTCTAACACATAAAGGAGACACATCGGAATGATACGTTTTATGTTGATACAATTGAGTAACAATGTAAAGGAAATAAAATCCACTATAATCCAAATACAAAACCCTATACTTCAAAATACAATTCATCAAACTTCAACTACATTCATCCCAAGACTTCACTACATAAGGCTATTACAAAGCAAATCGTAAAGCTTAGCCAAAAACTTCAAGCACTCTTATATCTTGCCGAAATCCCGAAATCATTCTCGGTTTCAACCAACTCGGTCCCCACTTAGCATTCTTGGAATAACCTGCTCATTTAAACATCTATTGGGATATAAGCTACACTAGCTTAGTGAGATTCATTTCCGCAATAATATACTCAATTGTAAAATATATAAACAAGTTTATTTAAACAATCATATGAATGCACAAGCACGTGAACATACAAGCATATGACTTTCTGGTAGCCATATGTGAATGGATTTACGCCCTCCATTCGGGGTTTGGGGTGGTCCATAAACATGCGACCACAATTCCAATATTTTCTCTTGTGGTTTATAGTGTCTACTCCACTTCCCATTAACATAAGTGACCTCATAGGCCCTTGATGTTAATGAAGGTGGTCCTCTACCTGTTTATATGAATTGGTTTATAGTGTCTACTCCACTGCCCATTAACTTAAGTGACCCTGCAGATCCTTAATGTTAACGAAGACCCGCTGCTTCCCGATCATACTTTTGTTCCCACCAAAAGCATTCTCGTAATGCAATGTGACTCACAAATGATATGCATGTACAGTTTATTTATAGAATCGTAGCTGATAAACCAAATTTATTCCTATTTTATGAATGCCAAAATGAACTTTTATTGATCATTTTATTACGAATTTGGCACTTCAAAATATTAATTTATGCTTTCAGGTCTTTAAAGGAGATATTTTTCAAAGAAAGCAAAGAGGGTCAAAAATGCAAAGTTTGGATTAAGAAGAATCATCATGACAAGAACAAGCCATGTCTTTCAACCATTACAAGAAAGAAGCAAAATTAAGGGCTAAATATCAAGCTTTTGGAAGACATTTATGTGACATGACCTGTCCCTAAACCTGTCAATTTGACAATCCGTTACTTTTTGAGAAATTGCTTTTTTATTGAATAGTAACCCCCTATTTATTAAAGAAACGTCTATTGGATATTAAAGGGGTGTTACTTTGAAAAGCCAAAGACCTGTAACTCCCGTGACTTCCCATTTCCTCCATAAAGAGCATTCAATTCCATTTATGAGTTACTTTGAAAAGCTAAAAGACCCGTAACTCCCGTAACTTCCCATTTCCTCCATAATGAATATTCAATTCCATTTATGTGTTATTTTGAAAAGTCAAAAGACTCGTAACACCCGTAACTCCCGTAACTTCCCATTTCCTCAATCAATGAGCATTCAATTCCATTTATGCAAAGATCATTATAAATTGAAGATGGAGGAAGAATCAACAAGAAGAAGAGAAACAAGAGGAGAAGTAAGGAAGAAAGAAAGAGCACATATAAAATTCATACATAAAGTTTTTCAGAGTTTCAACAAGTCAAGATTATCTTGGATTGAAGATCCATAATTTTGAGCTTCATTTTCTCGGGTGATATCATGAATTCTAGTTTATTTCTAGAATTTCATGTATTTTCGTTAATTACTATGGAAGAGTAATTTTTCAGATATGGGTTTTGTTGAACTCTACGTTTATCATGTGATGAGGCTTTATTCTTAATAAAAAATTGAAGTTCTTTTGTTCAATTGCATGTTTGTTAACCGTTTCTTAAGTTTGTATATCCGGAATGCAGCTTATGTATGATTTTCATTTAAGTTAATTGAAAGATTACTTTTATGATTTGATCTATGCAATTGAAGAGATTTGTTTGTAATTCTAGACATAGAATGGCAAGAATCTTCTATTATTTTTATGAGTTCATGTTATTAATGCAAATTTAGGTTGCTATTGATTGAGGAGACATCCTAATTGATTAACCTAGGTTTAGACAATTTGTTAGATTCGAAAGAATTGACATTTTGCTTAAGGAATTCTATAGCTTAAGAACTAATCTTAAATATCTAGTATGAGTTGCCAAGGATTTACATGATAAATTGAAGGTAAGACAAAAATCTGGATCATTTGTTCTTATTGAATCTTGCTTGTTTGTTACTAGGTCTATGTTAATATTATTCAAGGTAAATTAGATAAAATAGTAATCATCAAAATTGTCGGTTACATAGTAGAGAAACGATAATACTAGTACTTGATATCCAGATCCTAGAGAACGACACCTGTATTAATTATATACTACAATCGATAGGTACACTGCCTATTGCCTTTATAGTGAATTAAGAACGGGACTTTATAAATTTAAAACTACGCTTGAAGGCAATCATCAGTAGCAAGTTCATTATGTAATTTAAGAGCGATCATAGAGCATTTCAAACGATCCAAGTCTATACTAACTCATACAATATTATTTCAACAAGTTTCGTCTCGATATACTTATTGTTCATTCAACAGGAAAAGTTCATTTCTCATCAACAATTTTATCTTTACCTAAGTCTAGTGCTACTACAATTACATGCACACTCAATGAGCATAATTACTTAGGAAATGAACTCACTCGGCCATTGGATCACCGGTCTTCTAGTAATAATAATCCGGTGATAGGGAATCGTTGAACTCGGGATCACTTAAAAAGGGAAGAAATACTATAATAAGTATTTCAACTCAAACTAATCCAACGACTTCATACGAACTATCAAATTCGTAATTCGCGTCCTAAGCGGGAATTCCAACTTAAAACGGCCATAACTTGGTCATTTTAACTCGGAATCTCGCAAATTTTATATCGATTTCTATCTACTTCGGAAGAGCTTTCTAAATATGAAGTTTAAATCAAGTTTCGAAAATATCTAAGCCTCGGAAATGAGGGATCAGATCTGTACAGCGGTTGTGTTGATTCCGAAAATGCGGTTTTCATGAATGCACTTGAGATTCCTACATGAAAATGGAACTAAATGCCATGGTGATGATTTTCCCTATCATGAATGTCATGATATGAACTCTTAAGTGTCTAAGGTCTTATAAATTTTTAGACTTAAAGAATTTAAGCAAACTTTTTCCTAGAAAATCATTTCATGCTATTGTTTAACAAGTAAGTTTACTACACTTGGTCACACTTACTTATTACAAGGATTTTCTTTAGGAAAACTCCACTTTGTTTAAAGAAATTTTGACCCTTATATTAACTATATCCTAATGCCTTTATTTCTTTAATAAAATCTTCCTTTGTAAACTTTGAAGTAGGTCTTTTACTAGGGTGGTTCCAAAAATCCGAATTTAGAAAACTTCATTTTCAAGTTAATTCTTTTAAGAAAAATGCATTTTATACTTAGAACTTTAAGTATTTGTTTTACCTATACCCTAAGGACTTTATTTATTTAAGAAAATACCATTTTTGAAGTTGGAAAACTAGTGTTTTCTAACCATCTATCCATTATTACGAATTTAGCTTTCAAGACTTTTCAACTCAAAACTTCTATTAGACTTCATCTCTTGTTTTAAATATTTTCTTTAGTAAAAACTCATTTAAACTCATGAAAAACATCATCAAACATTATCTATCACCTATAGGCTTCATTTTTCTTGTAAAACACATGTTTAGAAGTTGATAAAAGGGTTTTTAAACTAAGTTTCTCAAGTCATCCGAATTTACACAAGTCCATTTCTTGAAAAGTGTTTTCCTTTTTGACTTTATTAACTCATCTATCCATAGATCTATGTATTAGAAAGGTTATTTACCAAGGACAAAAACATTAAAGACCATTAATGCACATAAACTTAAAATGAAGATGAGATCTTAAATGCCTACATGAATATGACTAGTAAAATGATAAATTTACTATATCAAGTGCTTAAATAGGTTTTGAAAACATAAAAACTATATTGTTATAAAAGATCTTTTGTTCAAAACACTTTTTGATGGATAAACATAAAGCTTTTGGCATGAAAGCTCCTTTAAATGTTAGATCTACTTTGTGATGGTTTGGTATTCTTGTTTTGATATTTCCTTGTCCCTAGCAAGAGCTCATGGAGACATTTAGTTGGAATATCCAAGAATATCCTTGCCATTACAAGGATCTAAGGTTAAGGAAGTAAGGTTCTTTCACTTTAAGGTAAAATGGAAGACAATAGAAGAAAAAGAAAGTTGTGTGTGTGTGTGTGTGTGTGTGTATGAGCTATGAAGCTCACGGCAAAGTGGTGGAGAGGGAGAGGATTTGGAGAGCTTTTTACCTTTTGAAAACTTAGAAACAGTGAAGAATGAAGAAAGAGAGAGAAAATGTAGCTTATATATTAAATGGAATTAGGTTAAATGAGACTAAAATAAATTAAAAGAAATTGCAAAAGGGAGCTTGTTGGAGGGGGTTTCACGCCGGCCGATGCATGAGGAAAAAGGGGGGAAAATTTTGATTTTCTTTGATTGATTTGTCTTTATTTGAGTTGTGTACAAATGTCATAAATTGTATTGATTTTTAAGAGATAAAAGTATTTAGAAAAGAGATTGATTTGAGTGATGGTAAGGGTTGAAATTATAGGGTGTACAAATAGGTAGTCATAGGTTGTACTTGTGAATAGTAGTGAATAGTAATCAAGACAACTTAATTATCGGTAGTAAGAAAAATACGAATAAGAAGGTTATAACTGTATTTTTCGTAAGCCGGAAAATTATGAAATTTATATTTTTGAAATCCTTATTTTATTTCGATTCAAATGAGTATTCATAAGTAAATTTTTGAAATTCTAGTTCCGGGCACGCTTTTCTATAATGGGTCTCGGGATGACCCGGAGTTGAAATTTTCTCAAAATCTGATCTTTTCTTGGTTTGAAATATAATCAAGAACTATATTCAAAATTAAATTTTCTTATAAAAGTTTCTTGATTGGAAACCGAGGAAAAACCGGAATTAGGGTTTCTAAGTCTTTCTCACAAAGCTTGAGCTAAACCGGTTTAGGGCTTCATTTTCCGGTTTCCGAAGTTTACTTGATTACTAGGAAATCTGGGGTATACATTATAAAAGTAATAAAATTGTGTAATGAAATAAAATGAATAGTCCAACAGACAAATCAATTACCGGTAGAAATGAAAATACAATAAAAAGGTTATAACTATAACTTTTATAACCCGAAAAATTATATAACTGATATATTTAGAAATCTTATAAAATTACGAGTCTAATGGTACTAATGGTATATTTTTGATATCTCGAGCCCCGAAACACGCTTTTCAAAGTCTGTATCCGAATGGGTTCGAAATAGGTCAAAAATTTACCAATCTGATAATTATAAACGAATTTATATTACTATGAGTTATTCTACATATTTAAACTACCTCTCGGCCTCTAGAGTTAAGGGTGTTAGATTGCCGGACTTAAGCTATTTTATTCCACTCAGGGTTTCCAGGTGATTTTTCCGGTTTAGATCCTTGCCAAAATGGAAACTAATATTTTATGTTTATACAACATATTTAATTTGAGAAATCTATTTTTCATTTCATTTTTGTAAGTATTTAATATCTTTTAATGTTTTTGGAATTCTTGAATTGGGTTTCATTCCCGAAGTTAATTGTTATTTACTTTTTAATAATTTATTTTTTTGGGTTCTATATTACCCGATTTTATAAGTCGGAGTTACGTATAGAATTTATCGTACGTAGTGGTTTTAGAATTGGAGTTTGTTGAGTTCTTTTTGTTTTTAAGGATTTTCATTTTCTCAAGATTAAGAATTTCTGGATTCGTTCGTGATTTAGGACTTGTCGAAATTCGGTTTTAATTTGGAGTGATTTTTAGGGTTTATTTTCGAAGTTCATCTTGGAATTATTTACTGAAATTTTCCGGGGCTTACAAAGTTTGTCATTTGTTATAGAATAAGAGGGTTCTATGGTCAACCCTGATAAATGTGATATTATTATCAACCCTCACATTGATGATGGTCAACAAGTCTTTAAAAATAATAAATCTTCAATAAATTACGATAAAGGGCAAAAGTTGTCATATATTGAAAAATAAAAGGGTTTTATGGTTCATCCTTATAAGTTTTATTTATGTGTATTATATGGCAAGCATAATACATGAGGTGTCTTTTCGTTTCCTGTGCTGTTACAAGAATTGAAGGGTTTCGTGTCTTTTTGTTTCTAAAGTACTGTTATGGAAATTGAAGGGTCAAAGAGTCAAAGGATATTAAATAAAAAGGTTTTATGGTCAAAGTTGAAATACAATTGTATTGTGTTCATATGATAAAGACTTGATTAAGATTGGCAACAATTTGAAATAATTTTCTTAATTTCTGCAATGAAGGCCGGCATCCCTAAAGAAAAACGCCGCCGGCCTAGGTTTTAAAATTTCCAACGTACTTTGTAACAGACTGTACGCCGTCTCCTGGAGAATCTATGCTGCCGACGTATAGACGGTGTAGGATGGGAACAGTAGCGTTTTTCTTAACGCTGAGAGAAAAGCTACTGGCGTTCACTAGGGTTTCTTCCCAACACCGGCATGAAAGCCGCTGGCGTAGGTCGAGGATTTGTCGGCGTAGGTCGAGGATTTGTCGGCGTAGGAAGAAAGAATTGAATTCTGGGAAGCCAAAGCCTCGACGAAAGCTGCCGGCGTTCATATAAGTTTGCCAACGTATGGTGTAAGCCGGCCAGATCTGCAAGTACGCCGTCGGCATATGACCAAATTTCTATAAATACGAGACGCGAAAATCATTTTCGATAGAATTTTTCTTTATAATATTTCTCCTTTGTGAGAGATTTTTGGAGAGTTCTTGGAGATATATGCTTGGAAAATCATCGGGAGAATATTTTCTGATCCAAAGTAAGTAATCTTAATCTTTTTATTAGGATTCTTTACAATTTATATAAGTTTCTTAGGGTTTGGTTAAATTTTTATATGAAGGATTTTGGAGAAAAACCCTAGCACGTGTTAGATTAGTAAATTGGTGAATGCGAAACGGGTTTTAGCGAGTAAAAATAGTAAGTAAATCTCTTCTATTATGGATTGCAACAAAATACGATCTAAACAATCTTAATATATTGCGAATTGGGGTTTTGATGAAAATGATTGATGATTGTAGAGTTTAGTGCGGTTCCTTATTATTCTTGAAGATAATTGTGGAGATTGATCAAAATAGACAGTGCAGATAATGGAGATTTCTTTTCAGGTTAGGATTTTGGGAGAATTCATATTTGTTAAGATTTTGTGATCATGTCTGTTGATACATATATATATTGTAACAGGACATTTAGAGTTTGTGAAACTATTGTTGATGTGGATATAGGAATTAGTGGAGTTTGGGTTGACTTTGTGTGTTGTCCGTATCAAATTCTGGGGATTTGATTTGGATTCCTGAAATTTAGAAAGGTACGACCAATCCATTGTTTGATGTATGTGCTTGTAGATTAGAATTTTTGTGAATGGATGTAGGAACAGAATTGCATAATGAACTTAATAAATATTCGGCTTAATAATTGTCTGTCTGGTTGTGGTTGGCTTTGACCAGTAGAGACCTGGCAGACAGTGATACTGGTGAGGCACCTTGATGATCTTAGTGTGAGGTTGTCCCGAGTGGACTTGTACTAAGAAATGATTCCGGTAGAATTTAGGTGTTCAGGAATTGGGATGTTTGGGGAGTACCCACTCATCCATATATATACATATGATTAACTATTTTCAAATCAGTTGGATGTTTTTATAGCAGAGTTTGAGTTACTCTGGGTTCAGGATTTATGTATACTAGATTCTAAACTATGTTGTTTTGCTGAACTAAAATAGATAATAAACTGTTGTATGCATTTAGTTTAGTTGCATTTATTTATACATGTTGTTTGTGCATAATCTTGCTTGAACTGGATTGGATATTATCGTACTGGGCTTCGCCACTCATTCTATTATATTTCAGGTGTAGGTGATGATAATGTGATTTATGATCTTTTGGGTTTTGATATCATCTATGAGGATGGGGATGGCGTTAGTGGTCCTGACTACCTTGCTGATGACTAGTTGTATAGTCATAGATGATATAGGATGGATCAGAGAAGACTTTAATGATTGATTTATATTTTGTTTATTGAAATTTTAAGTTGTATTTGGAGATTTCATGTGGTGACAATTTTAGGGCATGGTTTGACTTGTTGACCTGCAGTTATGTCAACAATGTCTAGTTAGTTGATTATGGGGATTACATACTTATCATATGATTTATTTTATTGAGAACTACCATTTTTATATATACCTTGAGAGTTATACAGGTGATATTCATGTTGTTTGTGGAAATTATAGCCTTAACGTGTTCTATTAAGAGAGAACACGTGGCAGGTTGTAATGTCAACAGGTTAGGGCGTTACATAGTCCACACACAAATTCCATCGTGATTTGATCCCATTTTCATTCGAGTATTGGCAGAGGTTTCAAAAGTCCTCCTGGTCATTGGTGTTCCACCATCACTTATTGACATATGGGGCACTTCATCACAAAATCGGCCACATCTCTCTTCATACCATTCCAACAATAGTGGCTCTTCAGATCTTGATACATTTTAGTTCCTCCTGGATGCATTGTATATCCTGAATGGTGTGCTTCATTCATGATTTCCTTCCTCATATCCTCATCATCTGGAACACATAATCTTCCTTTCATTCTCACAACTGCATCTTCATCTATCGTGAAATCTGTATATTTTCCTTCTTGTACCTCTCCTTTAATCTTCTGAATCGCCTCATCATACCATTGGGCTTCCTTGATTCTTTCACCTAAGGTGGGTTCCATGACTAGGCTGGCGATTTCCGCTCCCATACCTTGCCCTATGAATTCGATACTCATCTTTTCAAATTCCTTTATTAGCTCCTTCTTATCAGTGAGCAAGATAGCTACTTCTCCATAATTCTTCCTACTCAAGGCATCTGTGACAATGTTTACTCTTCCTGGGTAGTAGTTTATTCTAAGGTCATAATCTTTGATGAGTTCCAACCATCTCCATTGCCGCATATTCAACTCCTTTTACATGAATAGATACTTGAGACTCTTATGGTCGGTGTAGATTTCGTACCTTCGCCCATATATGTAATGTCTCCATTGCTTCAGTGCAAACACAACGACGGCTAACTCTAGATCATGGGTGAGGTAATTTTGCTCATGAGGCATAAGTTGTCGTGAGGCATAAGCAATCACATTTTCATCTTGCATCAACACACACCCAAGACCGTTTCTAGAGGCATCACTATGCACCGTATAAGGTTTCTCGGGGTCTGGTAGAACCAAAATTGGGGCGAAGACAAGCTTTCTCTTTGATTCCTGGAAATCTTGTTCTCTCTTATTCGTCCAAATGAACTTTTCATCCTTCTGAGTCAACTGTGTTAAAAGTTTGGCTATGGTAGAAAAATTCTTCACAAACTTCTTATAATATCCAGCCAATCCGAGAAAACTTCTCACTTCAGTAACAGTCTTAGGTTGTTTCCAATCCATCACTGCCTTGATCTTCTTAGAGTCTACTGATATATCCTCTCCCGATATGAAATATCCTAGGAAAGATATCCTATCCAACTAGAAATCACACTTAGAAAGCTTGGCGTACAACTTATGCTCATGCGAGGTCTGTAATGCCATTCTTAAGTGTTCTTCATGTTGCTCTTGTGTCTTAGGGTAGATCAGAATATCATCTATAAAGACTATCACACACTTATCCAACAGAGGTTTGTATACTCTATTCATGAGATCCATAAAAGTTGCTGGTGTGTTGGCTAAACCAAAAGGCATTACCAGAAACTCGTAATGTCTGTAGCGAGTTTGAAAAGCCGTATTGGGTACATCCTCTGGTTTAATCCTCAGCTGATCATATCTTAATCGTAGGTCAATTCTTGAAAAGACACTAGCTCCTTGAAGCTGGTCAAAAAGGTCATCTATACTTGGGAGTGAATACTTATTCTTGATGGTGACTTTATTGAGCTCTTGATAATCGATGCACAAGCGCATAGAACCATCCTTCGTTTTCACAAACAAAACTGGTGCTCCCTATGGTGATACACTTGGTCAAATGAAACCTTGGTCTAGAAAGTCATGCAACTTAGTCTTCAGCTCCTTTAGCTCCACTGGTGCCATTCGGTAGGGTGCCTTTGATATTGACTCCGTGTTTACCAATTGGTTGATTTCGAAATCTATTTCCCTCTTGGGTGGTAATCTAAGTAATCCGTCAGGAAATACATCTGGAAATTCCTTAACCACGGGTATGGATTTCAACTCAGGTTTCTCTTCTTCTTTCTCTTCTACATCCATGTTGCTTAAGTTTATCTCTTCATCATCCATTAACTCAAATGAGCTCAACTTCACCATGGATTCTCCCTTGAATACTATCTCATACCCATCTTGGTTCTTAAACTTTACTTCTTTGTGTCTATAATCTACTAGAGCCTTAATAGATGTTAACCAACTCATGCCTAAGATCACTTCATATTTGCTCATTTCCAATATTATCAGGTCACACTTAATGTAACATCCTTGTATCTCCATGGGACAATCCTTAAGCATTTCCTTAGTTGTTACAATGCTTCTGGTGGGGTCTTAACTCGAAAACCAGTAGCGATAGTATCTATAGGTAAACCTGTTTGTTTAGCCAAACTAACGGTGATAAAGGAATGCGTAGCTCCGGTATCGAACAAAGCATAGGCGATTCGACTAGCTACGCATATCTAACCTTTGAATTTTATACTAATCACGAAACTGGTATACTTAAAGCTATTTGCTGGTATAAAACTTTATACTTCTAAGTTAAGAATTGAATGCATGGTACTTAATAACTTGCAACATGAAGGTAAAGGAGTTTCTGATCCAAACCCGTCACCAGTCCAAAGTTGGTGCCACAATCTCCATCCAAGGCTGCTATCTCAGCTCCTTCATCGTCTGATTCTTCACACACCCACTGCCTTTCCAAGTTGTAAATTCTCATTCCATGGACAGCTGCTCCAGAACGGCTCGAGTTGCTTCCTCCACTTCCATTCTTTGTCGATGCAGCTCCTCCCATTGTACCAAGCGGTCTAGCTGGGGCATTCTTCTTCTGCGGGCATTCATTGGCGAAGTGCCCAGTTTGCTTGCATACAAAGCAGATGGTAGAAGCCTTCTTCGGGCAGTCACTGATCATGTGGCTAGGGTCTCCATAAAAATAGCATTTGTGTTGAAGCAAGGGACATCTCTTTGGGTAATGCTCCTCTTTACATTTCCAGCATGATACTTTGACCTTTGATGCCTCCCTGCTACCACTAGCACTTCCTTTGTAGCTGTTGAAGGGTCTAAATTTCTTGTTTTGAAAACTGGGACTGTAATTATCTTGAGTCCTCTTACCGAACACAAAGGTTCTCTTCTCGGGTACTTTACTTTTTCTCTTCTTGGCTCCTTCTATAATGCGAGCCCTTTCAACCAATTCACGGAGGGTCCTTAAATCCAATTCCTCCAGACGCATCCTTAAGTCCTCGTCCAGGCTACTCAGGAAGACTTGCCTTTTTAGCTCTTCACCGTGTCTAAAGGATTCCGGCACATACTAGTAGACGACTGAACTCAGTCTCGTATTGTTCTATCGTCCTTCTTTTTTGGGATATGTGAAGGAAGTCTCCACTGTCTTATACTCTTAAACTTTCAGGAAAATAATTCTCCAAGAACTCTCTTCTGAAGGTTGCCCAAGTCACGGGTGGTAGCAACTCTCTACTTTTCGATTCCCACGACACCTAGCGTTGAATCTCAACATATAAGTGCCATATCCAAGCGAAGGTGATGGGGCACTTCATAAGTAGCAAATGATCTTTCTATCTGTGCTAACCACTCCTCCGCTTCATCTGGTTTTCCGAAACTCCCATCAAAGTATCGATTACTTTTGATGAAGTTTGGCAAGGAACTTCGATAAGGTCGAGATGGCGGTGGTGCTGGCAAAGGAACAGTTTGAGATTCAGCTAATGGTAGTGCTAGGGCCTCAACTGTTGCCTTAGGTGCATTGGCAGCGGGAAGTGGCATATTCTGTGTGTGCTGCATAAAGTTGTTGACTAGACCAACCAGTTGGTTGATAGCTGCCCAAACATTGCCCTATTGATTTGGTGGGGGATTTGGTGGTGCCGCTGGTTAGCCTGCTGGTGGATTTTCTGGCTCAGCTGGAACATTAATGGATGCACGATGTTCTCGTCTCCTACCTCTCCTACCTCATCTGTTAATTATTCTTAGTTTTAGACTTCTTAAATCTTTGCAAGGGGAAAAAGATCGGAAATATCGGAAATTTGCACATGAAATATTTAAGGCAATCAAATAAAAAATCATTAAATCAAACACAAGGTACTTTTCATTACAAAAATAGAAGAGGGTGATAACCCTTACATAGTCTGAGAAGGTTAGAACCAATCTCAGCAAAAGAAAGTGCTTAGAAATAAGAAATACTTAAAACATAATCATTAAAAACAAATACATTCATGCATTACAAACAAGGATATGCCTATCCTAATCCTAGGAAAAGGCTTGTTGGACTCGTCGTGGTTGTGCTTAGCTTCTTCTTTTCTTCCTTCCTCAATCTTTCTTCCTTCACGGTGATGGTGCCGGGTTCATGCTCCGGCTAGTGGAACCCTTTTGCCTCTTGACAAATTGTCGCAGATATTGGCTTACTGTCATCCTCTTTCCTTTGTATCTCGAGGTGATCTCAACCTGAGACGGGCAACTTTCTTCTTGCATAGAAATCCTATCTCCTTGGGTAGTGTCATTGGTTGCTTCCTATCCTTCTGGGGTTCCTCCTTCTGGTGCTACTGCTACGGTAGGGGTTTGAGACCTACTTCTCAAAAATCCACTTGACTCAAAAGCGTTCCTCCAGCGTAGGTTATCTCTCCTTCCTTCTTCCTCAGAGTCAAAGATCATCACGGGATTGTTTCTTGCGATAGTCTCCATGGGAACATCTTAGCTTAATCTTCGAGGAGGTACCGGACTGGATCAAGGGACTATCTTCCCAAAGAGATGCGGACGGAGTTTCCTTAGGTTCTGGGTCCTCGTCATGGTCTTCTTCGGGATCTCCTTCGGTTTCTCCATTTCCCATTCTCTTGGGCATCTCCCATGATAAAATCCTCATCTGGAATTACGTCCAGCTACATTCCGATGGAGTTTGGTTGGGTGCTGCATTCTGATGGCATAGGACAATACGTCTGTAGGCGGCATACTAGTAGAAACGTTCTTCCGCGTCAGCTCTTAGCCAGCTGCTGTGGTCTGCCAACTCGTCATGTGCATAGATGTAGAGGGATCCTAACTTGTTCCAGGTTCGAAAGTCTGGGTCCTTTCGAATTCCTTCCGCCTTTAAGATAAAGGTCATTTCTTGTAACAGGGTCTCCTTATACATAAAAACCATCATCCTTTCTACTACGTAGATCACCTCCACATCACTCCACCTTCGTCTGCTTAAGGCATCGAATCTCAGTTCTTCGGGCAAATTTCTCCATAAGGAATGTTTCAAACCCTTCCTCCATAGCTTAAACATCTCCCTGGCGGTTTGGGGTCTTCCAACTAACGCAAATTCTTCACATAGGACTCTTAACCTAAGGCGATAGTTCACAAAAGTCTCATCTGGGTCCTTAACGAAATTTCGGGATTTTTCCTTTACTTCAAGAAAGGTTAACGATTCAATAGAACAAGAAGAGGATCAGATCTTAAGCTTAAGTTCTAGCTTTTTACTATCTATCTTAAAGTCTATTTCTACTATCTTTTATCTAAAAATTTACACTCTGATACCAACTTAAACTGTCACACCTAGGAGGGTACTTTAAACATGGCAGTCCGCCGCATATAATATTAAAGCTAATGAATGACAACCTTAGTCATGCAGGAGCTTCGATATCACATGCAAGGCGTGCTTCCAAGATAGGAGACTCAGGGGTATTACATTTAAGTAGATAATAAAAGCATGCAAGAACTTATATAAATAAACATGGAATATTCATTTGGATAATAATCTCTTACAACTTCGTAAGAGCATTCCCCCTGCCTTAAATAGTCTTGTTTAACTAAACCATTAACAAGGTATACATAACTATAACATAAGCCTACTATAGAGATTTTCCTAGAAGTCTATGCTCAAAACTAAACACATATAACTTCTTTCAAAAATTCCTAGTAGCTTTGGCTCATACCTAGCATACGGGGCTCTTCGATGCCAACCATAGCTATAGGGGTATAAGCAAATCTAGCTTAATGAGATAATTCCTATCTATAAAACATTTCCATATATAAAAACAAGTATTTAAACAATCATATGAAAATGCACCAATCACATGAGCAAACAAAATATACAAGATTAACCAAAAATCACGTGTAGCATGGATTTTACGCCCTCCATGTCGGGAGTTGGGAGGTTACAGGCCCATACGACCATCAATATTTGCAGATTTGCTGGTTCCTACTGGCCCTGTAGACTTTCCGGCTCCTACTGGCCTATGTAGACTTTCTAGCTCCTACTAGCCACCACTACAACTCCTCGTTTCCCCACACGAAGAATAGTAGTGAATAAATGTGACTCACAAATATGATATGCATGAATCTTTTTTGATAAGATTATTTCATTAGTGTCAAGTTCAAATTAAAGGTGATCAAATTAATATTCATCATATCATTGCAAGAAATCATAAATTATTCATCAATTCCTCTTTTGATATTCTTAACTTATATTCAACCAATCATAAATTCAAGTCACACAATAATTGTTCATTTATCTTTTCCTTATTTTCTAGTACTACTACTTACAAGCACAACAAGGAAATATAACTAGTAAGGGATTAACTCACTCCATGTCGATCGCTCCTAATCGAAGTAGTCTTCACCTATCAAGATGAAATACCCAAAATGAGTCTTTCATAGAATTTCTATTTTTGAAAATTCTAAATCTATCTTAAAATTGCGGTAAAATCGGATCGGAGGAAATTCCAACTTAAAATAGCCATAACTTGCTCATTTTAACTCGGAATTTCGCATATTATATACCGTTTTATACCTACTCGAAAAGATCTATCTATTTCTAAAACTATTTTCATCAAATAAGTCGTTTGGGTTCCAAATAGTGGTGATCAGATTCACCACGAATTTTCACAAAACTCGAATTCCTTCTTTTAACAAAAACTCATTTTAAAGAGATAGATATTATAATAGTTTGTAAAACCTTTGAAATGTATATACATATATTTATTGACTCATAACAAGTGTATGAAACTAATGAAGTTGTCTCAAATTATAAATTTTTGTAATGGTAAAGTTTTCTAAAGGTTTTAGAAAAGTGAAACTTTTGGAAAATTCCTTTTATTTTTGCTAGAGAATATCTCAAGTTATTTTAAATGAGTAGATTTCATTTCCTCTAGTCTTTTTAAATTCCCAAAGAATGATTTTATTTTCTAAGCTTAGTTTTTAATACTTTTTGAAAATAATAACAACTTTATATTTGTAGAAATAATTTCCTTGTTTCTTAAGATCATTCCATTTCTATGAAAAAAACTCTTGGTGGTTGTCAACTAGTATTTGATGAAAAAGTGGAGTTTAGTAAAACTTTTGTTTACTCAAGAATTTCTTTCTATGTATGTAGTTGTAAAAATCCTATGAAATTCTTTAGATTTCTTAGAAAAGTTTGTTAGATAAATCCTATTTTTATGAAAAATTACTTCCTCCTTTATTTTAGAAAAATTTCTATTTTAAGAAAACTTTCCTCTTTATTTGTTGAGACAAAATCAATATGTTCATGCATGATTATGAATATGAATAATAAAATTATGAAAACATAAGAAAGACATAATAATTAAAAAATAAGCTAGTAAAATAATATATCAAGTATTGAACCTTAGCTTTATCAAGGTATCCCGGACTAAGAAAAGACTAGTCCCAAAAGAAAAAGAAAATGTTTTGACTTGATGAGGACAAGTCTAAGACTAGAAAGACTAGTCTTAAAACAACATGAAAGTAAATAAATTGCAAGTTAATAAATAAATTGCAAGGAAAGTAAATAAATTGCAAAACAAAGGAGCTTATATGCTTAAAAGATATATATAGCTATAAAATATATTTAGATATATATATATATATATATGAAAGCAACAATAATAGAAATTGGATTCATGAACAAAACAAAGTATGAATTATTGTTATTTCTTTAACCTTCTGGTTTAGAAAACACACACTAAGCTCATACTAAGTAAATGAGCATAAAGAAAACTCTAAAGAAGAATTACCTATCAAGACTAATTTTGAGAGAACTTTGAGAGAGAACTCTTGTAAAGAATTTGAGAGAGTATTTTTAGTGTATGGAAAGTGTGAAAGAAGTGGAAGGAAGAGAGGGTATTTATAGGAAAATGTGGGAGGTAAATTGTGTTAATTAAATAAATGAAAATTGAAACAAATTGAGGAGAGAGAGGGGGCATGGCCGGCGCTACATGGAGTGTAGAGAGGGAGTGAATTTTATTATATTTTTTTTGTATTTTTGTTAATGAAAAGTAAGATATGAAATATGTTAAGTTTTATTGGAAATGAAAATTGTAAGAAAGTAGAGGTATGGTTTGTAAGAGTAAGTTGCAAGAAAAAGTAGAGATATATAAATAGTATGGAATAGTAATAAATAGTGTAATGTAAAGTAGACATGACAATTTAAGTGCCGGTAGTAAGAAAACACACGTATAACTAGGATATCTAATATTTTTAGTTACCGAAAAATTATGAAATTGATATTTTTAAAAACCTTATATTTTTACGAGTCTATTGATATATTCAGAATATTTTTACTAATTTGAGCCCTAGGACATGCTTTTCAAAAACTGTGTCCGGTTGTGCTCAAAATGCATCACAGTTTAATTAATCTGATATTTTTAAGCTTTCTCAGGTTATTACGAACTATTCTACATACTAATCTCTTACTAACTTTCCTAGGGCTGCTTAAACGGGAAAGCCGGACTTGAACGGTTGCAGAAGACTAGGGTTTTGTTGACTTTGGGATTCCGGTTGACTTTCTAATTAGGGTTTAATCTTAATTGATCACAAAACTTTGGGGGTTTACAATAGATATGTGTATAGTTGGAAAATCCTTTGAGTATTTAATATATATTATATGCAAGATCCTAATGGTGTTGTCCAATGATTTTTTTTGTAAAACAATTTATTTTACAGGTGTTAAAACTTAACAAATTTCTTTCTAAGTATTTTGGAGAAACTTTATAATTCCTTAGGTTATTGTAAACAAGTATATTCTTATTTTTTTTCTAATTTCTTTCTCAAAACTACTAAATTTCGTTTTAAACTTTAACCTTTTACAAACTTTTGCTTTTATGGCAAAAGTAAGTTTCCAAAGTCTTTATCAAGTTGTTGATAGCCTATGGTGATTTTTGACTTGTATATATTTCCTTTTTAAAGAAAAATGGTTTTGTTAGACAAATATTCTTATCCTTACATTCTCATCTTTAACTTCTTTGAAATAGATTTTATTTCTAAAACTTAATTCCTTAAGTCTTCTATCAATTTTTCCTCAGAAAGAAATTATTCTTTTTAAGTTGTTGATAAGATTCATTGTTTTTGAAAATCATCATACTTATATCCTTTTTATTTCTTTTGAAAATGAGTTTGTTATTTTTATACTTGGAAATCCATTATTTTATATGTGAGTTTATAGATTAGAGGGTTGATTTCTATCTTAACTTTGAAAACTAGCCTTGTTCTTAGTTGTTATTATGAAGTTAGTTTAAATCCTACAAGTAAACTTTTATCAAAACTTTGTTTACCAAGAAAATATTTATGCTAAGTTTTGATAAACTTTATGTAGTTTATAAAAGAAAACATTTATTTTGTTGGTTAATTTCTTTTATGAAATCATCTTTGTTGTTATTTAAGAAAAATCTTGGTGAGTTTGAAAAGAAGTTGAAAAATGATTTTCCTATGTGTTTGGTAACAAAATCTTGATTTTAAAGATAATGTCATATATCAAAAGAGTTTAGTTTCATTTTCCTTTGTTAAAGATAGTCTACTTCAAATTTTTGTTGGACAAGATCAATATAATGATGCATGTACATGAGCATAGAATATGAAAAATGATGAAAATATATGAGAGGCAAATTAATAATAAGCAAGATAATATATCAAGTATTGGAAACCTTAGCTTCATCAAGGTATCTCGGTCAAGCATTAGAAGCCTTAGCTTCATCAAGGCATCCGGGACTAAGAATAGACTAGTCCTGAAAGAGAAAAAAAGCAAAAGAAAAGAAAAAGCAATAATAGGAGTAATGATAATAATAGAAACAAGTTAGTAGAAGTTAATGAGCATTTTGGCTTTAAGGAACATATATATATATATATATATATATAGATAATAATACATATATAGTTATGTTGGAATCATTATAACATCAAGGTAATAATAATAACAACATATATAAAAACATAATAATAAGATAATAATATAGGAATTTCATGTGTAAGAACAAAACATGAACATGTGGTTGCTTTTATTACTTATATGAGTTTCAAAACAACACCATGGTCATACTAAGTTACATAACATGGGTAATCTAAATGGTTAGAAGAAGCTTTACCTAGAGTGTTTTGTAGTAGGAATAAGGTAAGGAATGTAGGTTTATATGGTTGATGGTATGTAGTAAATGGTTTATGTGTAGAGAAAGATTTTGTGTGTAATTGGTGTAAGAGAGTTTTGATAGAGAAATTTTAGAGAGAGGTTTTGTGGAGTGATTTGGGAAGAGTTTTGTTATATAAAATTAATATGTGAAAGAAGTGGAGGGAGATTAGGTATTTATAGTTGAAAATGAAGGGAAATTAAGTGTAATAAAATAAATCGAAAAGAAAATAAATTGAGAAAGAGAGAGGAGGGTGTGCATCGGCCATAGGGAGAGAAATCATTAAATTTTGTAAGAAAAGTAATTAATATATAAGATATCATTTGATATGAGATGTATTGGAAATGTAAAAAATAAGAAAATAGGTATATAGGTATTAAGAATAGGTAGTAAGGAAAAAGAGACATAAGTGAATAGTAATAAATAGTAGAGAAGTACAATGAATAGTAAACAAGACTAATAAGTTACCGGTAGTAAAGAAAATATGCGTATAAATGCAATATTTGTAATTTTTAGTTACCGAAAAATTACGAAACTAATATTTTTAGGTTTCTTATGTTATTACAAGTCTATCGGTATAACGAAATATTTTTGCCGTCCGGTGTTCCTAGGCACGGTTTTCAAAAAACTGATCCCGTTCGGATTCGAAAGACAACAGAAATCGACGTATTTGATATTTTTATACTTCCCTATATAATTATGAACCATTAGAAGCCATTAACTTAATTTCGTTGTCTAGGGTTTAAGAACATGGGATTGTCGGATCTACACTTTAGGGATTTGGCATAGGTTTTGGTTGACTAGTGTTTTCGGTTGACTTTGGTTCCAGGGTTTGAACTTAGGAATCATCGTAAAACCTAAGGTTTTACAGAAGCGGCAGAAGCCAATGACTGAGAAATTACCCTATGACGATGGGGAGTTATGAGGTGGTCATTTGCTATCCATGGAGCTTATTTGTTGCTATGATGGTTCAAGTGCTTGCACACCATGTGGCCATGATTGGGTTAGGGAGAAGATGAAAGTTTGAATGGTTTGGAAGGCCTAACATTGTATCACACCTCCAAGGTGGGACACTTATATTATAATGTGTTAACCTACATCTCACCTCTTTTATGTGATATAACGATGCTATTTTTATAATTTTTTTCCACAATTTAATTTTATATAATTTTTTTTGAAAGTATAATATACATGTAATATTCTCTGAAATTGTATATTAAAAGTTAGAAACTTTTGGATAAAGATTTTATATATAACACTTTGAAGAACTACATATTTAATTTTAATTATTCTTTATGTAAATATTGCCATGTTTAAAAATAGGTTATCAATTGCAGCACTTTAGCCATACATTTAATTGAATCCATTATATTTGTTAAAGGGTGTAAATAAAACTTTACAAGGTATAGATTTTTACATTAAAAAAAAAATAAAAATGGAGATTTAGATTTACTTGTTAATAGGGATTTGATAAATATTTTTTTATCTGTGTGATGCCATGTATAGCGTTTTGATATATATCGTATCTTTTGGATAAGACGCATGTCTACTATCTCTAGAAAGAAAAAAAAGACTACATAAATATAAATTATACAACAATAATTACCTAAATAGTATCGCTATATCACATCTTGGGTATGAGATACACAAATTTATATGTGTATTGCATAACTAAGATGTGATCCAACAACCTAGGATAATTTATATATCATATGTTTGATATGTGATACACATATATTATTCACATGAGTATCATGTCCAACATGATATACTAAACAAAAAAATTCAACATCTGATTTTGGATATGAGATACAACGACACTATTTAGATAATTTTTTTTGTCTAATTTGTATTTATGTAATTTTTATTTGGTGGGTCGATAATCATGGAATTTACTTGTTTTGTAGTATTTGTATAAACAATAAAAATGGATATGATATGCAACATTAGGATTAGATTCAAAAAGATAAAAATTTCCAAGAAACAAGAATATTATATGTATTTTATACTTTCAAAAAAATTACATAAAACTAAATTCATGAAAAAAATTATAAAAATAGCATTGTTATATCGCTAAAAGAGGTGCGATACATGTTAACATATAATAATATGTGTATCGTACTTTAGAGCTGTGATACAATGTTTGGGCCTTCCAAACCGTTCAAATTTTCATCTTGTCCCACAACCAAAACGTGGTCTACATGGCATGCAAGCGCTTGAGCCATCATAGCAACAAGTGAGCTTCATGGATAGCACATGATCGCCTCATAATTCCCTATCCTTATAGGGTAATTTCTCAGCCGTTGGCTTCTACTGCTCCTCCCAAAATGAACCCGAGCTAAATTCTTCATTTGAAACAAAACAAGCTCCATGGATAGCACATGACCACCTCAAAACTCCCATCCTCACAGAGTAATTTCTCAACTACTAGCTTCTCGCTGTAATCCCCTTAATTTTATATAATCTGATTATAATAAATATTATAGATAAAATGTATAATTATAAAGTAACTATATTAAAAATATCAGGAATCACTCCAAATTTTTTGCGATTTAAATTTTTGAGTATAAACAAATTAGAATAAAGAATCTTTATCACTAAGACTTTAAAAAGTTCATAACGTTCGAAATAAAGAATAAAGAAAACCATTTAACATTTAAGAATCTAACATTTAATGTTTGAAAAATATTAATACTTTCAAGTTAAATAATTTTGAGTCTATAAAAACTAAAATCCGATCTAACTTAGTAACTTATAATTAGTAAAAAGAACAAAATAACAAATATAAAATAAATATTAAATTTCTAATATAGTAAAAACTCTAGAATAAATCTATAAATAGAAATGAACTCATATGTAATTTCAAACCTTATAAATTTATAATAAATTCAAATTAAGGGAAATATAATATTAATTTATCAAAATATACCAAACAAAACTTTAAACAGATAAAATATAATTTACGATAGTAGATAAAAACTAAAAGTAAAAGCATTAAACTAAAGATTTATGTATACTATCGTATTCAAAATATTTAATATCATTTATATAAATTTTTATCAAAAAAATATTATCAAATCAGTATTTATCATAGTGTCATTTAGATTCACAAAATTGACTTTTTACATAAGTTCATATTTTTGCCACTTTTACATATTTATTGGTTATAAATTTATCATCTTCTTTTTGTTTTGTATTTCCATTCATCCTAACTCCCTTACATTTTTTTAATTTCATTTTACGTTCTCTTTTCACTTTCTTTTAGCTTCATGTAAGTGCAAAAGTCTAAAAAAAGTGAAAAATTTAGCATATACACACAGATCTTTAATAGAAATTCTATGTATACGATAGTATTCAGAATATTTAATAACGAAGATATGAAAATTTTGTCTAAAAATATATTGAATTAATATTTAACATACGTGTCACTTGGACCAACAAAATTGATTTTTTTCACAAGTTCATATTTTTCCCCACTCCTTACACAGTTGTTGGTTATAAATTCATTGTCCTCTCCTTGTTTTTGTATTTCTATTCATCCTATCTCCCTTACATTTTTTTTAAAAATAACAATTTTGTACGTATATGGTGCAAATTGCACCAAGAATTTGGTGATATATTCTTAAGGAATGCACAGCTTTTTGCTTCCTTCAAATTATCTAAATTGTTGTTCAACAAGTCAACAAATCACACACACTAGCCAATTAGAATAAACCAAACAAAAAGACTTAATTAATGCATACATACACATACATAATCGGTGGAAAATTGCGTCCATAAGCTGCCTTTTCCTCTTCTTATTCTTCTATTTATATATATGTATGAAGCTTCATAAATGGTAAAGAACAAAGCCATTAAAACCAAACAAACCTACCCATTAAAAACACCTAGAACAATAGCAAAAACAAGCTCTAAACTTTGTTCTAAACAAACCAACACATAAGCAACAAATTCAAATCCAAGAACAACCTCCATTAAAGCTTAACTTCAAGCTTGGAAAAGAAAAGTAAGGTAAGTTGGATTCGTTTTTGGATGAAATAATTGATAAACATTGTTTTAAACAATGTTTCTTATTATCCTAGGTCTGAAACTAGTGTTGGACAAGGAGTTAAAATGCCCAAATTCGGATCAACAAGGTGAATCTAATGTTGAAACTCTATTTATATATCATGATATGTAGAAGCTAGGAAATCATAGAGTATGATGATTCTAAGGTATTATATGTATTGATATGTCATATGATAAATGTAAAGTATGGAAAAATACTTAGAAAGAGTTTAAACACAAGTATTATATATAAATGAATTAAGAAAAGTAAGTTCGAAACAGAGGAAAAACGAGGAAGACGATGAACAGTACCAACGCCGTCCCTACGCCGGCATCTTATACCCCAAACGTTAGTTGCTTACAGGGAGAGGCCGGTGGTGTAGAAGCGGCATAGTCTGTAACAGAGGCTACGTAAATTTTGAAACACAAAATTTTTATACAAACGCCGGCCTCTGGAATTCAAAGCCGACGGCATGCGCCACAATATCGGTGGTGATTGTTAAACACTAGCGGCCTTTGAGCCAACATACGCGGGCGTTTGAATCATGTAAAAATTTACACGAACACCGGCACCTGGCAATTAACGCTGGCAGTGTAGAATGCCAGTGTATATGTAAAATTTTTCAAATTAAGTATGTTACGTCCAAGACCAATATATATATTTTTTATATATATGTATGTGTAATAAAGGAAAGAAAATAAGATTTAAAAAGGTAATTTAAACCAAAAAGAATTTAAATATTAGTAAAATATAATAAGTATAATTTAGCAACTCTAAAATTAAAAAATATCACTTATAATATTATTGCTAATTTAATATATTGTACAAATAAATGAATTATAAAAATTCTAAATAATTATCTAGGATGATATATAAGAATGAAATATTTATAAATTAAAATTATTAACAATGTGATTTCCAAAAATAACAAAATAATTACATAAAGTAGAATAAAAGGAACACGATAAGATTAAATGATAGTAAATAAATATTAGATAATACAAATTAAAGAACAGTCTAAAAGTGATAATAACAGTAATAATGAAATATCAGTTTATCTAAAATAAACTCTATGACTACTGAATAAAAATATTTAATATCCAATAAGATCAAGAAAAACAAGATAAAAATAAATAATTAGAAATAGATATTTGTTGCTATGATCGGTCAAGCTAAGGAACGACATAAAATGATAATAACAAATTGTAGTAAATTACTAATTTGCTAAGTACGACCCCGTAATTATCCGATAAATAATAAATTTTAAATGTTCTAAGATTAAGAAAAGTAAAATGAAAATAAATAATAAGTAGTAAATATTCTTTACTATAAAAAGGATCAATACATGTAATAGAAATTAAATTAAATATTAAGATATGACACTTAGATAATCATAGAAGTTTAATTGTGTTATTTACAGTATGTTAATAAGTATTTTGTCTTAATAAGTGGCAATGAATTGTAAATAATATAAATAGAGCTAATAAAGAATTATTCTACTAAGTAAAATCATATTAAATTGATTAAGCTAATTAAAGTAAATATAGTAACTGAATTAGGTGATTAGTTTCGATCAATTCGACTTAGATTAATGTACTAGGTAAAACCATAAAAAAAAGAGTACGTAATTTCTAAAATACATTTAAATTAGAATTAGTGTAACTTATAGTATAAGTTATACCATAATTAATATGGTGAATATGTTGTTTCAAATATCTTATTTTTGGAACTAATGAAAGAATAGATTGGTTGAATAATAAATATCTGTTATTTCATTTTCATAAGAAAAATAGACCAATTCTCGAATTTCCAATATCTTATACAACAATTTAGCGAAGACCACAGGTGAGAGAATTCTGATGATCTACTATTTGCTTGTGATTGCTATTGCTTGTTGTTATGTTGATTGTATTGCTTGTATGTGGAATGACTGATTGATGTGAGTGCTATCATCTACATGATGACATGAATAAATGGATAAGATAATAATTCGACTAAACTAATTGGATATACTCACCGCATGTGCTTGACCCGTGTAGGAAATGTCCCGCATTTGAAATAAAAAAGTATTTTGAAATGTATTTTTTTTTTTACAGGAATTTGACTTAGAATATTCCAGGTTTCTTTTATATCCTTTGAAAAGGACGACTTTTTACTAAAAGAATTTATGAGATAAACACGGGACATTTCTGAGTATTATTGTGACAGTGGATGTTGCTTGAGTCGGGGTCCACTGGTCGCATGGTGATAGATGTTACCTGAGTTGAGGTCTATCTGTCGAATTCACCTTTGGTAGGTGATGATCAGTACTGGCAATAGATGTTACCTGAGTGGGGGTCTACTTGCCTGATTTACCATAAATTGGTGAGGTTAGTGAAAATCGCCACTAATTGGCATTAATATTTAAATATTAACCAATGTAGACCACAAGAACACCGTTGGGAATATTTGTTATTACCAATGGCGTTTAAGCATTGGGCAAGTCTGGATATAACACTACCACCAGACAGCCTCGCGTGAGTAAAGTGAGGTGTCCCATGTGGTGTAAACCCCCTAATTTTGGAATCGGTTTAGCTTAAAACCCTAATCCGAAAATCAAACAAAACCCTAAAGTCAATAAAACCCCAGTTAGATGTAATAGCTTAAGTCCGGTATCCGAATAAGCAATCCGGAGAAATAAGTAAGAGTTTAGTAGTAGAATAGTACGTAATTACCTAAAAAGCTTAAAAATCAAATTAATAAAACCATGAATCGTTTTGAACTCAATCGGACATAGTTCTTGAAAAACGTGTCTCGGTGCTCGGAATAGTAAAAATATTCCGAATATATCGTTAAACTCGTTAAAATTATAAGGATTTTAAAATATCAGTTTTATAATTTTTCGGTAAGTAAAAATAACAGATATCGTAATTATACGAGTATTTTCTTACTACCGGTACTTTATTAGTCATATCTGCTTTACATACACTATTCACTACTATTCTATACTATTCTTTTATCTCTACTTTTTCTTACACCTACTCTTACAAACACCATAACCTATAACCTTTACTTTTTACCTTTTCCATAACTTTATTTCACATCTACTTTACTTAATATTACGTTTATTTAACAAAAATAAAAAAATAAACACTCTCTCTTCCCCTCTCAAAGTATGCCCACCCCACCCCCCCTACCCCCCCCCCCCCCCCCCCCCCACACACACACACACACCCTCTATCTGCCTCTCAATTTGTTTTATTTTATATTTTAATTAAATCGCACAAAAATTCACATCCTCATTTCCTATAAATGCCCCTTTCCTCTTTCATTTCTTTCACACAATTACTACTCACAAATTCTACTCTCAAAACTCTTTCCAAATATCCTCCAAAACTCTCTGTCAAAATAATCTCAAACCACTTTTTACCTACACAAAACTCATAACCACATAACACTCCAAAAACGTTGTTTAGGTAAACTTTTCTTTATAATTTCTTCTTCTCATGTCATGTAACTTTAAATGACCATGGTGTGAGTTTCCAAAAACTAAATGTTATGGAAGCTACACCATGTTCATGTATTGATCTTGTTCATGGAAATCTATTTTCTATGTTGTTATTTTAGTCATATTATTGTTATTATATCTAAGTAATGTACTTTATATATATATATATTCTTTAGAGCATATAAGCTCACTTGCAATTTATTTATTTCTTTCATTGCAATTTATTTATTTCTTGCTATTTTAAGACTAGTCTCTAGTCTTAGACTTGTCCTCATCAAGTCAAAATAATTTTTTTTCTTTCTTTCATTTTATTTTTCTTTTGGGGCTAGTCTACTTCTTAGTCCCGGGAGTCTTGAAGAAGCTAAGACTCCCAATACTTGACTTTATTTATTTATGTTATTTTTGCTTGCTATTATTTCTCATAAATCACGCCATTAAGATTGTTGTCCAAAATTTTCAAGCTCTAAAAATATTTGGTAAAAAAGAGATTTTATCACTTAAGAATAAGTTTATATATAATATAAAGTCTATGGTTTAACAAAAATAAAAACGTTCCTTTCCAAGTTAAAAGAAGAACTCACTACAATTCTAGAAGCTACTTTTGTTTTGAAAAACTATTTAAATCATTTCTATGCCACCTTGTTTTTCAAAAAGAAAATGATCCTGATACAAAATGATTCTATGAAAACATAATATAAATGGAAACCTTATGAGAAAGGAATTAGAATTTTCAAATTAAATATTTTCAGACAAATGGTCAAAGAAAAATTGTATAGAAATAAAAAGGAAAATAGCACTAATATAGAGAACTTAGAGAGAAGAAAATTCCTTTTCAAAATTTATCTAGGAAAAATAATAAGGCAAACATAAAGTATCCTTTGAAAACAAAAGAAGCAAATATTCATTTAAAAAGATTTGCAAAATAGATTTCTTGTAAACTATAGTTTCTAAACTCCTAATTGACGTTGTTTTACTCAAGAAACATGATTGGACAACAAACACTTGAGCATGAATAAAATATGAGCTAAGTAGCTATAAAAGAGAATTTTTCAACTATATAGATAACTAAGTATTTATCAAACAAATCTTGAATGATTTAAAGTTTGAAACAAAATTGTTTTTGAGACAGAAAATTCGTGGTGAATCTGATCACCACTGTTTCGGGGCCTAGATGGTTTAGTTTGATAAGAATATTTATAGAAATGGATAGATCTTTTTGAGCAAGTAGAAATCGGTATATTATATGCGTGATTCCAAGTTAAAATGATCAAGTTATGGCCATTTTAAATTGGAATACTCCTTCATACGAACTTTGACGTTCTTCTGACATTGTTTTGTTAAAATTCAAGAAAATCATCAAGAAATAATTATTTTGGGTATTTTCTTTGACTAGGTGATTTCGAGAAAGAATACCTATACCCCGAGGACTATTTCGATTAAGAGGATTATGTGAGCGACTCATCCGTGTAGAAGAATAGTCGACATGGCATCGTGAGTTTATTTCCTTAAAATGCTTTACTTGATTGTGCTTATAATCTAGTCACATTGGAATTAAGAAAAGACAAATGGATATGTATGTAAGATAATTTGTTGAAAGGATCCTAAGAATATTAAGGCCACAATTGATTTAATGTTTGTTTTAATATAACACTTGATTTGTATGAGATTCTATGATCACCCTAAATTTGATAATAATGATGCTATGATATCATAAATAAATGGATTCATGCATACCATGAAGTGAGTCACATTGCATTGGGTTATTATCCTTGGGTAAGAAGGATTGTAGCTTAGGTCGAAAGCAACACTTGGCGGAGTGACCGAAAGCGATTGCTTGGCGGAAAGTCCGAAAGCAAGGCTCAATTCACGTAGACTTCATATGCTTGGCAATATTGATCGAAAGGATAAATCTTTTTAACTAAAACTACTTGTTTTGAGGTTACGTATCACCAAATCTCGAATAGAGGGCGTAAATTCATTCAACATATGGTTCCCGAAAAACTATATGCTTAGTTTGCCCACGTGTATGTTGCATTTCATATGTTTGCTTAAATAGCTTGTTTAAGGTTCATTATAAGAAGTCATTTATGGAAATAGTTCTCACTAAGCCTATTAGCTTATACCCCTATAGATATCTTTTTGTAGTTCACATATTTGTGGTTGAAGCCACGTGGACCCTACAGTCAGGTATATTCCCTTTTGGTTAAGGAATTTCAAGATGAAGTTTAGTGTTGGATAAGATGTAGAAATACTCTTGTAATAGATTTGTGACTAGGGTGCCCCTAAGTTTTGTAAGATCATTGTTATGAATAAATGAATATTATGAATCCTCTTTTCTTAATCTGTTATTATATCTTCTTAAGCTTCATAATTCCATAGATGGTCCTCTAAATTTGTGATAGCACGCCTTACACTTAATATCAAAGCTTTGGGGAGTGGCTAAGGTTGTCATACTTAAGCTTTAATATTGAGTGTGGCGGACTGTTACATTTAGGATATCCTTTGGGGCATGACAGCGGGTAAGTATGAGAGACAACTGAATTGTAGACAGGTAAATCTACATCGTCTATGAATCCAGACTCCCAGAGATGTGTTGCTTGCATTCATCACGTATGCATTCATATTGTGTGTAGATAGATTTGCATGAATGTATAATTAATGTTTGATAACTTTCATGACCAGTAGTAGTGAGGGATGAACTTATGAGCTTATGGTTTTGCTCACTTTCCAATCCTTTCTGTGTAGGTATAACGCTAATTGGGACTAGGATAGGGATGTGTGGAGAGTGCTTCTCCATCAGACCATAGTGAAGTTAGATATATAAGTGGCACTAAACTTAGAATGTAAAATTTATAATTTGTATAAACAAATAAGACTTTATATTTTGTAAGTTAGAACTCAATTTCATTATTTGATAGGGGATAACGATTCTCTACTGTCTTGGTAGAGAGTTGACAATCGGATTCCATAGTTGAAATCCAGTAATATAATATATCATTTATATAATAGACATTGATAAATAAATAGAGTCTTGTACACTTTGACTTACAAGAAGGCTCTCATATTACGGGTGCACACGTGGTATGATAGCTTTAGATTAATCTTTCTAGTCCCCCTTTTGAGGCGTGACAGCCGCTCCTCCTTAAAATGGAACACGAGATGGATTCTTCATCCGACGAAGATGAATATGATGAAATAAAGTAACCTAAAAAGAAAAAAGGCATGTATCATACAAAGGGTATCACACCTTACCTATGTGATACAGTCGCTTCTATAAGTTTGACTGGATAGGATGCTATATCTCTACTCCAATATGCGATATAACAATACTAATTTAGTATTTATTTTTATATAATTTGTATTTGTGTAATTTTTTTTGAAACAATGTTTAGGTTCAATAAGTCCATCAAGTTATATTCTATAAAACAATTAGCAAAACATGGTATAATATGAAAAAGTCACACAAAGCATGGCATTGTATAAATTAACAATGTATTCACATCATAATTATATCCTAAATTCAATATATATATCATAAATATTCTAATCAACAAAAATGTTATGTACATTTTATATCCTAAACGGTTCATTCACTTCGCGATGTTAAATAAAAGTGGGATTGAATTTCAATTCAATAGGAATGTAATAGGGTTATATTAGCTATTACAATGTCCACTTGGTGTTAAAAAAAAAAAGAAGTAATTATTGGAGTGAAATGTAATATATATATATATAAATGTATAATACCCATTATCTTTATTACAAATAGATGATAATTGTATAAGTAATAGTTTCAAGATATGGGTATTTATGATAAAGTTGAAAAAACCATTAAATAGTAATTCATGGGTATGGCACATGAATTAGTATTCATCATTTTATGTTATATTAATTTATTATAAATTACCCTTGTTCAACATCATAATAGAAAATTTATGTAAAACTAAGAGGAAATAAATGGTTATTCTTGTGAAGTGAATAGTCTAAAAGTTTTTTATTAATTTATCACTATCAATTTTTATTTACATATTTTAATGAGTTTAATGAATTTAATATATACAAAAATAGCAAATAATATAGCAAATTTAACGAATATATAAGCCTATTACTATAGGCATGGCATGAAAAAATGATAGATCATGGAAATATAGCACGTTTAATAAACATACAATATCATTGTGAATGAACACGATATATTATATATTTATTTTTCTAATAATATGTATATCATATGGTCCATATTAAATTACTTATCATATGATATCGTTATAACAAAGTTTATTATATATTCTTGCCACTGTGCCTTTTTGGGTACATGTACATGAATGTATATTATAATAACTTACAATAAATTCAATAAACAATAAAAAGACAACTTATGTGAACAATGTAAATGAGAAAATTAACATGAAAGTTAGAATGGGTTGAAGAGAGTTTTTGCACTAAAAATGTATGGATTTTAAGAAAAATATGGAAATAGGCTAGCGTTAAAAACTATTAAAGATATAGTTTACCATAGGGATTGTTATGAACAACATCTTTTAATTTGTACTAACAACACCTTCAAGAAAAAATTAATTTTTAAAGAAGGCATTAGTATAAATTTAAAAAAATAGTATCCATGAATACAAAACAAAATTAGCCCATAGAAATGTACCATTCCTGTACTTTTCATCCAAAAAATCACATCTTTTTTTTCCTCAAAAGTACAATTACACGATAATCAATCCCTTTAAAACACAATTCTACCACATATTCATCTGAAAAAAGAAATCCACTCTTTACTTGAAAACTGTAATCACATGCCTATTACATTCATGAAGAAGATCAAATTACAATACAACTAAAAGAGAAGAGAGGAGAGAGTTTAAAGTAGAGAGGAAGCCATTGTAAACCCCCAAATTTTTGGAATCAGTTTAGTATAAAACCCTAAACCGGAAGTCAAACGAAACCCTAAAGGTCAACAAAACCTTAGTTTACCGTAACCAATTAAGTCAGGCATTGCCGTTTTCTTTGGCCCTGGAAAACGAAGTTGGGATGATTAGCTAGAATAGTTCGTAATAACCATAGGTTATATGAAAATATCAGTTTTATGAATTTCGGGTGTCCTTCAAACCTGATTAGACACAGTTCTCCAAAAACGGTCGAGAGCCCGGAATAGTAAAAATATTCCGAATACACCGTTAGACTCGTAAAAATATAAGTTTTCCAAAAATATCAGTTTCGTAATTTTTCGGTAAGTAAAAATAACAGATATCGCATTTATACGCGTATTTTCTTACTACCGGTACTTTATTAGTCATATCTATCTTACATTACACTATTCATTACTATTCTACACTATTCTTTTATCTCTACTTTTTCTTACACCTATTCTTACACACTCCATAACCTATAATCCTTACTTTGTACCTTTCTCATAACTTTATTTTACATCTACCTTACATATTACATCTTTTATTTAATAAAAGTCAAAGAAAAATAAATCACTCCCCCTCCCATGGTACATGGCCGGCGCCCCACCCCCCCCCCCCCCCCCCCCCCATCTCACCATCTCCTCAATTTTATTTCAATATTTATTTATTTTAATCACACAAAAATCACTCCACATTTTCCTATAAATACCTCCATCCTCTTTCACTTCTTTCACACATTCACTACCCACAAATTTCTTACCAAAACTCTCTCAAATTCTCCTCTCAAAATACCATGCCAAAACTCTCTCAAAACAATTTCACAAACAACTTCTACCAACAACTAAAACCCATAACCACATACTACTATCAAAACCTTTTTTAGGTAACTACCTTCTTTTATTTTCTTCTCTTCATGTCATGTAACTTTACATGACCGTAGTGTGAGTTTTCAAAGACTACAAGTTATGGAAGCTACATTATGTTCATGTATTATTCTTGTTTATGAAATCTATTTTATGTTTATGTTATTATTTTTGTTCATATTATTGTTAATATATCTAAGTATTATTATCTAAATATATATATGTACATATTCTTTAGAGCATATAAGCTCACTTGCAATTTATTTATTTCATGCAAATGCAATTTATTTATTATTCCATTGCAATTTATTTATTAATTCCTTCCATTTTATTTATTTATTCCTTGTTATTTTAAGACTAGTCTCTAGTCTTAGACTTGTCCTCATCAAGTCAAAACAAGTTTTTCTTCCTTTCATTTTATTTTAGGACTAGTTTATTTCTTAGTCCTAAGAGTCTTGAAAAAGCTAAGACTCCAATACTTGACTTTATTACTTATGTTATTTTACTTGCTATTATTTTCTCATAATTCATGTTCATTTAAATTGTAGTCCAAAGTTTCAAGTTCTAAAAATAATTGGCAAAAAGGAGATTTTGACACTTAGAAATGAGTTTATGTAAAGTAGAAAATCTATGGTTTGAAAACAAAAATAAAGTTATCTTTTTTCAAGTTACAAGAAGAAACCACTAAGATTTTAGAAACTACTTTTACTATAAAAAGTTTCTTAAGTCACATATTGTTCCACTTTGTTTTTATAAAAGAAAATAAATTTTTATGCATGGATGATTTTTATGAAAAACGTAAAACATGAGGAAAGGATGAGAATTTTTTTTTTAAATAGGATGAATAGTGTATTTTCTAAAAACTCCAAAATAGTATTAGTATAGGAAACTTAGAAGGTAAGAAAATTTACTTTCAAAAAGTTACTTGGAAATATATATATATATATATTTCAACCTAAAACATCTTTGGAAAATAAAGAGAAACAAATTTACTACCCACAAATTTCTTACCAAAACTCTTTCAAATTCTCCTCTCAAAACCCTCTCAAAATACCATGCCAAAACTCTCTCAAAACAACTTCACAAACAACTTCTACCAACAACTAAAACCCATAACCACATACTACTATCAAAACCTTCTTTAGGTAACTACCTTCTTTTATTTTCTTCTTCTTCTTCATGTCATGTAACTTTACATGACCGTAGTGTGAGTTTCCAAAGACTACAAGTTATGGAAGCTACATTATATTCATGTATTGTTCTTGTTCATGAAAATCTATTTATGTTTATGTTATTATTTTTGTTCATATTATTGTTAATATATCTAAGTATTATTATCTACATATATATGTACATATTCTTTAGAGCATATAAGCTCACTTGCAATTTACTTATTTCATGCAAATGCAATTTATTTATTATTCCATTGCAATTTATTTATTAATTCCTTCCAATTTATTTATTTATTCCTTATTATTTTAAGACTAGTCTTTAGTCTTAGACTTGTCCTCATTAAGTCAAAATAAGTTTTTCTTCCTTTCATTTTATTTTGGGACTAGTCTATTTTTAGTCCTGGGAGCCTTGAAAAAGCTAAGACTCCAATACTTGACTTTATTACTTATGCTTTTTTACTTGCTATTATTTTCTCATAATTCATGTTCATTTAAATTGTTGTCCAAAGTTTCAAGTTCTAAAAATAATTGACAAAAAGGAGATTTTGACACTTAGAAATGAGTTTATGTAAAGCAGAAAATCTATGGTTTGAAAACAAAAATAAAGTTATCTCTTTTCAAGTTACAAGAAGAAACCACTAAGATTTTAGAAACTACTTTTACTATAAAAAGTTTCTTAAGTCACATATTGTTCCACTTTGTTTTTATAAAAGAAAATAAATTTTTACGCATGGATGATTTCTATGAAAAACGTAAAACATGAGAAAAGGATGAGAATTTTTTTTAAATAGGAAGAATAGTGTATTTTCTAAAAACTCCAAAATAGTATTAGTATAGGAAACTTAGAAGGTAAGAAAATTTACTTTTAAAAAGTTACTTGGAAATATATATATATATATATATATATATTTCAACCTAAAACATCTTTGGAAAACAAAGGGAAACAAATATTTATTCAAGAAAGTTACAAAAATAAATTCTTGTAAACTATGTTTTCTAAAACTTCAAACCAACATTGTTTTACTCAAGAAATATAATTGGACAACAAAATACTTGAACATACTTAAATATGAGTTATGCAGTTATAAAAAGATAATTTTCAACTATATAGATAAGTATATTTATCAAACAAATTTTGATTTCTTGAACCAAAGTTGTTTTGTGTTGGAAAATTCTTGGTAAATTTTGTCGCCGCTGTTTCGGGGCTTAAATGGTGTAGTTTGACAAAAATAGTTTTAGAAATGGATAGATCTTTTCGAGTAGATAGAAATCGGTATATTAGATGTGCGATTCCGAGTTAAAATGACCAAGTTATGACCATTTTAAGTTGGAACATTCCTTTATATGAACTTTTTTGTTCTTTTGACATTGTTTTGTCAAATTTCAAGAAAATCATCAAGAAATATTCATTGTGGGTATTTTCTTTGGCTAGGTGACCCCGATGATTATTACGACTAAGTGGAGTGTGTGAACGACTCATCCGCTTAGAGGAATAGTCGACATGGCATCGTGAGTTTATTTCCATTAAATGCTATACTTGTTGTGCTTGTAAATTAGTTGCATTAGAGTTAGGAAAAGATAAATCGATATGTATGTAAAATAATTCTTTGAAAGAATTTTAAGAATATCGGAGCCGGAATTATTTTAAATGATTGTTTTAGTATAACATTTGATTTGTGTGAAATTCCTTGATCGCCTTATATTCAAAAATAATTATGCTATGACTTTATAAATAAATGAATTCATGCATACCACGAAGTGAGTCACATTGCATTTTGGGTTATTATCCTTGGGTGAGAAGGATAGTAAGCTCATGTCGAAAGTAACACTTGGCGGGAGATCCAAAAGCGATTGCTTGGCAGCTTAAGGAAAATGCTTGGCGGAAGATCCGAAAGCAAGGTCAAATCAAGTAGATTCGGAATGCTTGGCGATGAGTGCTCACAAGCTTAAAGTTTTTTTTTACTAAAGCTACTTGTTTTGAGGTTAAGTATCACCAAACCTCGAATGGAGGGCATAAATCCATTCAACATATAGTTCCTGGAAAACTATATGCTTGTTTGCTCACGTGTATGTTGCTTACATATGATTGTTTAAATCAACTTACTTGAATCTTGTTACAAGAAGTTATTTATGGAAATAGTTCTCACTAAGCCTATTAACTTATACCCCAATAAATATCTTTTTCAGTTTCCCTACTTATGGTTAAGGCCACGAGGACCCTGCGGGCAGGTAATCTCTTTTGGATATTAGAAATTTAGATAAAGTGTGGCATTAGTATTGATGTACAAATATCCATGTAATAGATTAGTGATAAAGGGGAATGTCCCTAAGTTTGTAAAGCCATCGATATGAATGAATGATTATTATGAATCTTCTTTTCTTAATGTGTTATTTATATCTTCTTAAACTTCATAATTCCATATATGGTCCTCTAAATTTGTGAAAGCACGCCTTACACTTAATATAAAAGCTCTTGGGAATGGCTAAGGTTGTCATACTTAAGCTTTAATATTGAGTGTGGCGGACTATCACGTTTAGGGTATCCTTTGGGGCGTGACAGTTTAAGTTGGTATCAGAGCATGGTTTAAGAACCTAGGAGACATAATTATAGAATTGAACTTAAGAAGAATTGACTCAGAATAGAAGTAAGAAGGACTTAGATGAAATTGAATGGGTAGAATAAGTTTTCTAATATCTCTCTTTTACATAGATCACCATAGTTGAGGCCCGTCTTCAAGCCAAGAACTTCCGGAAAGGACCTTTTGAAAAACCAGAGAATTACCGAATGAGACTTAGAGTTTTATGTGAGGAGTTTTCCCTAGCAGGACAACCTAAGACCGTTCGGGAAATGTTCCAAATCTGGAAGAGGGGAATGATGCAAACCAAATGGAGGGGAGTGTTACGTACCATTCACAACTGCCCTATAGGCAAGAAAATGACTGAGTTGGAGGTAATATATGCTGTAGAATGGATCATTGCCATCGCGGACCACCGACCAATGCTGAAGAAAGCAACTTTCGTCCTTAGGGAAGAAGGAGGTCGAACTTCACCAGATTTTCCAACTTGGACCAAGATCGGACCAATGTCTGTTTACGCCCATGATGATCTGATGGATCTCCTCGAATGGATGAGGGCCGACATCAACGATATTTTCCATTGGCATGGAGTATATCAGGAATGCTACGACCCCCAACTGAAGTATCCACCGAGCGACCTCCTTTCACGGGAATCCAACTAGGGAGGAACGAAGCCGTACGTCTACGAGAAGATGGAACAGTGATAAGAGACGAACCAATGCAAGAGGTAAGTGATAGTTCGGATGATGAACCCGATGAGGACCCAGAGGAAAGTCAAGAAGAAAGACCGGTGCAAGAGATAAGGGATCAAGCCGTTGTGGGATTCAAGGAACCTTGGACTAGTGATGAGTTAAGAATCATCTGCTATCTAGAAGGACGACATACCTAGGGAGGATAAGGAATAGACCCCACAATGGATACGGAAAATGCTCCAACAAACGGAAACAACAGTATGGAGACTGAAGGAACAATAACTTGGAAGACCATTGATGAGATAGCGCTAATGATGACGGATGAGGAACTGATTGACTATCACGAAAGAGCATTGGAAAGGGAATGGAAGAGAAGGAAGCGCTTTGACCAAATCATGAGGAGTTTGAACCTAGGATCATCCAGCAGCAATCCGGGAGATGCACCCGAAGAATGAAGGGAAGAAAAGTCGGAGCATATCCAGCATTAGATTTTGTTACCATAGACTAGATCCATGATCTCAGTCTGTCTTTTAGTTCTCGGAGCAATGTTTGCTATTTTCTATGTATTTTCCTTTTAGTGATTTGTCTTATTTCTAATTTCATGTATGAACTTTATTTCTATGATGATGTTTTAAGTTTGATTTCAGAAATTGTCTTGATTTAAATTTTATTAGCTTTTATATATTTAAGTTTCCGTTATACCCACCAATTTCCAACAAAAATTTAATTAAGTTACCCAAACTTTATAAAAATCTAACTTAGAAAATTTACAACAGCCGAAATAGAAATAGACGAAGAGAGGAACAAAGCGCTCTAACCAACCGGACGTTGAAGCAGATCAACCTGCTGTTCGAGGAGCTGCTGCACCTCATATGGACTTACATGCCACGTTAGGACACCTAACCCACGTGTTAGAAGAAATTAGGCAAAACATGCCAGCATAAGAACCTGTACCTGAGACAGCAGCAGCAACAACACCATCGTCTATACCAATAGCGTCGCCACAACAAGCGTCAACAGAGGCATCTGTGCATAGGAACATGCATAGCTAAAGTACACCGCTACCTCCATCCCCAACACCAAGGCCGTATAAGAGTATGTTGCCTGACTTCATCAAAAGTAACCGCTATTTTGAAGAGGCTTATGATAAGCCGGAGGAGGCTGAAGATTGGCTATCTCAAATTGAGATGTCTTTTGATGCATATAAAGTTCCGCCCCACCTGCAAATTAAGTATGGAACATTCATGCTTCGCCTGAACGCGAGGATATGGTGGGAATCAAAGAAAAGGGAGTTGGGAGCTCCAATCTCTTGGGAAATGTTTAGACATGAGTTTTTGGAGAATCATTTCCCAGGATGTTTATGACTAAGATATAGTGCAGACTTCTTGCAAATTGCTCAAAAGGGAAGGACGATCGAGCAATATGAGACTTAGTTCAGTAGATTGCTACAATATGCCCCTGATTCGTACAAGTATAGCGAGGAGTTAAAAAGACAAGTCTTTATAGGAGGATTAGACAAAGACCTGAGAATAAGGTTGGAAGAATTCGACATAAGAAATTTCCAAGAATTGGTAGAAAGAGCTCGGATCGTAGAAGAAGCGAGGAAAAGGAGAAAAAGAAAAGAAGAAGATGGAACCCCGATTGTCGAGAAGAAGTTTTATGTAGGATCCAGTTACATGCCTCCACTAAAGAAATTCAAAATCCCCAACAACTACAATAACGACAGTGGAAGGTTCACACCAAAAGACGTTCAGTGTTGGAAGTGCAATGGAGCACACTACCCAAAGAAGTGCCTCCAATTATTTGGAAAGTGTTTCTTCTGTGGAAATGCTGACCATAAAATATCAAGATGCCCAAACAAAGGAGTTAATACTTGCCATGTCTGCAAACATAAAGGGCATTTTGCCAACAACTGTCTACAAGGAAGGAATATTTTGTCAAGATCATCAGAAGGAGTTGTTCCTATAAGGATTGAGAAAGGAAATGAAAGTGGAAGTGAAAGCAGACCAGGATCTACTGCTTCGGAAATTCGAATCTACAACTTAGAGGGATGATGGATAAGTGAAGAAGTAAACAAAGAGGATGGAAATTTGGCTGCCTTGGAGTACATTAGAGGCTATAATAGCAACATGGGAACCAGTAAGCCTCCAACCCTCTTTTGTTGATGTTGTTTCTTTATTTCAAGCAACACGAAAGTTTAAGTTTTCGATGAATACGAGAATAGGAGTAATAATTCCCTACCAAGTACGTAAGAGACTTTCAATAATAAAACAGAATGTTTTGCTCTCTTGGATCCCAAAGCAACACATTCTATTGTCATACCTAGTTAGATAAGAGGATAAGACTACCAAAAACAAACAATCAATCTCTAGTTTAAGATTTAAAATCCCCACACAAAAGGAAGATGAAACCCAAGAAAATGTTGATCGATCATTCAATAATGACGTAAGGACATGCAGTCATTTGCTGCTCTAAGAAACGATGGAGTTAGGAAATCCTTGGACAAGATGTATACCTCCCAAGTAGGATCCCAATAAAAAGTCACTCATAAACCAATAAGACGAAAAGATAATATTGGTGAAGAATTTGCTATCACAAGAAAAGAAGAGACACATTCTTTTGAGTTGATAAAGGAGAACGAGTGACTATCTCAGTGATATGAAAAGGAATGAAAAGAAACCGACCATTGGAGATACTCACGATTTTTGATAAGTTCTGAATAAATAAGATGATGTAATGACGTACAGTCACTTACGACGTTAAAAAGAGATGGAGATAAGTAATCCTTGGTATAGAATGTTTACCTTTTTATAGAACCCCGATAAAAAGTCACGAGAAGAATAAAACTCATAACCGGTAGGACGAAAGGATAGCATTAGTAAGGGACTCATCATCACAAGGAGAAGGAGAGGCATATTCTTTCAAGATAATAGAGGAAGATGGAAGACCACCTTGACAATACAAAAGAAAATAGAAGAGAAGCCAACCCTTAAGAGATAACCATAATTTTCGATAAGTATTTACGAAGATTTTCGGATAAGTGACTCAGATCCTATTCAAGGAGAAAAGACCAACTTAGAGACTAGACTAATAGCCTGTGGATAATTTTATCAGAGGGACAACTGTCACGCCCCAAAGGGTACCCTAACCGCGACAGTCCACCACACCCGATACTTAAACTTAAGTATGACCACCTTAGTGATCCCATAAGTTTACATATCGAGTGTAAGGTGTACTTTCACAACTTTTAGGATCACACTTTGATTCGAGTAGTCTTAAGAAAGCATACATAGCATTAAGAATATAAATCACAACAAGATAAATAGTTAATCTTTACAAAAGCCAAGGGGGCATACCCCCACCAAAATAATAGGAGTCTACATCGTTTAGCTCCAATTACATATACTTGAATTTACATTAAAGAGATTTTCTAGAAGTCTACGCTATACTAGGTCCCGACTTCCTCAAAAGCTCTTTAATCCAATGTGATAAACCTGCACAAAGTGTCCTCTCGGAATATCCAAAAATAGGAACACTGCAACAAAAACTATTGGGGTATAAGCTAATTGCTTAGTGAGATTCATTTTCCAAGTAACATACTTGATCAAGCTAAAATATCTATACAAGCAAGTTATAATTAAGCAACCATATGAATGCACAGGCAAATGAGCAAGCAAGCATATAACTTTCCGGTAGTCATATGTGAATGGATTTATGCCCTTCACTCAGGGTTTGGGGTAGTTCATAAGTCATGCAACTACAGTTCCAATGTTGGTCCATAAGACATGCAACCACAATTTTAATGTTGGTCCATAAGTCATGTAACCATAGTTTCATTATTTGAATGGGGTAGTCCATTAGTCATGCAACTCTAGTCCCCTTCATTAAAGACCCGCTGCCTCCCAAATACACCTTTGTCCCACCATAGGCATACTTGACAATGATATGTGAATCACTACGTGTTATGCATGTACAATTTATTCATATAATTATGGTATATTAATTAGATAATTTAAAAGTGACCATACAGATTTCAGACACTCCAAATCTATACTAGCATACAAGGTTATTGCAACAAAGCTTGCTTCGATATACTTATCGTTCATTCATGCAAGTTTAGATCACCATTCAATCACAATTTTATTTTTTCCTAAGTCTAATGCCACTACTACTACAAGCACATCCAAGAGCATAATTAATTGAGAAATGAACTCACTTGTCCATGTAGTGAAATCCACTAGTCGTATAGTCCTCGGGAAGTGGTAACCCATCCTCCAATTCACTTAAGTACAAGGAATATCCTCAATGAGTATCTCTTATGAAGTTCTATTAAACTTAAAATTTTATTTACTCAGTTCGTCAGTTTCCGCCTAGGTTGAATCCTTAACTTAAAAAGGTCATATCTAACTCATTTGAACTCAGAATTTAGCTTGTAATATACCGATTTATACCTACTTCGAAAGAGCTATCTATTTCTAAAGTTAATTCAAACATTTAAGGTCATTTAAGGGTCAGAAACATACTGTACAGTAGGGTTGCGAAAATCCAAGATTTGAGCCTTTGTGAAAAATTGCTATATCTACTCTATTTAACTACTTAGACCAACTTATTTTAGTCTTAAACTTGCAAGGAGATTCTCAAAACAAAATTAAGAGATTTCACAATTATCTAATCCCAAACATAAAGTTCAAATGAAACTTCTAAGAATCCATTTTCATAAAACCGAAATTTACAAGTTGAAACTCATTGTCTTGTTTTGAGTAATTCTTTTACTAAAACTTACTTAGTTCAATGAAATAATTTCCTTTATTATATATCATCAAAGCATTCCATTTTCATATAAAATACTTGTTTTGAGATCTAAAAGAAGGTTTTAAAAATTGGTCTCCCTTAATTACGAATTTCCTCTTTGAAGTTTACAATGAAAACAAGACCTAAATTTTGTCTTTTACAAAGCACTTGATTTAAGCAATACTTTATAGGAAAACTCATTTAAACTTATGAAAATTCATTCCTTAAGATATCTATACCAAGAGCCCTTTATATTTTTGTCTAAATCTTTATTTTAAAGTTGAATGATGGGTTCCAAAAATGGGTCTTGGTCTAAATCCGAATTTTCATAAATTTATTTTGAACACATCTCTTGAGAAAATTCATCAAAACTCATGAAAAACAACCTATTACATATTATATCTTAAGAACCCTTCATTTCTTGAATAAAATCCTCATTTTTGAGTTGGAAAACATGTTTTTATTTTAGATCTTTGTCTTGATCCGAAAATACAATTTTTGTTTTTGAAAATAAACTTTGAAAATCAACTTTGATTTTTGTAAGATGAAGTCTTGATGATATACATCCGTCAAACCTTCATTTTCCTAACATAAACTTCCATTTTAAGACTTGGAAGGGGGTTTTTAAGATGGTGCCTTGACAAGTTACGAATTTTACTTTTTCATTCCAACTCAAATCTAAGATCTACTCAAAATACATCCATGAAAACATAAGAAAAACTTAGTAGTAGGCCTTAAACTTCTAGATCTACACATAAACATAACTAAAGCTTGGTAAAATCTAGATCTACAAGTTATCACAAAAAAAGAAGATAATCAAGCCTTCAATATAACAAAAATACTAAGAACAAAAGAGATCATCATCTAGAGGAGTGTTTCAATTCTTGGCATCATCATCCATAGCTTTTTAAGCTTGTGGAATGTCCTTTGATGCATGAAACATCCATAATATCATCCTAGAACATCTTATGAGAGCTAAAAGAGAAGATTACCTCAAATATTTGCAAGAAAATATGTGGGAGTATGGAATGGAAATGGTGGCAGCTTGTTTATTAAGAAGACAAGCCAAGAAGAAGAGAAAAGAAAGGGAAAAAGAGAGAGGAAAAATATAGGGTTTGTAAAGGTGAAATAGAGATGGAATGAGATGCTTAAATAGAATGGAAGTGTGTTAAATAATGATAAAAAAAATAAAACCAGCAGCTGCAAGGAGGGGGCTGGCGTGATTGCATGTGGTGTAGGAGTGTGTGTAGTTTGATTTTAACTTGCATTTTTGAAAGTGTAACAAATTGCTTCCATATCTAACTAAAAGAGACTTTAAAATATCAAATAAATAATTAAAAATAAGGAAAAGTGGCTAATTTTTGGGGAATGGTCAGCTGCCATTTTGGGGAAATGGAAGTGTAAGAAAAAGCAAAAGAAGACACAATAATGTGTAGTAATGATAATAAATGTGTACTTAAGGTATGGGTTGATAAAGTGGCTTTTTGAATAAGAAAATATATAAAATAAATTAAGAAAAATATTTTTATTTAAGTGGCAGAATTTTTATGATTTAAGTAAAATAATCAATTAAATTATTTTTAGAAATTTAACAATTAAGTTACCGGTAAGAGTAAAATAAGCTTATATGAGCTATAACTGATATTTTTAAAATCCGAAAAATTATAAACTTGATATTTTTGAAATCCTTATAAAAATACGAGTCTAAAAATATTAAAATATATTTTAATTTTCCGGCCCCGGGACACGTTTCCAAAGCAGTATCCAAACGGGTTCGAAATAAGCCGAAAATAAACCAATATGATATTTTTAATAAATCAAATATTATTACGGACTATTCTAAACACTTTAATTATTTTTTGACTCCTCGATTTACGAACTCGGGCTTGCCGGATCTAAACTGTAGGGTTTTACTCGAGATCCGTTGACTTAAGGTCTCTGATAGACTTTCCGGCTTAAGGTTTAGGGCTTAGAAAACAGGGGTTTACAACAACTACAAGAAGCTTTAGCTCAAGACCTTATGCAATGAAGTATACCACCATGGAATATACCAGTTCAGCTTATAATGAAAGAAAATGGATAAATCCCTAAGCCGATGTGTTAATTGTTGGAAAAGAACAAAGTGAACACCCACTCCTTGCAAGTGAAAATCTTTTAACCAATCACGAACCCGTTTTCTCAAGGTTTAAGATCGCAATGCTACCAACTAAGGATCAGATCAAGAAGCAATTTAAAGGAATGACCCCGGAACTCTTTATAGACCCCATAAGTTCTAGTAACGCTTTTTGGACTCAAACCAAGAATATAAGACCCTGTTGCATAAGTAGATAATTGACGAAAATCATGGTATAGTCTGAAGGAGAGATAATCAAGGAATGTAATCATAAGTATGGGAAGTTAATAAAAAGGGATTGAGAATTTAAAACAAGGCTTAGAGGAGGAAACAATCAATAGGATATTAAAGCCAACTGCATAAAAAAAAAAAGAGCTTAGATGAGAAGATACGAAGGATAAAGAAAATACAGGAAGAAAGGTGTATTGAAGGAAGTTCAAGAACGATTTAGCATAACTAAGGACAAGGAAGTCAGTAAAGAATCATGAATACGGTTCATAAATTGGGATCAACGACATATTCAATGAGAACTCAGATATACCAAAGTTCAAGGGACATTAGAGAAAATGAAGTATTGATAAAGAAATAAAAACACGGAAAGACGGAAGGATCTATAAGGACTCAATAAAGATCGGGAACCTCCTCGAGATTTTGGATTTCTCACATTATTAGTAAGAAGGCAAGGACGATGAAAGTATAAGCTGATTGACTAACAAGAATGGATCGTTTCATAGTCAGTCAGTATAACGCTCTCTATGTACAACCTAACAAAGCTTTATAAAGAAAGATGGTATGAAAGTAAAGAGTTTAGTCAAAGACATGACAAACCAGGACATGAGAATGGAGCAATGAAGAGGAACTAATAATGAACTTTGGAGAAAAAGAAAGCCCTTGATACTATATGACAAACTATCAAGAAGAACAATTTAAAATCCTGAAGGAACAATCAAGAATGACCCATGAAATGAGAAAGGCATAAGATAGACGAAAGAAATAAGACTAATCGGAAAAAGGACCCTAGGAGTTTCAAAAATGGAAGTCATGTGCATTTAAGGGTAGGAGGTAATTACCATATGATCTTTTGAGGAGTGATAAGGCAAGAAGGAAGCCTAGATTTGTATATAAACATATTGGAGACATGTGACAAATCTCCATTTAACAAATGGTTAGGGAATCGAGTTACGAAGATAAAAGTTAATGTTTTTGAAGGAGAACTTTCCTTATGAGGAATACCCAATACAGACTTTCATCTTGAAAAATTCAAAAGATAAGAAATGAAGAAATCGGTTAAGAAGAATCTTTTTCAAGTAACCTGAGGAGATACGAATGAACCACAACCCAAGTATGCAAGTTTGGTTGAAACCGCAATTAGGAATTTCCAAGTTTTGAGGACAACACTTTCTTTAAGGTGGGTAGGTTGTAAACCCCAAATTTTTGGAATCGGTTTAGTATAAAACCCTAAACCGGAAGTCAAACGATATCCTAAAGGTCAATAAAACCCTAGTTTACCGTAACTAGCATTACCGTTTTCTTTGGCCTTGGAAAACGAAGTTGGGATGATTAGCTAGAATAGTTCGTAATAACCATAGGTTATATGAAAATATCAGTTTTGCAAATTTCGGGTGTCCTTCGAACCTCATTGGACACAGTTCTCCAAAAACGTGTCCGGGAGCTCAGAATAGTAAAAATATTCCGAATACACCGTTAGACTCATAAAAATATAAGTTTTCCAAAAATATCAGTTTCGTAATTTGTCGGTAAGTAAAAATAACAGATATCGCATTTATACGCATATTTTCTTACTACCGGTACTTTATTAGTCATATCTATCTTACATTACACTATTCATTACTATTCTATACTATTCTTTTATCTCTAATTTTTCTTACACCTATTCTTACACACTCCATAACCTATAATCTTTACTTTTTACCTTTCCCATAACTTTATTTCACATCTACCTTACATATTACATCTTTTATTTAACAAAAGTCAAAGAAAAATAAATCACTCCCCCTCCCATGGTACATGGCCGGCCCCCCCTCTCACCATCTCCCAATTTTGTTTCAATTTATATTATTTTAATCACACAAAAATCACTCCACATTTTCCTATAAATACCCCCCTCCTCTCATTTCTTTCACACATTTACTACCCAAAATTTCTTACCAAAACTCTCTCAAATTCTCCTCTCAAACCCTCTCAAAATACCATGCCAAAACTCTCTCAAAACAACTTCACAAACAACTTCTACCAACAACTAAAACCCATAACCATACTATATCAAAACCTTCTTTAGGTAACTACCTTCTTTTATTTTCTTCTTCTTCTTCATGTCATGTAACTTTACATGACCGTAGTGTGAGTTTCCAAAGACTAAAGTTATGGAAGCTACATTATATTCATGTATTGTTCTTGTTCATGAAAATCTATTTATGTTTATGTTATTATTTTTGTTCATATTATTGTTAATATATCTAAGTATTATTATCTACATATATATGTACATATTCTTTAGAGCATATAAGCTCACTTGCAATTTACTTATTTCATGCAAATGCAATTTATTTATTATTCCATTGCAATTTATTTATTAATTCCTTCCAATTTATTTATTTATTCCTTATTATTTTAAGACTAGTCTTTAGTCTTAGACTTGTCCTCATTAAGTCAAAATAAGTTTTTCTTCCTTTCATTTTATTTTGGGACTAGTCTATTTCTTAGTCCTGGGAGCCTTGAAAAAGCTAAGACTCAATACTTGACTTTATTACTTATGCTTTTTTACTTGCTATTATTTTTCATAATTCATGTTCATTTAAATTGTTTGTCCAAAGTTTCAAGTTCTAAAAATAATTGACAAAAAGGATTTGACACTTAGAAATGAGTTTATGTAAAGCAGAAAATCTATGGTTTGAAAACAAAAATAAAGTTATCTCTTTTCAAGTTACAAGAAGAAACCACTAAGATTTTAGAAACTACTTTTACTATAAAAAGTTTCTTAAGTCACATATTGTTCCACTTTGTTTTTATAAAAAAAATAAATTTTTACGCATGGATGATTTCTATGAAAAACGTAAACATGAGAAAAGGATGAGAATTTTTTTTTAAATAGGAAGAATAGTGTATTTTCTAAAAACTCCAAAATAGTATTAGTATAGGAAACTTAGAAGGTAAGAAAATTTACTTTTAAAAAGTTACTTGGAATATATATATATATATATAGATTATTTCAACCTAAAACATCTTTGGAAAACAAGGGAAACAAATATTTATTCCAAGAAAGTTACAAAAATAAATTCTTGTAAACTATGTTTTCTAAAAACTTCAAACCAACATTGTTTTACTCAAGAAATATAATTGGACAACAAAACACTTGAACATGCTTAAATATGAGTTATATAGTTATAAAAAGAGAAATTTTCAACTATATAGATAACTAAGTATTTATCAAACAAATTTTGATTTCTTGAACCAAAGTTGTTTTGTGTTGGAAAATTCGTGGTAAATTTTGTCACCGCTGTTTCGGGGCCTAAATGCTGTAGTTTGACAAAAATAGTTTTAGAAATGGATAGATCTTTTCGAGTAGATAGAAATCGGCATATTATATACGCGATTCCGAGTTAAAATGACCAAGTTATGGTCATTTTAAGTTGGAACATTCCTTTATACGAACTTTAACGTTCTTTTGACATTGTTTTGTCAAATTTCAAGAAAATCGTCAAGAAATACTCATTGTGGGTATTTTCTTTGGCTAGGTGACCCTGAGAAAGGATTCCTTTACCCTAAGGATTATTACGATTGTCACGCCCCGAGGGGTACCATAAACGTGGTAGTCCGCCGTACATAATACTAAAGCCTAGGAATGACTACCTTAGTCACGCAAAGGCTTCCATATCATGTATAAGGTGTACATCATAACCAAGGGAATGTATCGGAGTAGCGCAATTTGTATTGATAATAAATAAGTAACAGGCAAAGAGAATACTTATCATAAAACATAAACATATTGCATTGCAATTCTTAGGGGCATGTCCATTTATTATCTTCAAATAAATATACATCACTATTCATAGTCATTATATATAAAGAACCTTACAAAATTACTTATCTTATGGTTCTATTTCCTTCATAGAAGCTTAACCATCCTTCTAAGATTTTCTCAATGTCATGATCCTCATTTAAGCCACGGATATACCTGTTTCAACAAAATCTCTGGGGGTTTCAAGCTACAAACTAGCTTAGTGAGAAGTATTCCTTTCATTCGTACCATATTTCCAAACAAGTTTATTTATTTAATCACACATATTCTATGCATATAATGCAACAATCACGTGATTACATAAATATATACAGTTATCCGGAAACCTTATATAGAACGGATTTACCCCTCCGTATCAAAGGTTAGGGAATCGGGGTTGAAGGTCCTCGACCTTCTACTGCTAGTCCCCAGGTCCTCACCCACAGCGTTCGGTTGGCTCGGCTCCGAACCTAGAGTCGCTTTCCCCGAGCGATTTGGATTCTCCAGGAAGGAACATGGCCCATGGCACCGCACGATCACAACCAATCCAACTCTACGCATAGGAGTAGCAGCCTTCCGAAATAGATGTGACTCGATGGATGCTATGCGTGAGCATTTTAGTTTTCTTAAGAAACCTTATTAAGGTTTATTGGAGGCGATCAATCAATTTAGCAAACAATAAACATTCATGCCAGTAAGTAATAAAATTATTTAAACAAGCAGTTCGAAGTTGCGATATTCTTAATTCTTATTTCATACATAAACATAGAATCACATATACATAATCCCAAATTCCTCAAATATATATCCATTTTTATCTTTTCTTAGTATACTAATGCCACTACTTTACAAGCACAAGCAAAGTAACGAAATTAGAAGGAATAACTCACTCGTCCATTTTGCTATCTTCTTAGTCGTAGTAATCCTCGGGTAGGGTATTCTCGTATCCTTCATCACCTAGACAAAAGAAATACCCGGGATAAGTCTTTCATGAAATTCTATTCTTGGAGATTCTAAACTTCTTTTAAAATCGTGGTAAAATCGTATAAGAGGAAATTCCAACTTGAAATGGCCATAACTTACTCATTTTAACTCGGAATTTCACATATAATATACCGTTTTCTACCTACTCGAAAAGATATATCCATTTCTAAGGTTATCTTTGTCATATAAGGTCATTTGGGTTCTAAAAACATTGGGTTTAGATTTAAAACGAATTCTTCTAAACTTTCGCAAATCCGTTTTCTAACTTAACTTTATTTTAAAGAAATTCCTTTTGTAACAATATATATATATATATGAACATATATTTGATAAATACTTTGAGTATATAGATAAGCTCACTTTATATGCAAAGTTTCTAATGGTAGTGTCTCAACAATTTTTTCATAAAACAATTCAATTTGAGTTTAAAACTTTAACTTTGATAATTTCTTTCAAGTATTTGAAGAAACTTTATATTTTCTTAGATCGTTATAAATGGGTATATTCTTACTTTATTTCTTCCTTCTTTTTCTAAAACAAGTAAATTTTTCTTTTAACCTTAGTCTTTCATAATTTTCACTTTTAGTGACAAAAGATCAATTTTATCAAAAAGTATATTTAGGTTGCTGAAATCCTTTTTTAAATTTTTTTTTAAGATGGTTTTAGAAAATGAGTCTTGTCTTCTTATATTTATTATTTAAAATATAAGTTCTTGTTTTCTAAACTTGTTCTTTTATTTCCTTTGAAAAGAATTCTCTTTATCGCTAAGAATCATTTGTTTCTAATCTTATCTCGCTTATATTATTTGAAAACAAGTCTCTTCTTTAGGAACTTGAAAATCATTATTTTCCTAAGTGGGTACATAACTTTATGAGTTGATTTTATCTTAACTTCGAAAACTAGTTGTTTCTTGGTTTTAGTCATGGAGTTCAAAAGAGTTTAATCTTTAAGCTTTTTGTAGGGATTTTGAAAATTAACCAATTAATTTACTAGAATTTAGGTTCCCATAATGAAAATATTTATTTCTTACATTTCCTTGGTAAAACTATCTTTGATACTTAAGAAAACTTTGAGAAAACTTGTATGAATCTATTTCTATGTTGTTTGATATACTTCATTATTTTGTGACAAGTCATATGATAGAAATTTTAGCTTTAAGTTCTTTTAATAATATTCTACTTGAATTAGTTGAGACATTAACATTATGTAGATGCAAGTATCATGAGCATATAAAATAATAAGAACATAAGAAAATACTAGAAACAAATAATAAGCAAGAAAATAAAATATCAAGCATTGGGAACCTTAGCTTCATCAAGGAATCCCGATCAAGTATTGGAGCCTTAGCTTCATCAAGGCATCCCGAGACTAAGAATGGACTAGTCTTGAAAGATTAAAGAAAATAAACAAAAGATTGTTTTGACTTGATATAGACAAGTCTAAGACTAGAAAGACTAGTTTAATAATTGCATAAAATAAATAAATTGCATAATTGAAAGTAAATAAATAAAAAATGAGCTTATATGTTCTAAATAAATATATATACATAATATACATAATATAAGTTAGATTAGAAGCAAATAATAACAATAATAATAACAATATAATAAAATAGAAAGCTTATGTACAGAACAAAACATGAACATGTTGTTGCTTTTACTACTCATGTGAGTTTCAAAACAACACCATAGTCATGCTAAGTTACATTACATGAATAGATAAATGGTTGAAAGAAATTTTTACCTAAGGTATTTGTGTGGTATGAAGATGGTAGTGAATGTATGGTTATATAGTTATGGAGAGATGGTAGTTGTATTGCATAAAGAGAAATTCTTGTGGGTATTTGGTGAAAGAGAGTTTTGGTAGAGGAAATGTTGTAGAGAGAGTTTGTGTAGTGAATTTGAGAGAGTTTTGGTAGTGTAAAGAATTGTGTGAAAGAATGAAAGAGGAAAGGGGTATTTATAGAATTTTTGGAGTGAATTTTAGATGTAATAAAATAAATTAAAAAGAAAAATAATTGAGTGAAGAGAGGGGGTAGCGCCAGCCATGATGTATGTAGGGGGAGTGAGTTGATTTTTGAGTGAAATTTGTAAGAAAATAATTAATATGTAAGGTAATTTGATAAAAGGTGTATTGGAAATATAAAAAGTAAGAAAATAGGTATGTAGGTAGTAAGAAATAGGTGTAAGAAAGTAGAGACAGTGAAATAGTAATGAATAGTAGAAAAGTACTATGAATAGTATACTAGACAATTAAATTACCGGTAGTAATAAAAATACGCGTATTAAGGCGATATCTGTAATTTTTAGCTATTGAAAAATTCTAAAAATGATATTTTTGAAATCCTTATATTTTTACCAGTCTATTGATATAAATGGAATATTTTTAATATTCCGAGCTCCGGGACACGCTTCTCGAGAATTGTTCCATTTGAGTCAGAAGACACTGAAATTCGCGAATCTGATATTTTTATGTTACCCTATATTATTACGAACTATTTTGAGCTATTGGCTTAATTTCGTTTTCTAGGGTTTGAAAACACGGGATTGCCGGATCTTAAACACTAGGGTTCGTTATAGGCTTGTTGACCTTTAGGTTCCGTTTTGACTTCCGATTTTACTGAGTTATTCGTAAGATCGTATAATTTTTGAGTTTTGATCGTTTTATATTTTAAGCTCGACATCTATGGTTTATCTTATTTTATTTGTGATTATTTAATAGTTTTTTTTGTTCTCGGGATCGTTTAACCGAGTCTAGGGTTATGAGTTGACTTAGTTTGACTCTTTGGTGAAAATTGAAATTTCTGATTCTGAAACTTATCGAGGGTTTTACGATTTTGTTGTTGATCATTACTTAGATATATTGTCTTGAATTGTGTGTTAGGAAACAGTTAGGTGATTTGATTGATGTACGAATGTTGTTTCAACCGATAGTTGGATTTTTTCTATTTTGTTTTTGAGGGTTTCCTATTTCTCAAATTAAGAAATCTCATTTTTTATCTTTATTTAGGTTTTAACTTGGTTTGCGTGTTAGGGTTTCGTTTTTTTTTGTGTTTGTCTTGATTTAGAATTTGCTTTTAACTTGAGTCGATTTTTGGGATTTCAATTTTAAGCTTTTAGAATTATTTTCTATGATTTATGAAAATTTTTGGGGGTTTACAACGACTAAGTGGAGTGTGTGAACGACTCATCCGCTTAGAGGAATAGTCGACATGGCATCGTGAGTTTATTTCCATTAAATGCTATACTTGTTGTGTTTGTAAATTAGTTGCATTAGAGTTAGGAAAAGATAAATCAATATGTATGTAAAATAATTCTTTGAAAGAATTTTAAGAATATCATAGCCGAAATTGTTTTAAATGATTGTTTTAGTATAACATTTGATTTGTGTGAAATTCCTTGATCGCCTTAAATTCAAAAATAATTATGCTATAACTTTATAAATAAATGAATTAATGCATACTACGAAGTGAGTCACATTGCATTTTGGGTTATTATCCTTGGGTGAGAAGGATAGTAAGCTCATGTTGAAAGCAACACTTGGCGGAAGATCCGAAAGCGATTGCTTGGCGGCTTAAGGAAAATGCTTGGCGGAAGATCCGAAAGCAAGGTCAAATCAAGTAGATTCGGAATGCTTGGCGATGAGTGCTCGCAAGCTTAAATTTTTTTTTTTACTAAAGTTACTTGTTTGAGGTTAAGTATCACCAAACCTCGAATGGAGAGCGCAAATCCATTCAACATATAGTTCCCGGAAAACTATATGCTTGTTTGCTCACGTGTATGTTGCATAAATATGATTGTTTAAATCAACTTGATTGAGTCTTGTTACAAGAAGTTATTTATGGAAATAGTTCTCACTAAGCCTGTTAGCTTATACCCCAATAGATATCTTTTGCAGTTTCCTACTTATGGTTAAGGCCACAAGGACCCTGCGAGCAGGTAATCTCTTTTGGATATTAGAAATTTAGATAAAGTGTAGCATTAGTATTGATGTACAAATATCCATGTAATAGATTAGTGATCAAGGGGAAATGTCCCTAAGTTTGTAAAGCCATTGATATGAATGAATGATTATTATGAATCCTCTTTTCTTAATGTGTTATTTATATCTTCTTAAACTTCATAATTCCATATATGGTCCTCTAAATTTGTGAAAGCACGCCTTACACTTAATATAAAAGCTCTTGGGAATGGCTAAGGTTGTCATACTTAAGCTTTAATATTGAATGTGGTGGACTGTCATGTTTACGGTATCCTTTGGGGCGTGACAGCCATGGGGGAAGAAGGAATCTTCTAAAGAGAAGAAACAAAAATAAATTAAAAAGAAAATTAGGTTTTCTAAAGAAGGTGTTGTTTGTAGCCTAAATTCGTAATAATTTTCGTTGCTAATCTATTTTCATATTTTTTTAAAATCAATACTTTTTTTGGTTTGGAAGCTATTGATGAGAATGAACTAGACCCAGTGCTCGGATGATGGGTTAAATATGGGTTTAGATAGGGTCATGGGTCGGTATCTAGTCGGAAAATGGGTTAGTGTTTGAGGAACGGTTGTCTCTCTATCTATCTTTCCACTCGATTGACATGGCTTTAAGGGTATAGGGGTTTGGAGTTATGGCGATTATGGTGGCATTAATGTGGTTGGGTGGGAGCGGCAACAGGGCAATTGGTGTGTAATGTTCTCAATGGACATGGCTTTGATTGGGTATGTGCATGTGTTTTTGGGTTTAAGCTTATTGATGATGGTTGTTATAAGTCCCTAGATTTTTCAATAAATATAAGTAAACCCTAAGAACCGGGAGTCAAACTGTAACATACAGAAAAATAAGGTAAAATGAAGATAAATGGGTCATGATATATATAAGCATATATCAAAGCCACAAAAACAAGTTAAGTTTGGTTAATTTTATTTTGGGAAAGAATTATGAAATGTTGGAATTTCTGCAAATCCAATGCCGCCTTTTAGAGGGAGTATGCCATCGGCGTATAGACCGACATAGAATGTCTACAGTGACAAATTTTCTTACGCTAGAGTCGACCGCCGAAGAGAGAGAGTGTGTGTTTGTCAGCATTGAATTGGACATAAGTGTTATTGTCTAACACTGGAGTCAAACGACGCCGGCGTGTGATGTTCTGAACAACGCAAAGGATTTTTATTGCACGACGAATGCCACCTCCTAGGATTCTACACCGCCGGTGTAGATATCAGATTTGCCGACATAGGAATGAAATTGTATAATAGCAGCATGAACAATGGTTTTTGGCAGATGTTCCTCCTTTGCTTTATTCCTTCCTTTAAGCGTGTAGGGTCTATTCTTGCTATCCAAGTAATAAGCCTCCATCTTAAGGTGAGTTTGATCAAAGGTGAGTTATCCAAATCCATCTACAACATGTTTTTTCTCGGATTTATGTAAGATCTTTGGGGTTTTGTTGTGTTCTTGAAGGAAAAAGTGTGAAAGATTAAGATCTTGGGTTTAATCTATTTCAGTTGGATAAGAAGTGAGTTTTGTGGTCTAAACAAGTAAGTATAATGTTCTCATACAAGTTTTATGTGAATTTCATGCAAGTTCTTAGGACTTTGTGGTTGTTTGCATGAAGGAAACCCTAGCTTTAGGTGAGATCCGAATTTGGTAGATGTAGGTTAGGTTCTTGATGATCTAAATCAGTGAGTTGTATCAGGGATTTCTTGTTAGGTTAGGGGTTTTGGAGAATTCACATCTGTTAGGATATATTTGATAACATGTTTATATCTATTGATGTATGTATATATGTTGTAACAGGATATTTGGAGTTGTAGAATTGTAGTTAGTGTTGATATAGGAGTTTATGGAGTTCGGGTTATCTTTATTATTGTTGATATCGGATTTAAGGATTTGAATTGTATTCCTAAAATTGAGAAAGGTACGACCAATCCCTGTTTATTGTTTTTACTTGTAAGTTTAGTATTGCTTGATTGGTTGTAGGAACAGAACTTCATAATAAACCTAATTCTATTCGGCTTAATAATTGTCTACTTGGTTGTGTTTGGCTTTGACCAGTAAAGACCTGGCAGATAGTGATACTGGTGAGGCACCTTGATGATCGATGTGTGAATTTTTCCCGAGTGGACTCGTGCATAGAGATGATTTCAGTAGAATTAGGGGGAAATGGGGATATTTGGAGAGTACTTACTCATCCATATATGTATATAATTACTTTATTTTCAAAGAGTTGGTTGTTTTTAAAGAAGAGTCTGAGTTACTTCGAGTTCGGAATTAGAGTATACATAGTTCTGAATTGTTTTGATTTGTTGACTATAAAAAGATAACAAGTTGATTGTTTACATTAGATTAGGTGCATTTGATATATATATATATATATATATATATGTTGCATGTGCATTTGCATTTGTTTTTAAGGATTGGAGCTTCATACTGGGCTTTGCAACTCACTTTTTAAAATTTCAGGTACAAGTGATGAAGACATTATATATGATCTTTTAGGTTATGATTTGATCTTTGATTAGGGGGATGGCAATAGTGGACCTGACTACTCAGTTGAGAGTTAGACTTTTGATTATAGGATTTTGGGAGAAAAGAAGTGCCTAGATATGTTGAAGACTTGATTTTGCTGTATTTTGCTTATTATTATGTTATATGAATAGTTATTAGATCATTTGTCGTTGGAAGACTAAGTTGTAAATGAAGGTTTTTCTCTTGTAGACAATTTCTATTGTTATATTGGATAGTTGGATTGTGGATATGCCAACTAGGATGTTTGTTTGTTAAACATGAATGTTATGAAGTTTTCTTGTGTTTCTAGATTATACAGGTTGTGTTGAGTATCCTATGAGATATCCTATGTGTGTGTTTATAGGTGATATTTGTATATTTGTGGATATTAGAGCCTTAGCGTGTTCTATTTCAAGAGAGGATACGTAGGGGGTTGTAATGCCTTATTTTTAGGGTGTTACAACTTAATTGGTATCAAAGCTATAGGTTTTCAATCGATATATCTATGTTTTGGCTCCTTAAGATGGTGAGATTTAATGAGAGGGGTAAAATAGGTTTGTTGTTTAGTTAAGTTGTTGTTGTCTGATAGATTTTAAGATTTGATCTTGAGTTAGATACCTTATCTAATCTTGTGGTGTTTTGTATGTTTTAGAATGCCTCCAAGAAGAAGGAATCCTGAAGAGAATGAGAATGAGAATGAGAATGAGCAGCAGGCTCAGAATAAGAATTTACCACCAGCACCACTTGTAGGACAACAGGTTCCTGTTGATGCTGCATAGCTTATGCAAGCTGTGAATGCTTTGTTGGGAATGGTTGGTCAACAGTAGCAGGATACAAGGAGGGACATGCCAATGGTCCAAGCGAATGCTAAAGCTTGGAGACAGGAGACAAATGTTGAATGGAAATAGAGATAATGGGACTAGTGATGCAGAAGTTCTTAGCCTGAACAAAATTGTGGACCTGGTGCCTAAGTTTGAGCCAGTACCAGGAAAACCCTTAGAGGCACAGTTATGGATGGAGGAAGTCAAGAAGACTTTTTCTGCTTTGGACATTTTGGAGAACAAGAGGGTTGAGTATGCCTCTTATCTATTGACTGGAAGAGCCAACAACTGGTGGTTGAGCACGAAAAGACACATGATAGGAGTGGTAACATGGCAGGATTTTCAATAGGCTTTCTTCGGAGAGTTCTTTCCCAATAGTGTCAAATAGAGAATGCTTCAGGAATATTATACTCTACAGCAAGGGAAATTGTCAGTAGAAGAATATGAGGCTGAACTGCACAGACTGATGAGTTTTCTACCTGATGCGTTGAAGGAGAGTAAGGAAGCCAAAGTTAGCAGGTTCATTATTGGATTAAAGCCTAAGATTCAGTATCAAGTCAATTTGATGGACTTGAGCAACTATTCAGCAGTTGTGAATAAGGCCAAGATAGTGGAATAGGCCTTGAGCAAGATTAAGAGCAGAGAGCCTTAGAGAAATCAGATCTTCTCAGACAAGATACCAGCAGCTAGTGTTTTGGTACAGGACAAATGCAAGAGGCCTATTACTCAGATTTTCAGGTCAATGGTGCAGAATTTTGACAAGAGATGCCCTAGATGCCTTGGGCCACATGAATTAAAGGATTGTAAGTGGGTGGAAAATGCTTGCTTTTCTTGTGGGAAGCTGGGACACAAGAGCAGCGTTTATACCGATAGAGTCCTTCCACAGGTTTTGTAACGCCCTAATTTGTTGGCATTACAACCCGCCACGTGTCCTCTCTTAATAGGACACGCTAAGGCTTAAATTTCCATAAATAACATGAATATCACCTGTATAACTCACAAGATATAAAAGAAGACATGTGTTCCTCATAAATAAACCATCCTATAAGAACATAATCTCCATAATCAGAAAACTAGACATTGTTGACATAACTGCAGGTCAACAAGTCGAACCATACCCTAAAACTATTACAACTTATAAAACTCCAAATACAACTGAAAATCCAATGAACAGAACATGAATCTAACACTGAATAACAACAAGACATAAAAAGTCTTCCTTGATCTATCCTATGTCATCTATGACTATACAACTAGTCATCAGTAGGATAGTCAGGACCGCTAACGCCATCCCCATCCTCATAGACGATATCAAAACCCGATAGATCATATATCACACTATCATCACCTGCACCTGAAATATAACAGAATGAGCGGCAAAGCCCAGTACGATAATATCCAATCCAGTCAAGCAAGGTTATGCACATACAGCATGTATAAAAATATGTAACTGAACTAAATGCATACAACAAATTATTATCTATTTTAGTCCAGTAAAACAACACAGTTTAGAATCCAGTATACATAAATCCCGAATGCAGAGTAACTCAGACTCTACTTAAAAAACAACCAACTGATTTTGAAAATAAGTAATCATATACATAAATGGATGAGTGGGTACTCCCCAAACATCCCAATTCCTGAACACCTAAATTCTACCGGAATCATATCCTAGCACGAGTCCACTCGGGACAACCTCACGCTAAGATCATCAGGGTGCCTCACCAGTATCACTGTTTGCCAGGTCTCTACTGGTCAAAGCCAACCACAACCAGACAGACAATTATTAAGCCAAATATTTATTAAGTTCATTATGCAATTCTGTTCTTACATCCATTCAGAAAATTCTAATCTACAAGCACATACATCAAACAATGGATTGGTCGTACCTTTTATATTCAGTAGATAACTTGAACTATTCAAAGACAACCGTTAATAACTACTAGAAAACCAAACCACAACATAACCAGCCACTACCACCGAACTCTCAAACTCCCAAACCCGATAAACACAACTCCAATCTCAACCTGTAACATATCAACATATATCAAATCACCAACATTCATAGATAAATCTAACTTAACATAAAATAACTCATCTACACTAACCTGATTTAGAAATCTCCGTTATTGCACTGTCTATTCCGATCAAACTCCACAATTATCCTCAAGAATAACAAGGAACCGCACAAAACTCTATAATCACCAAATATTTTCACCAAAACCCTAATTCGCATAACATAAAGAACATATAAGGATTGTTTAACTCGTATTTTGTTTGAATCCATCATATAGGAGATTAACTTACTATTTTGAATCACTAAAACCTGTCTTGTATTCACCAATTCATAGGTTTCACACGTGCTAGGGTTTTTCTCCAAAAACCTTCATGCAAAAATTCAACCAAACCCTAAGAAACTTATATAAATTTGTATATAATCCAAATGAGAAGGTTAAGATCACTTACTTTGGATCAAAAACACTCTCCAGATGATTCTCTAAGCATGGATCTCTAAAAACACTCCAAAACCCTCTTTGATGCAAGAAGAAAATAATAAAAGAAAATATGTCGAAAATGTTTTTCGCATCTCGTATTTATAGAAATTTGGTCATACGCTGGCCCTATGCCAGCAGCGTACTTGTAGATCTTGCCGGCGTACACCATACTCTGGCAAAATTTACACGAACATCGGCAGCATTCGTCGGGGCTTTGATTTCCAGAATTTCAATTCTTTCTTCATACGCCGGTAAATCCTTACGCTACGCAGGCGGCTTTCATGCCGGTGTTGAGAGAAAACCCTAGTGAACGCCGGCAGCATTCCTTCCAGCATTAAGAAAAAAACGCTACTGTTTCCATCCTACGCCGTCTTTACGCCGGCAGCATAGATTCCCCAGGAGGCGGCGTACAATCTGTTAAAAATTGTAGAAATCCGAACTTTAATATTTGTCCTATAACCAAACTTAAACTTTTACAATTTACTTGTTTTGACTTTAAACTCATGCTATATCATCTCATGATTCATAATTCATTATATTTTCATCTTTATTTCCATATTTTACATCTCTCCTCTCCTAAAAAGAACTTTCGTCCTCGAAAGTTACTTGGATTATTGAAATATCTCGGGATATCTAGATCTCATGTCTTCCTCCAGCTCCCAAGTAGCTTCACGCTCTGTTTGATTCGTCTACTATACCCGAACATATTTGATAAATTTGTTCCTCAAAGGTTTCTCTTTAGAATCAACAACTTTTATCGACTTTTCCACTATAGTAAGATTTGGTTAAACATCTAACGGTTCAAGAGCAATGACTTCATTCGGATCCTGGAAATACTTTCTAAGCATTGACACATGGAACACATTGTGTACCCCTTTTAGGTTAGGCGGTAAGGCTAATCTGTAAGCCATGTCGCCTATCCTTTCTAATATCTTGTACGGTCCCACGTATCAAAGGTTTAACTTTCCTCGTAGTCCAAATCTGATAACCCCTTTTGTTGGTGATATCTTGAGCAATACATGCTCACCCACTTCGAATTCCAAGGGTATGTAATTTATCCGTGATTTGATTAGAATGTGTATGTAATTTCAGATACTACCAGCAAGTGTACTGGGTCTTGATCAAGTAATATAAAGTGAGTTGAGTATCGTTCCCATAAGGACTAAATTAACTATTAGATTGATATTAGCTTTTACTAATATTTAGGCAATCCAAATGTATCAGTTAACTATAACTAATTAATTATATCTACTATGAATGCAATGAGATTTTGAGAAGTTATATAAGATAAATGTGGGAAGGAACAGAATCCATCTTAATCTTTACTAATCATGCTGAATTTATATTATATGAATAATTAGGATTGTGGATATTTGTAAGAAATTGTAAAGACCTAAAACTATCAAGTTTTAGTGAACCAAAATAATCTATTAGCTTCCGCTATACAAATTATCAATGGAATCTAATTTACAATTATAAATCTTCCAATTCTATAATTGTCTAATATCCTAAATTAACTTCTCCTAATTCCTTAGTGAGAAATTAAAATAAAATATTGCATGAAGTACATGGAACAATTTCTAAATTAATATTAAACTTAATTGTTTCACAATTATTGTTTAATCTCAATTCATGAATTCCTATGAATCCTAATTCTTTTTCCAAATTCAGAATTCTTATCAATTCAATTTCAATCAGAAATAAAATAGATAATTAGGATTCAATACAAATATTCCATAATTCTAACAATCCTATAATATAAATTCAAGAATCATTTTAGCAAAATTAGGATTTTATCAATTCCCACAAAGAAAAGTTTAGCTACTCATGGATGATGATTCAATAATCAAATAAGAATATGTAATTGATAACATTATGAACAAATAATTCAGATAAATGAATTGCATAAGAAAGAGATTAGATATCACCAATTCAAATATTGCAATCTTCAATTACAATTCTTGAAAGCTTAAATCTCTATGAAATGTTAAAATTATTTGTATACTGAAGTACTCTCTATTTTGCTTCTGCTTTTTGCTTGTTCAACTAGAGGAGGGAAATCCCCTATTTATAGGAAAAATTTCATGCAAAGAATTAAATGAAAAATTGCAGTTTCACTTTGTACGCCGGCAGTTACAGATCCTACGCCGACGGCTTACAAACGGCGTATAGTCATTTTTTTCTTTGCGCAGGTAGTGCACTGGCAGCTTTCTTGTTCGGTTACAAATGTAGGCCGCTTCTATGCTGGCAGCTTAAATATAGATCTAACCGGCGTATGTAATGAAAAACGAAAGGTTGAACCAATTTATAACGAAAGCCATCCCAAAGCCGGCGGCTTTGATGCCGGCTTAAACAATCCATCAAATTTGGTCTTTTCATTTGTCTTCGAGCATGTGTTATCTACTTGTCGCTTCTGATCTCTGATCTACACTGCCTCAACACCGATGGCTTAGTATCCGGCGTAGGTTGTAACTCCTTTTGCGCTGGTGACGTTTAAACACTGATCTGCCAGCCTTTAATGTATGCTGGCCTATTCATCTTCTACACCGACGGCTTTCAAGCGACGTATAATTGGTTGAGTCAATCCTTGTAAAGCTGGCAGTGTAGGCAATGGCTTTGAATGAGTGCATCTTGTAAGCTGTCATAACGTCGGTGGCTTTGTAATCAGAATAGCCGACGTATCCTTGAATTTTTCCAATTTTCATTCCAAAGTTTCTTGTTTTGATTTCTTTGTCCAAATTAGACCTGAAATATGAATTTTAACCAAAACAAGTATCCATTCTAGCTATTTTGAATATCAACAAGTTGTATATAATATGATTTTACCAATTCCCCCACACTTGAACTTTTGCTTGTCCTCAAGCAAAATGAAGAACAAAATGAAATCTCTTATAGACAGCACAATTTTTCTAATTTGATCAGAATTTCTTTAACTTGCTTTTCTTGTATCTATTGCTCTAACCATACCAATTTCTTGTAATTAGAGTACTATAATCAAAATTGAGAAGTTAATCCAAACAAAACAAGTTTTAATCTCAATCTTTAACAAAAGAACATTCTATTCAAAAAGCAAATACACAATCCACTAAGGAAAAATACTCATTTAAACTTCATTGGATTTTTAGCTTTTATATATATTCTTAGTAACACTAAATGAAAGCATGTGGTATCTACTTTTTCCTTAGATTTTCTCCTTCTTTATTATAAGTCTCTTTTATTTGCATATTTGCATTCATTTTTCTTTTCTTTTTCAAGCACTTATTTTCTTTTTGGGAGGTTTTTGCCTCCATCTTTTTGCTTTTCAAAGTTCATGAATTGAACTTTTGCCTTTCTTCCCTTCTCGTTATAGTGAGTTCATTGAGTCGGCACATCCCAGGTCATCACCTAAGTGACCAGGTTTCAAAATACCCTAAGAACTCTTCCTCACTTTAACATTCAAGTTCAGATACTCATAACTCAAATTTTAAGTCAGAGGAGTAGTGGCTATGCTTGTTTCTTTCTTTTTGAATGCAATAACAAATCAAAGACTTATTTTTATAAAGGATCACTAAGTTTAAAAGTTTCTTCTACCTCTTTCACTAAGTGTTATAATTCAAAGAATATATACAAACTAAAATTTCCTAGAAGTAAACCTGTTTATTTTTCACAAAAGGACTCGACCAGCTCTTAAATTTCCAATTCCAAAGTTAAAAATAAAGTAAACTTGTTTCTTAAGGATTTTACAACTTAATTCTAACTTAGTAAACCAATCACAATACAGGTGAGTAAGATACTTTTACAAGTTAATTTCATTGCTTTCAGTCTTTACTTTGTACTATCTCCAATTCTTAAGAGATTTTTGAAAAAATTTTGGCAGAATTTCCCTATAATTTGCTTTCAAACCAAAAATACAAGGTGGGTGATAAGTCCTGTAAATCCTGTCAAATAATCCACAATCCAAACAGCTAGTAATCATGCAACTCATTCAATTCAATTATCCCTCCCCCACACTTCAACTAAACAGTGTCCTCACTGTTTCAAAATAATAGAACAGAAGAGAAAAGAAACATAAACAGAAACCTGTGTATTTTCCATTTTGTGAATCAGAAGCAAAATTCAGAGTGGAGAGATTGGCCCTGTAAGCTCTATAAAAGAAAAACAAAAAGAAAAATAAAAGCAATAAAAAACTAACTAATCATCACAAATCAAGTGAGTCTACCCACAAGGACTTGGGTGCTCAATATATATACAGGCCAAGATAAAAAAAAAAAAAACTCAATAAAGAACAAATGAGAGCTAGCAGGATCTCTAGCTCTCTGGCCCTGGACTGGCTCTGCTGGTATGCTCAGGACTATGTCTCTAGTATCTCCTGGGCTGGCTGTATGTGTATGCTCTGAACTGAGTCTATCTGTATGATGTGAACTATGCCTAGACTCAGTAGAAGTCTCATATGTCATCTCATCCCCTTTCTCTAGGTTCAAGCAGCAGATAGCAGTCTTCAATGCCTCAAAGATAGCTTTTCTAAACTTCTTGTTTTTCTTCCTCTCCTTATCCTGTCTATCTCTAAGCTCCTGAATTTGCTTCTTCAACTCCTGAACATCCAGCCTAAGCTGGTCCATATCATATGTAGAAGAAGTACCTGCAGGAGGGAGGAGCAGATGAAGATGGGATCTCAAAAGGCACATCACCAGGAAAGATATCCTAGAACTGAATCTCCTCCAAGACTGGTGGCTGAACTCCTCTGGGGTTTTTAAGCAATCCCCAGCCTCTGAATGGTGCTGATGAGATCTTTTTACTTTCAAATATCTCATCCCCTTAAGGAGCTTCAAATATTCCCATTCCTTTCAGCAATTTGGTGATGTAGCCACCACAACACAGGACTCTAGTCCTGGTATCATCCGCCTGCCTGTATATGAAATTTGCTATCTCCACCCCTAAATCAATTCTATAGCCTCTGATAAGGCTATACAGATAGAACATATCAAAGGTAGTCACCTTGCTGTGACTAGTCTTCTTGCAGCTCAGTGTATGTGCAAGGACGTGGTGGAGTAGCTTGTGCTCAACAGCACCAAATGAAGTGGCCAATGATTTGGAGGGAACAAATGGCTCATTTGCTCTCTCAGGAGGAACCAACTGATACCAATAAGCCTCCTGAGTCGTCTGATCATCTCCCCCAGGCCAATTATTGGGCAAATTGAAATTTTCCTCCTCCTCATCATACAATCCCAGGAGTTGGCCCATCTTCTTCAGCTTGACTTCTCTAATCTCACCAAATACCTGGAACTGAAATGTGGATTCAGCTCTGTCAGGGATATTCTTCAATGTGGATAAGAACTCAATAGTCAAGTTCTTATATGTTGGCTCCCTAAAATCAAATAGTCTAATCCAAGCTGGATCTTAGATTATGTTTTTGATCCTGTCAGTAATCCCATACTCATCTAGTAAACTCCAATCCAGGTATTGAGCCTCTTCTTTCGATCTTTAGCATACTGCTGACTGGACAACAGATTCCTGGTCTGAGAACCAGAAGTAGAGGCATCTGTAGTCTTTTGTTTTTCTGTTAGGAGCCATTCCTGCAATTTAAATTAAACTTAATTAGAACAGGGAATCAGAATTGGTGCACAATAAAGCTAAATTACATGAACTATGTTATTACAAAGCTTTGCACAATTCCAATGAAATTCTTGTTGAATACAATCCTAATTTATGCCTAATTCATTTCACAATATGATTTCAAACAGATTGGAGATCATAGGCATATTAACTAGTGAAGCTATTGACATGGAATTGATTGAAAATGTACACTTGCAAAACAAAGTCAAAGCTGGCAGCTTAGATTGGCCAGCTTAGACTTGAACGTTGGAATTTCAAATTTCACAAATAGAAATGATTTAAAAAAAATTTTCCATTAAAAGTTCTGTAAACACTTCTATACCAAATTTATCTTCAAATTTTCCAAAAATTCGAAATTCCAAGTTCAAATTGGAGCACAATTCATCGATTGGAGCTATAGAATAGTATGAAATTTCATTTTATGCAACAAATTGCAGTCAATTCTACAAAGCCCCAAATTTGAATTTACAAATGCACATAAGCTCAAGAACCCTAATTCGCATTTTTTCACAATTCATGAAACAACTCAGCACAAATTGGAATTAGCATGTATTGAACCGAAATGAAGCTTCAATAGACTATGAACAACATCCAAGCTATCAATTCTATGAAGATCCGAAGTCAGTCACATTCATCAATGCAAGAATCCATAAGCTAATCGACAGATTGAAAAACAGATGCAAAATGGATTAAAGCAAAGAAAAAAGAGCAAAGTTATAGAAACTTACTTGGGCAAGATGGATCAAACGCGATGGATCAAGGAATGAGCAGTGGATGCGTCGAGTGAGAGTGAGAGAGTGAATATTGAGAGAAATGAGAAAGAGAGAGAGAGACATACCTGTTAAATTCGATTTGCAGAACATACGCCGGCATTTTTATTGAGTACGCCGGCGGCTTACATGCCGGTGTAACAAAATTAAATTCATGCCGAGAGCAAATGGCGGCAGCTTACTCATTTACACTGCCGCGTACAGGTCTACGCCGGCTTCAAAGCTGGTGGCTTTTAAACCCAGGTGCCGGCTTTGATCGGGGTTTTTAAAGCCCTTGAAATTTTGAACATACTCTGCCTTCAACACCGACGGCTTAGAAAGTAAGAAGCCGGTGTAATTGTTGTTGCAAACGCTGGCACTAAGCCAACGGCTTTCACCTTCCATTTGTCGGCTTCTTGTACGGTGCTCAACTACTCTTCTTTTGACTTTTACGCCGGCTGAAAGCTGCGGCTTAAGTCCGGCTTTCCTTGATTTTTCAAAGCTGGCTCAAGGCTGGCAGCCTTATGCCGGCTTTCAGCTTCTTCAATTTTTTTAGATATCTTCACACTAAAAATTAAGTTAGTAAAAACAAAACAAATAAAACTATCTTAAATTAAACATGGGTTGCCTCCCAAGAAGCGCTTAGTTTAGAGTCGCTTAGCCCACTTTCCTCTCTTCATGGTTCTTTCAAATTCATGACAGTGGAGCACTATCATGGTTTTCCCTTTCATAAAATGTTTGAGCAAATGCCCATTTACCTTGAAAGTCCGATTATCATCAGTTTTCAATTCTACTGCGTAGGGAAAAACTTTGCAATTTCAAATGGTCCTGACCATCTTGATCTCAACTTTCCTGGAAACAACTTCAAACGAGAGTTATAAAGTAAAACTTTTTGTCCAGGCAAAAACTCCCCTTGATAATGTTTCTATCATGCCATTTCTTTGCTCGTTCTTGTAGATACGAGAATTCTCATAAGCTTCATTCCTCCATTCATCCAATTGATTCAATTGAAGCAATCTTTTCTCACCTGCAGCTTTTTCATCAAAATTAAGGAATTTAATGGCCCAATATGCCTTGTGCTCAAGTTCTACAGGAAGATGACATGATTTACCAAAAACAATCATAAATGGGGACATTCCAATAGGGGTTTTAAAAGCAGTTCTATAAGCCCATAATGCATCATCTAATTTTAAAGACCAATCTTTTCTAGATGCATTAACAGTTTTTTCCAAAATTCTTTTTATCTCCCTATTGGATACCTCAACTTGTCCACTTGTTTGTGGATGATAGGGGGTAGCAATTTTGTGTGTAACACCATATTTTGACAAAAGTTTTTCAAATTGCTTGTTACAAAAATGTGATCCCCCATCACTAATGATAGCTCTAGGCACCCCAAATCTGGTAAAAATATTCTTTTTCAAAAATTTCAAAACTACTCGGGCATCATTTGTTTGTAAAGCAACAGCTTCCACCCATTTAGAAACATAATCAACTGCCACAAGTATATATTTGTTTGAAAAAGATGAGGGAAAAGGACCCATGAAATCAATTCCCACACATCAAAAAGCTCAATTACCAGTATATTGTTTTGTGGTAATTCATGTTTCTTGGAAATATTACCAATTCTTTGACATTGAGCACAAGACAATAAATATTTCCTGCAATCGCGAAACAATTTAGCCCAATAAAATCCAGATGATAAGACCTTAGCTGCAGTCCTTTGAAGACCAAAATGACCTCCTTCTTTTTTGAATGACATATTCAGGCACACAACGTCTAATTTCTTGGTCAGCACATTTTTTGAACAAATATGGTTCATCCCAAAAGTAGCTTTTTACATCATGCAAAAACTTTTTCTTTTGTTGATAAGACAAACCATATGGAATGATTTTGCTAACCAAGTAATTGACATAATCAGCATACCAAGGCAAATTAGGATGTCTACTGCATGCAATTGTTCATCAGGAAACTTTTCATTGATAGGAATATCTAAACTATCAGATTCTAGTCTAGATAAATGATCAGCAATCACATTCTCAGTTCCCTTCTTATCCTTAATCTCAAGATCAAATTCTTGCAGCAACAATATCCATCTAATCAACCTTGGCTTTGCATCAGCTTTAGCAAACAAGTATTTCAAAGCAGCATGATCAGTATATACTATGACTTTAGATCCTATCAGATAAGGCTAAACTTGTCACAAGCAAATATAACAGCAAGAAGTTCCTTTCAGTTGTGGCATAGTTTCTTTGAGCCTCATTCAAAGTCCGACTAGCATAGTATATAACATGAAAAACTTACCTCTTCTCTGACCCAATACTGCTCCTACAGCAAAGTCGCTGGCATCACACATAAGTTCAAAAGGTAGCTCCCAATCTGGTGCAATAATCACTGTGTAGATGTGAGCTTTTCCTTTAATAAGTTAAATGCCTGCAAACAATTGTCATCAAAATTAAACATTGTATCTTTCTCAAGAAGATTGCAAAGGGGTTTAGAAATTTTAGAGAAGTCTTTAATAAATCTCCTATAAAAACCAGCATGTCCTAAAAAACTTCTAACTCCCTTAACAGTGGTGGTGGTAATTTTCTATGATCTCAATTTTGGCCTTATCAACTTCAATTCCTCTCACTGAAACTTTATGACCCAAAACAATCCCTTCTTTACCATGAAATGACATTTTTCCCAGTTTAAAATCAAATTTGTTTCTTTGCATCTTTGAAGAACACAAGCTAAGTTTTCTAAACATGCTTCAAAAGACTTTCCAAAAACAGAAAAATCATCCATAAAAATTTCAATAAAATTTTCAAGCATGTCAGAAAAATAGCCATCATACACCTTTGAAAAGTAGCAGGTGCATTGCAAAGACCAAAGGGCATCCTCCTAAAAGCAAAAGTGCCATAGGGACAAGTAAAAGTGGTTTTTTCTTGGTCATCAGGAGCTATAGAAATTTGATTATAACCAGAATAACCATCTAAAAAGCAATAATAATCATGCCCTGCAAGTTTTTCTAACATCTGATCAATGAAAGGAAGGGGAAAGTGATCTTTTCTGGTGGCATCATTTAATTTCTATAATCAATGCAAACTCTCCACCCAGTTACAGTACGAGTAGGAATCAAGTGATTTTCTTCATTTTTCACTACAGTCATACCACCTTTCTTTGGTACAACTTGAACTGGACTTACCCACTTACTATCAGAGATAGGATAGATAATACCTGCATCAAGTAGTTTCAAAACTTCCTTTTTTACTACCTCCTTAAGTGTTGGGTTAAGTCTCTGTGGTTGAACTGTAGGTTTGTACTCAGCTTCCATCAAGATTTTGTGAGTGCAAATTATAGGGCTAATTCCCTTGATATCAGCAATAGTCCAACCAATTGCTTCTTTATGCTTCCTTAGAACTCCAAGCAGCTGCTGCTCTTGTTCACCTGTCAAATAAGATGAAACAATTATTGGCAAAGTATCTCCAGTTCCTAGAAAAGCATATTTTAAATGTGAAGGAAGGGGTTTAAGCTCAAGATTTGGTGGCTGTATCAATGATGGTACTGGCTTGCTTTCACTAGTGCCTAGCTCCTCATAATATCTTCCTTTGATTTGGTGCACTTTCTCAACTTCTTCTTCCTCTTGCTCATCATCACTCCATTCATCAAGATTTCTTAAAACAGATTCCACAGTCTCTACACCTACATTCTCTTCAACAGACTCAGAAATAAACTCATCAATAATATCAATAGTATAACAGGAACCTTTATCAAATCTTTTCATTGCATCATAAACATTAAAGGTTACCTGATCATTTTCTACCCTTAAAGTGAGTTTACCTTGTTCCACATCAATTAATGCTTTACCGGTTGCAAGGAATGGTCTGCCAAGAATCATTGGGACTTCACGATCCTCATCCATTTCCAAGACTATAAAGTCTACAGGAAATATGAACTTGTCAACTTTCACCAAAACATTTTCAACAATACCACGTGGGTATTTGACACTTCTATCTGCAAGTTGCGGTGACATGAGTCTCCTTGCATTCTTCAAGTCCTAATTTCCTGAAAATGGATAAGGCATAAGATTAATACTTGCACCAGAATCAATAAGTACTTTATCAAAATGAAATTTTCCTATAGTGCAAGGAACAGTAAAACTCCCCTGATCTCTTTGTTTGGTAGGCAAGTGAGGTAGACTTTTCTGCAAAATCATGGAGCATTCTCCTGTAAGCATCACTGGTTCATTTCCATCAATCCTTCTCTTCTTAGTAAGCAATTCCTTGATAAATTTTGCATATGAAGGCATTTCTTGAATCACTTCTAAGAATGGAATATTGATTTGCAACTTCTTGAAAACATCCAGAAACTTTGAAAATTGCTCATCCAATTTTTGTTGCTTCAATCTTCCTGGAAAAGGAATAGGTGGAACATAAGCTCTTACTTCAGGTGATTTTTGCACAGATTCCTCCATCTTTTGTTTTCCCTTGTCTTTGACTGGAATCTCCTCATTTTCTTGAACTTTTGCCTCAGCAGGCTTAACTTCTTTGCCACTTCTCAAAACTATAGCATTTACGGTTTTAGGATTTTCCTCAGTGTTGCTCGGTAGAGAACCAGATGGTCTATTACCAATTTGCTGAGCAAGTTGATGGAATTTCCCTTGAAGATCTTGAATAATTGCATGCTGATTGTTGAGTGTGGTCTGAGTAGTTTGAATGAAAGTCTTCAACAATTCATCAGTTGAAATTTGATTTTGCTGAGGTGGAGGTTGAGTATTTCTTATGGGACCTTGTCTTTGAAATCCAGGTGGGGGCTTGAAAACATTTGCATCATTTTGTAGAAAGATTTGGATGATTACGCCATTCTGGATTATAAGTATTTGAATATGGTCCATAATTAACCCTTCCAAATTTCCAACATAGTTGAGTTGCTCTCCACTTGATGATGTGTGTTAGTACCATGAGGACAATCATAAACTGGATGTGGTCCTGAGCACAACTCACAAGTAGCAACTGATTAGTATTCAAAGAACTAGATGCTACAAGTTTACTACTTGTGTAGTTAAAGCTGAAACTTGAGCAGTGAGCTGTTGCATGGATTCACTATCTTGAAAGATTCCACCTTTGATCTTTTCTTTCACAGCTCCAGTTGTGAGCACTAGAAGCTAATTCTTCAATTAATGCACTAGCTTCATCATATGTTTTTCCCATGAGTGATCCTCCGGATGTAGCATCCACCAATGATCTCAAAGTCTCATCCAAACTGAGATAGAAATTTTCAATCAAGAGATTATCCGGAAGTCCATGATGTGGGCATTTCCTAACTGCTTCTTTGAATCTTTCCCAAGCTTCATATAATGATTCACTAGGAAATTTTGTGAAGTTGGTGATCTCGTTTCTTAATCTGGCAGTTCTGGCAGAAGGGAAAAATCTCTTCAAAAATTTTGTTGTCAAGTCCGCCCATGAAGTAATGGACTCGGGTTATTAGGAGTTGAACCAAGCCAATGCTTTATCCCTTAAAGAGAAAGGAAAAAGCTGCATTCTAATGGCCTCATTTGTTACGCCATTAAGTTTGACAGTATTGCAATATTGGAGGAATTTGGCAATGTGTTCATCCGGTGTTTCATTTGGATATCCTCCAAATCGATGTGATTCAACCATCTGAATCAATGCTGGTTTATGCTCAAAATTGTTAGCTTGAACTGCAGGTCTTCTCACAGCAAGACCTTGAACAGTTGGTACAGTATAATCCCGAAGTGCTCTAACAGGTACAACTTGAATTGGATTGTTGTTGTGATCATTGTTGCCCTCATTGTTTCTTGGTTCATTTTCTGCCATTTCTTCTTGTCTTCTGTTTTCTCTTCTTTGTTGATGCAGGGTTCGTTCTATTTCAGGATCAATTGGTAGAAGTTCCCTACTTCTACTCCTATGCATGTAACCTGCAAAAAGAAAAGAAAATAATCAATTCTTGGAAAAACACCTAAACTACTAGCAAAACTAAAAGTAATCTAATATTAATTTGGTCCCCGGCAACGGCACCAAAAACTTGATCTGATTAGAATGTGTATGTAATTTCAGATACTACCAGCAAGTGTACTGGGTCTTGATCAAGTAATATAAAGTGAGTTGAGTATCGTTCCCACAAGGACTAAATTAACTACTAGATTGATATTAGTTTTACTAATATTTAGGCAATCAAAATGTATCAATAACTAACTAATAATTATATCTACTATGAATGCAATGAGATTGTGAGAAGTTATATAAGATAAATGTGGGAAGGAACAAATCCATCCTAATCTTTACTAATCATGCTGAATTTATATTATATGAATAATTAGGATTGTGGATATTTGTAAGAAATTGTAAAGACCTAAAACTATCAAGTTTTAGTAAACCATAAAATAATCTATTAGCTTCCGCTATACAAATTATCAATGGAATCTAATTTACAATATAAATCTTCCAATTCTATAATTGTCTAATATCCTAAATTAACTTCTCCTAATTCCTTAGTGAGAAATTAAAATAAAATATTGCATGAATACATAGAACAATTTCTAAATTAATATTAAACTTAATTGTTTCACAATTGTTGTTTAATCTCAATTCATGAATTCCTATGATCCTAATTCTTTTTCCAAATCATTAGAATTCTTATCAATTCAATTTCAATCAGAATTAAAATAGATAATTAGGATTCAATACAAATATTCTATAATTCTAACAATCCTATAATATAAATTCAAGAATCATTTTAGCAAAATTAGGATGATGATTCAATAATCAAATAAGAATATGCAATTGATAACATATGAACAAATAATTCAGATAAATGAATTGCATAAGAAAGAGATTAGATATCACCAATTCAAATATCGCAATCTTCAATTACAATTCTTGAAAGCTCAAATCTCTCAAATCTATGAAATGTTAAAACTATTTGTATACTGAAGTACTCTCTATTTTTCTTCTGCTTGTTGCTTGTTCAACTAGAGGAGGGAGATCCCCTATTTATAGGAAAAATTTCGTGCAAAGAATTAAATGAAAAATTGTAGTTTCACTTTGTACGCCGGCAGTTACAGATCCTACGCCGACGGCTTATAGACGGCGTATAGTCATTTTCTTCTTTGCGCAGGCAGTGCACTGGCAGCTTTCTTGTTCAGTTACAAATGTAGCCGCTTCTACGCCAGCGGCTTAGATATAGATCTAACCAGCGTATGTAATGAAAAATGAAAGGTTGAACCAATTTATAACAAAAGCCGTCCCAATACCGCGCATCTTTGATGCCGGCTTAGATAATCCATCAAATTTGGTCTTTTCATTTTTCTCCGAGCATGTGTTATCTACTTGTCGCTTCTAATCTCTAATCTACACTGCCTCAATGTCGACGGCTTAGTATACGACGTAGGTTGTAATTCTTTTGGTGCTGGTGATGTTTGAACTTTGATCTGCCGACCTTCAGTGTACGCTGGCCTATTTATCTTCTACGCCAGCGGCTTTCTGGCGGTGTATAATTGTTTGAGTCAATCCTTGTAAAGCTGGCAATGTAGGCAGCGGCTTTGAATGAGTGCATCTTGTAAGTCGTCTCAATGCCGTGGCTTTATAGTCAGAATAACCGGCGTATCCTTGAATTTTTCCAATTTTCATTCCAAAGTTTCTTGTTTTGATTTCTTTGTCCAAATTAGACCTAAAACATGAATTTTAACCAAAACAAGTATCAATTCTAGTTATTTTGAATATCAACAAGTTGTGTATAATATGATCTTATTAGTCCGCATAGCTCTTTTGCCGACTCTGAGCAGCTTGTAACCTCTATCTAATCAAACTAACTTTATCGACTGCATCCTAAACCAACTCGGGTCCCAACATTTGTCTTTCACCTACTTCATCCTAGTGAATAGGTGATCTGCACTTCCTACCATACAGCGCTTCAAATGGAGGCATACCAATCGAAGCTTGATAGCTATTATTATATGAGAACTCTACTAATGGCAGATACTTTTCCCAAGATCCTTTAAAGTCCAATACGCATGCCCTCAACATGTCTTCTAAGGTCTGAATAGTCCTTTCCGACTGACCATTTGTCTGTGGGTGATAAGCTGTACTGAATACCACTTTCATTCCCAACGTTTGATGTAAACTCTTCCAAACCTTCCCACAAACCTCGTTTCTCGATCTGATATAATGGATACTAGCACTCCATGCAACCTCACAATTTCTTTAATGTACAACTGAGCTAACCGTTCCAACTTATATCCGGTCTTGATAGGTATGAAATGAGCTGCTTTCATGAGGCGATCCACAATAACCTAAATCGAATCAAACTTCTCTTTCGTCTTGGGTAAAGCGGAAACGAAATCCATCGTGATGTGTTCCCACTTCTACTGTGGTATTTGCAACGGTTTCAACTCTCCTGCCGGTCTTCGGTGTTCGATATTTATCATCTGACATGTGTGACACATAGAGATGTATTCTGCAATTTCCTTTTTCATGTTATTCCACCACTACAACTTTTTCAAATCCTGGTACATCTTGTTCCCTCCTGGGTGTATGGAATAACTAGAATAGTGCACTTTCTTTAGCAGTTCTTTCTTTAAATCTCCTTGAATCGGCACACATAACCTTCCTTTGTACCGCAAAAATACCTTCCATCAACATAAATTATGGTGCTCGTCCCATTTCCATTCTTCTTTTGATCTCCAAATACTCTGATCAACTAACTAACTTGCTTTAATTCTGTCCACAAGAGTAGGCTGTATTCTCATATTAGCCAATCGTTCATCTACTTGTCTTGTGACTATCTCTAATCCGAATTTCCTCATATCATCAATCAGATGCCGTTCTATAGTAACCATAGCTGCCAAATTCACTACCTGCTTTCTGCTCAACGGATCTGCCACGACATTTGCTTTCCCCGAGTGGTACTGTATGTTGATGTCGTAGTCCTAATCAATTCCAGCCACCTACGCTGCCTCATATTCAATTCCCTCTGTGTGAATATATACTTGAGACTCTTGTGATCTGTGTACACTTTGCATCTCTCACCATACAAATAATGTCTCCAAAGCTTTAAAGTGTATACAACTGCTGCTAGTTCCAAGTCATGCATAGGATAATTCTTCTCATACGGTTTCAACTGTCTCGAGGCATATCCAATAACCCTGCCCCTTGCATCAAAACACATCCTAATCCCTGAATGGAGGAATCACTATAGATTGCATATTCCTTACCACTCACTGGCAATGCTAACACTGGCGCTTTCACTAATATATCTTTAAACAACTGGAAACTGTTTTCACACTTCTCACACCATTCGTGCTTAATCCCTTTCTGTGTCAACCTCGTCAAAGGACTGGCAATCTTAGAAAAATCTTCCACAAATTGCCGATAATAACCTGCCATTCCCAAAAAACTTCTGATTTCTGACACAGTTTTAGGTCTTGGCCATTCAACCACTGCTTTGATTTTCTCGAGGTCTACTGATATTCCACTTCCATCTACTACATGCCCCAAGAATGATACCTGCTCCAACCAAAACTCGCATTTTGAAAGCTTGGCATATAACCACTCCTCTTTGAACTTGTTCAAAACCAATATCAAATGTTCCTCATGTTCTTCCTTATTCCTCGAGTATACCAAAACATCATCTATGAACACTGCCACGAACATATCAAGGTATTCTCTGAAAACTCGGTTCATTAGATCCATAAACACTGTCGGAGTATTCATTAATCCAAAAGGCATGACCATGAATTCATAGTGTTGATACCTCATCCTGAAAGCAGTTGTCTGAATATCCTCTGCCTTTACCCTCAACTGATGATATCCAGATCTCAAATCAATCTTAGAGAAAACTGAAGCTCCTGTTAACTGATCAAACAGGTCGTCAATCCTCGGTAACGGATACTTATTCTTTATCGTCACTTGATTTAGCTCCCTGTAGTCTATACATAATCGCATGCTTCCATCTTTCTTCTTAACGAAAAGTACTAGAGCTGCCCATGGCGATACACTCGGTCGTATGAACTTTTTCTTTGACAGATCATCCAACTGTGCTTTAAGTTCTATCAACTCAGTAGGAGCCATCCTATAAGGTGTTTTTGATATCGGTGTAGTTCCTGACACCAAATCTATTCCAAACTCCACTTCCCTCATAGGTGGTAATCCAGGTAGATCATCTGGAAAAACTTCTGGGTACTCGCTCACAACTGGTATATCTATTACTTCCACTATCTGTTTATCTTCCTTTATCATCGATGCCAAAACTGATTTACCCCACAACTCATAAGTTGGTAGCATTAGGGGTCTTTGTGCCACTAACTTATACTCAAACCGATCTTCATCAGGTAAATCAAACTCTATCACTAGATGATGGCAATATATAACAGCATGATATTTTGCTAGCCAGTCTACTCCCAGAATAACATCAAAATCCACCATATCAATCACAATCAAATCAACAAGTAAATGTCTACTTTCTATCACAATATCCATAGATCTACAAACTCTATCCAAAACAGATCCAAAACCCAAAGGAGTACTAACAGATACCACATCAGACATGATCTCCACACATAAATCACATGTACTCACAAAAGATTCAGATATGCATGAGAAGCTAGCACCAGTATCAAATAAAACATAGGTACTATGCTGTAATATAGATAACATACCCACAATAGTGTCTATAGAAGCTGTCTCACTCCTCTGAAGAGCATAAATCTTGGCTGGTGCTCGCTGACTCTGTCCAAAGGAAACTCCGCCCAACTATCCCCCTTTGCAGTCCACTGCTCTATGTCCTCTCTGACCACATTTAAAACAGAAAACTTGTGGAATTGTCTTCTCTGTGCAAACATTACTCTTATGTCCCAACTTTCCACATGAAAAACACGCGTTCTTTGTCTACTTGCAGTCCCTCAAGTCGTGTGGCCCAAGGCATCTACGACATCTCTTATCAGAACTCTGCCCTACAGATCTGTAGTGCTGCACAAATGGTTTCTTTCCTTTATCCTGGGTAACAACACTGACAGCTGGTCTCTTCCCCAGATATACCTGATTCCTCGGTGGTTCTCGGCTCCTGATTCTACTCAAACCCTGCTCAATCATCTTAGCCTTGTTCACAACTGCTGCATAATTGCTCAGATCCATCAATTTCACCTGGTATTGTATCTTCGGTTCCAATCTAGTGATGAATCGACTAACTTTTGCTTCCTCACTTTCTTTCAATGCATCAGTAGAAACCTCATCAATCTGTGTAACTCAGCCTCATATTCCTCAACCGAAAGCTTTCCCTACTGCTGCGTGTAATAATCTTGCAACATCTTTTGCTTAATGCTTGTCGGGAAGTATTCTCTGAAGAAAGCCTGGTGAAACATCTGCCATGTAACCATCCCTGCATGTGCCTCTTAGTACTCGTCCACTAGTTATTTGCCTTACCAGACAGCAAATATGATGCATACTCCACCTTCTTGTTCTCAGGAATGTCCAATGTTGCAAATATTTTCTCCACTTCCTCTATCCATACCTGAGCTTCTAATGGTTTTCCTGGCACTGGCTCAAACTTGTGCACTAAATCCACAAACTTGTTAAGGCTCATCACATCTGGATGTCGGGCTCCATTACCCCCATTTCCATTTAACCTTTATGCCTCCTACCTCCAAGCATTAGCATTTTCTTAGACTATCTACATGTCCCTCCTCATATCCTGCTGCTGCTGACTTACTACTCCTAACAGGCATTCACATAGCCTGCATGAGCTGTGCTGCATCCATTGGTGCTTGACCTGCCGGTAGAGGTGGTAAATTCTCATTGTGAGCCTAATGTTCATCCTCATTTTCCTCAGCATTTCTTCTCCTAGGCGGCATTCTAAAACAAATAAAATTTCCTAGATTAGAACAAGGGTATCCAACTTGATACAACAACTTAAATCTAAACATCAATAGCTTAACTAAACAACAACCCTCTTTATCTACCCCTCTCATCATATCTCACCATCCTAAGGAGTCAAAACTTAGGTCTACCAGATTCAAAACCTATTGCTCTGATACCAAATAAGCTGTAACGCCCTAACCTATTGGCATTACAACCCGCCACATGTCCTCTCTTAATAGGACATGCTAAGGCTTAAATTTCCATAAATAACATGAATATCACCTGTATAACTCACAAAGTATAAAAGAAGACATGCGGTCCTCATAAATAAACCATCTGATAGGAACATAATCTCCATAACCAGAAAACTAGACATTGTTGACATAACTGCAGGTCAACAAGTCGAACCATACCCTAAAACTATTACAACATATAAAACTCCAAATATAACTGAAAATCCAATGAACAGAACATGAATCTAACACCGAATAACAATAGACATAAAAAGTCTTCCTTGATCCATCCTATGTCATCTATGACTATACAACTAGTCATCAACAGGATATTTAGGACCGCTAACGCCATCCCATCCTCATAGATGATATCAAAACCTGATAGATCATATATCATACTATCATCACCTGCACCTGAAATATAATAGAATGAGCAGCGAAGCCCAGTACAATAATATCCAATCCAGTCAAGCAAGGTTATGCACATACAACATGTATAAGAATATGTAACTAAACTAAATGCATACAATAGATTATTATCTATTTTAGTCCAGTAAAACAACACAGTTCAGAATCCAGTATACATAAATCCCGAACTCAGAGTACTCAGACTCTACTTTAAAAACAACCAATTGATTTTGAAAATAAGTAATCATATACATATATGGATGAGTGGATACTCCCCAAACATCCCAATTCTTGAACACGTAAATTCTACTAGAATCATATCCTAGCACGAGTCCACTTGGGACAACCTCACGCTAAGATGATCAGGGTGCCTCACCAGTATCACTGTCTGCTAGGTCTTTACTGGTCAAAGCCAACCACAACCAAATAGACAATTATTAAGCCAAATATTTATTAAGTTCATTATGCAATTCTATTCCTACATCTATTCACAAAATTCTAATTTGCAAGCATATACACCAAACAATGGATTGGTCGTACCTTTTATATTCAGGAGATAACTTGAACTACTCAAAGACAACCGTCAACAACTACTAGAAAACCAAACCACAACACAACCAGCCACTACCACCAAACTCTCAAACTCCCAAACCCGATAAACAACAACTCCAATCTCAACCTGTAACCTATCAACATATATCAAATCACCAACATTCATAGATAAATCAAACTTAACATAAAACAACTTATCTACACTAACCTGATTTAGAAATCTCCGTTATTGCACTGTCTATTCCGATCAAACTCCACAATTATCCTCAAGAATAACAAGGAACCGCACAAAACTCTATAATCACCAAATATTTTCACGAAAACCTTAATTCGCATAACATAAAGAACATATAGGGATTGTTTAACTCGTATTTTGTTTGAATCCATCATAGAGGAGATTAACTTACTATTTTGAATCACTAAAACCTGTCTTGTATTCACCAATTCACAGGTTTCACACGTGCTAGGGTTTTTCTCCAAAAACCTTCATGCAAAAATTCAACCAAACCCTAAGAAACTTATATAAATTTGTATATAATCCAAATGAGAAGGTTAAGATCACTTACTTTGGATCAAAAATGCTCTCCAGATGATTCTCCAAGCATGGATCTCTAAGAACACTCCAAAACCCTCTTTCATGCAAGAAGAAAATAATAAACGAAAATATGTCGGAAATGTTTTTTGCGTCTTGTATTTATAGAAATTTGATCATACGCCTGCGGCGTACTTATAGATCTTGCCGGTGTACACCATACGCTGGCAAAATTTACACGAACGCCGACAATGTTCGTCGAGGCTTTGATTTCCAGAATTTCAATTCTTTCTTCATACGCCGGCAAATCCTTATGCTACGCCGACGGCTTTCATGCCGGTGTTGAGAGAAAACCCTAGTGAACGCCGGCAGCATTCCTCCCAGCATTAAGAAAAACGCTACTGTTCCCATCTTACGCCGTCTCTACATCGGTGGTGTAGATTCCCCAAGAGGCGGCGTACAGTTTGTCAAAAATTGTAGAAATCTGAACTTTAATATTTGTCCTATAACCAAACTTAAACTTTTACAATTTACTTGTTTTGACTTTAAACTCATCCTATATTATCTCATGGTTCATAATTCATTATATTTTCATCTTTATTTCCGTATTTTACAGGTTTTCTGCTTTAAGTGTGGATAGAGAGGACACCAAGCAGTGGATTGCAAAGGAGGGCAGCTTGGCAAAGTTTATTCTAGCCCGGGACAGCGAGCACCAGCAAAGGTATATGCTCTTCAGCGTAGTGGGACATCTAGTGTAGCCACTATAGCGGGTATGTTTCCTATACTCTAGCATAGTGCATTCGTATTGTTCAATACTGGTGCTAGCTTTTCTTGTGTTTCTGAATCGATTGTGGATATATGTGGTTTATCTATTGAGCACATGTCAGATTATGAATCTGTTAGTATACCTTTGGGATGTGGATCTATGTTGGATAGAGTATGTAGGGATATGGATATTGAGATAAAGGGTAGACATCTACCTGTAGATTTGATTGTATTAGACATGTTGGATTTTGATATGATTTTGGGAGTTGATTGGTTGGCAAAGTACCATGTGCTGATAGATTGTCACAATTTAGTTGTGGAGTTCAGTTTACTTGATGAAGACTAGTTTTCTTTTAAGCTAGTAGTGTAGGGACCTCCAGTTCTACCTACCTATGAACTGTGGGGGAGATTGGTTTTGGCTTCTATAGTGAAAGAGGATAAGCAGGTATTAGTTTTGTCACACCCCGAAGGATACCCTAAACGTGACAGTCCCCGTACAACAATTTAAAGCCTAAGAATGACCACCTCAGTCACGCGAAGGCTTCCATACTATGTACAAGGCGTCTAACACATAAAGGAGACACATCGGAATGATACATTTTATGTTGATACAATTGAGTAACAATGTAAAGGAAATAAAACTACTATACTTTCGATACAAACCACTATACTTCAAAATACAAATCATTCAACTTCAATTACATTCATCCACAGACTTCCCTACATAAACTATTACAAGACAAATAAATAGCTGATAACTTCAAACATTCGTATCTTTGCCAAAATCCCGGAGTCATTCCCGGCTCCAACCAATTCAGTCCCCACTTTGCATTCTTGAGATAACCTGTTCATTTAAACAACTATAGGGGTATAAGCTACACTAGCTTAGTGAGAATTCCCTTAATTCCGTACCATAACAAGCAAGTTATAATCAACCATATGCTATGCATGAACAAACACATGAGCAAAATTATGTATGGGTATCCGGAACCCACACAGAACATTTACGCCCTCCGTATCTTGGGTTAGGGATGGTATTGAAGTCTACACGATGCTGCTAGTCCCCAAGCCCTCGGCTCATAGCACTCGCCTCGGCTAGGCTCACATGGAATGCATCCCCGATGCGCCTTAGTTCCTATGAATGAGCTCTGATCCGGGTCTCATTATCCAAACGAGTCCTCGGACCATACCGATCGACCTGCGTAGGAGTAGCACGCTACCAAATGCAATATGTCCGATGCGATGCATGATCAATTTACTTTTTGCTTAGGTCAAAATATTTATACATTCTTTAGAGTGACCAACCAATATCATACATATAACAGAAATAATATGAACAGTGCAGTTATCCAATCAAATCGTGGTTTCGATATGCTTTAGTATTCTTTCATACATTCATCACAGTCTCATCAATATCCCATCCCCATTCATATCGATTTTTATCTTGTTCCTATAATTCTAATGCAACTAACTACAAGCACAATCAAGGTAACAAAACAAGGAGAAAACTCACTCGGCCATTGGATCACCGGTCTTCTAGTAATAATAATCCGGTGGTAGGGAATCGTCGATCTCGGGATCTCCTAAAAAGGAAGAAATACTCTAATAAGTATTTCAACTCAAACTAATCTAAACGATCCTATACGAACTATAAATTCGTAATTCTCGTCCTAAGCGGGAATTCCAACTTAAAACGGCCATAACTTGGTCATTTTAACTCGGAATCTCGCAAATTATATATCGATTTCTATCTACTTCGAAAGATCTATCTAATTCTAATATTATTTTCAAGTTTTGAAAACTTTGAAGCTTCGAAAAGTTCGGATCAGATTAGGACAGCAACAATTTCAATTCCGAAAAAATAGTTTTGTAAATGTTTGTAATGTTCCTACTATATAAATTGGCTATACATGCAATATGAATGATTCCTAACATGAATGGCATGAGATGAGCTCAATGTATGCATGATCTTGATGATTTTTGCTAAAAAAAATTTTATAACCTTTTATTTTGCAAGACCAAATAACAACTACTTATGAAAAATCTAGTTTTCTAACTTTTATCATTTCCATTTGTTTTGGATTTGTACTTAAGAAAATATAATTATTTTTGTCAAAATTGAGTCTTCATTATATATATTACTTATGACCTTCATTTCTACATAAAAATTTCCATTTTACACTTTGTAAATATGTTTTCCAATATGATTTACTCAAAAATCCGAATTTTAGAAAATCCACTTTTTGAATGATTCATTTGGGGAAAACTTGTTTAAAGCATTAAAATTTAAGGCTTTACTATATCAATTACCTAAGGACTTCATTTAACACATAAAACTTGCAATTTGAGCTCAAATACTAAGTGATTACTTATGCATCATCTCAAATTACGAATTTGACAATTGATCACTAACTCAAAATTTTTCATTTTAATTCCATTACTTGTTTAACACCTTACTCATGCCTAAACTCATTTTAACTTGTAAAAATCATTGTTAATGATATCTATTACCTATATACTTCATTTTTCACATAAAACATGAGTTTTGGAGTTGATACATGGGTTCTAAAAATTGGTCTTGGTTGGGATCCGAATTTACAAAATTCATTTTTGGTTATATCTTTTGATAAAATCTATCTAAGCTCATGAAAATCCATTCCTTACATATCATATCTTATGAGCCTTTCATTTCTTAAATAAAAACTTCATTTTTGAGTTGGAAAACATGTTTTTAAAATAGGCCTTGGCCAAAATCCGAAAATGAATTTTTATTTGAAAATAACTTTTGAAAATCACATTAGATTCTTGTAAAAAGAAGTCTTGATGATATTCATATATTAAGCCTTCATTTTCTTAAGAAAAATTTACATTTTGACACTTGGAAAGTGGTTTTTAAATATTGGTCTTGCCAAAATACGAATTTCACAATTTTGTTCAAGTTCAAATCTAAGATCTACACATAATATGAACATACACCTAGATGAAACCCATGAAAACAAACTTTAAACTCATAGATCTAAACTTTGCTCATCAAAATTACTCATTTATGTATCTATACCCTAAGCCCTTCATTTTAAATGAAAAATACACATTTTGAAGTTGAAAAACCACTTTTCTAACTATGGTTCCATTTTCATCCGAATTTTCAAAATTGATTTTTGTTGAAAAAAAATAGATCTTGGGTTTCCTACAACTTTCCCACCATCATCAAGCTATAGCAAGTTGTTCATGAACATAAACAAAATCTAATGCATCTATGAACTCAAAACTTTAGATCTAGTTTTCTAAACTAGTTTTACATGCATGAATCACTAAGATAGACATGTAGATGCTAGATCTATGCATAAATCATAAGGAATAACAAAAATAACAACTCAAATACAAGATCTATGGCATAAACAAAAATCAAAGCTATAAAAAGTTAGATCTACAATATATCAACTTTAAACAAGAAAATAATTGAATACAAGATAATAAAAGTAGAGAAAAGGAGAGTTTCATTTTTGGCATCATCATCCTAAGCTTTTAAGCTTATGGAAGGTCATTTGATGCATGAAACCTTCATTACACTTTACCTATATCACCTATGGAGGCTTTGAGATGAAGATTTGCTTAAAAATCTTCAAGAAATGCATGGAGGCTCAAGAATGGAATGGGGGCAGCTTGGTTCTTCTAAGAACAAGAGCAAAAATGAGAGGAAAAGAGAGGAAAAAGAGAGAGAAAAGTTAAAGAATGAAAGAGGGAAAGTGAGTAAATGAAAGAGAGAGAAAATGAGTGTTTTAATGAATGAAAGAAGAGAAAAAAAAAAAAACAAGGCAGCCAAATAACCCATGCTGCACGTGAAATGTAGAGAGAGGAGAAGAGGGTTTTGTTGAAATTTGACTCAAAATTGAATTGTATAATTAATGTGTAATGTAACTTTTTGAAGAAGGATTGAAATATAATTAATTTTAGTCAAAATAGGAGTAAATGAAGGACAATGGCAGCCATAAAGAGGGTCAAAAATCTGCCATCAATTGTGGGATAATGTGTAGAAAGATTGAAGTGAAAAGAAGTGATATGTGTAAGGTGTACTTGAAGGTATGGGTTGTAAAGTACTTTATTAATAAAATAAAATAAAATAAAAAAATTAGAAAATTTATTCCAAATAATTGTAGCAGATTTTTCATAATTAAAATTAAATAATTATTTGAATTATTTTAGTATTTTAACAATATGTTACCGGTATGATCAAAATACGCGAATATGGGCTATAAATAATATTTTTATAACCCGAAAAATTCTAAAAAATTATTTTATGAAAATATAAATATTTTTCAAAATATTTAAATTAATTTATTTTATTTTTAGTATCGGGTCTTAAACAGAATCTGATCCCGTAAAGACCCGAAACGAACTAATTTTTGAAAAACAAAATTTTCTATAACATATAAAATATTTATCTCAAAATATAAGGCTTTATAAGAATAATAAAATTTTGTAATGAAATAAAAATGAATAGTGCAAAAGACTAATCAATTACCGGTAATAATGGAAATACGATAAAAAGGTTATAACTGTAACTTTTATAACCCGAAAAATTATATAACTGATATATTTAGAAATATTATGAAATTACGAGTCTAACGGTACTATTGGTATATTTTTGATATCTCGAGCCCCGGACACGCTTTTCGAAGTCTGTATCCGAACGGGTTCGAAATAGGTCAAAAATTTACCAATCTGATATTTTTAAACAAACTCATATTACTATGAGCTATTCTACATATTTAAACTACATCTCGGCCTCTAGGGTTAGGGGCGTAGATTGCCGGACTTACACTATTGTATTCCGGTTAGGGTTTCCGGGTGATTTTTCGGTTTAGGCCTTTGCCAATTTGGAAACTGATATTTATGTTTATACAACATATTTAATTTGAGAAATTTATTTTAAATTTTATTTTTGTAAGTATTTAATATCTTAATTTTCGGAATTCTGAATTGAGTTTCATTTCCGAAGTCAATCATTATTTACTTTTTAATAGTTTGTTTTTGGGCTTTATATTACCCGATTTTATAAGTCGGAGTTAGATATGGAATTTTTCGTACGTCGTGGTTTTGAATTTGAAGACCACTGTGTTCTTATTTTATTTTTAAAGATTTTCATTTTCTCAAGATTAAGAAGTTTCTGAATTCGTTCGTGTTTTTGGACTAGTTGAAATTCGGTTTTAATTTGGAGTGATTTTTAGGGTTTATTTCCGAAGTTCATCTTAAATTATTTACTGAAATTTTCCAGGGCTTACAAGTTTTGTCTGATTACTTGAAGTGTGTGAGTGTAGACACCCCATTTTTGCTCCCTTTTAAAAAATAAAAGAAAAAAAAATTCAAAAATCATAAAAATTGTAAAAAGATAGCAAATACAATAAAAATTGACAATTATAAAAAAATACAAAAGATTAGCTAAATTGAAAATCAACAAAAAATTACAAAATTGAAAAAGAATATAAAAATTTGAAAATTTAGAAATCTAAAAAAAATCCCATCTTTTAGTAAATAAGCCTTTAGAATTAAAATATAAATTGGAAAAAGAAAAAAAATAAAAAAAATCATTCTTGGGCTTGTTTTTGGTCTTATAGTATTTTTTGTTACATTTAGGAATTAATTTGGATCTTGAACTTGTATCAAATTTGGCCTATTTTTATTGAAAATGTGTTTGGCCTGGTTTGAATGATTTAAATGAATTTTAGGTGAGGAAATGAATCACAAGCCAAGCATAGCTTAGTTGGTTAAGGCTGAGGATCCAAGGGAGGGGACCAAAGTTCGATCCATGCAAGCAATATAATGGGAATTTTTGTTAGAGCGTGCATTGCCACTCACACTTACCTTTTCAATTTCCATTCGTTATGTCATTAAAGGTGTGAATTATTCCAGAATTTAAATCATTTAAATGTTGATTTAAGATCAATAATGAAAAGATTCGTAACTCCCCAAACCCTTCAATTTTCATAACCTTCGATTTTTTCACTTGCTTGTAACGACCATTAATGGCCGTGCACCGCTCCATCTTCCTCTATGCTCCTATAAAATGACGACCAATTCCTCCTCTTCAATACATAGAGATCAAAACATAGAAAATAGATTCCAAAAAAGAAAAAACAAGATCTCTCTTGCAACACTCTTTTTGTAATCTCTCTTGTTCTCTCTCTCTCAACACCTCTACCTTCACCATACAACCATAGCCAGAGCCCACTAGATCTTTCTCTCTCTCGTACCATCACAAGCCCAAAACTAATAACAAGCAAACCTCCTCTGCCTTCACTCCAACACCACCACCGGATCCTAGTTGAATCACCGCCACCAATCATTCCAACCACCACCACCAACTACTTCAACGCTGCACCGCAAGACCTATCCCTGACACTTCCCTAGCGAAATTGATTTCTAACCGTAGGTTCATCATCATTTTATTTATTTATTTATTAAATATAAATGCATGAAAAATGTAATTAAATAAAAAATCTAAGCATATATGTATGTGTGCATGTGATGATATGTGTAAATTAGTATTTAAATAAATAAAATTAAATTAGTAAATGAATAAATTCTAGGATATATATGCTTTTAGAATATAAATTTGTATACAAGACTAGGATAGTTTTTTTTTTTTTTTTTTTTTTGATGATAAAAGTTTACACTTGAACATACAATTGAGTTGTATTGTTTTACATTATTGGATCATTTGTAAATATGGATATGACATGCTAGAATAATAGATATAAATTCTGCTATTACATCTTGTTATATTATTATGATATTATTAGGGTTTCTATAAATAGTTGATATATGTCATAAAGTTTTGATGAAATTGGTTGGCATGATATTTCCTCTGTGTATAATTTTCTTTTTCCCATCTTACTTATATCCTTGCACATATTAGATCATCTTATTTAAAAAAAAAAAACTAAAAATGGAAAAGAACAAAAATGTTTTTTACCCTTTTTACCTTTCTCCTATGTATGGGATATATTAGTAAATAAAGTCTTTTCACTATCTTATAAATATATATCACTTAGTTATTTTATAAAATACTCATAAAAGAAATAAATTGGGGTTTTCTAAACTTAGGAGTTTTATTAGACTTTTCCAAAAAAAAAAAAAACAAAGAAATCAAAATTAGTTTTCTTAGGACCTTCAGGAAAAATCAAAATTGATTAATAACTTAAACTTGGCGGATTTTTCACAATTAAAAAAATACAAACAGACTAAAAGTTTTACAAAAATCACAACCAACTACGGGACCTGATTTCGGCTAGCGGATACATAGGCACCTATGGGACGGTCACAAAAATAAAAAACTTTTAGGATCATTTTTAAAACAAAAACAAAAAATACATATATATATATATATATATATTGTAAACATGTAAATTCCTCTTTACAAACAAACAAAAAAACTGAAAAATTAAAAAATCCAAAATTATCTCTTTAGCCCATATAATTTTAGATTTCTAAAGGCCATTTAAAACCTAGACAACCGTTTAGGTTTTAAAATAGCAGCCCCCAGACTCATCAATTTCTTATTTTTCACAAATACCAGTGGCTGAGCTAGAAACCAAACCACCTATTTGGTTTATAGTTCACCTTTTTTCGGCTTTAGCCGGTAGCGACTCCAATCGAAAATTTTTTTAAAAATCAAGCTTTTTTTATGAAAAACCTTGCTGGTTCCTTGTCGAGCGTTCCGTGTTAAATGGGTCGGGTTTGATATGGATCGGGACCTTTAGGAGAATAGGAGCAAAATTCGGGCTCGATAGTGAGTTTCCAAAAGTTTTTAGAGGATTTGCCTGGATTGCCACCTATGAGAGAAGTGGAGTTTGGAATTGTTTTGATAACTGGTACTACACCGATATCAAACATCCTTTATAGAATGGCCCCTACAGAACTGACAGAACTTAAAGTACAGTTAGACAAGCTATTGAAGAAGAAATTCATTAGAGCCAATGTTTCACCCTAGGAAGCTCCAGTTTTGTTTGTTAAGAAGAAAGATGGAAGCATGAGATTATGTATCGACTACAGAGAATTGAGTTGGGTGACATTGAAGAACAAGTATTCATTGCCAAGAATTGATGATATGTTTGATCAGTTGGCAGGAGCTTCAGCGTTCTCAAAGATAGACTTGAGATATGGATATCACCAATTGAGAGTGAAAGCCGAAGATATTTAGAAGACTACTTTCAGGACAAGGTATGGACATTACAAGTTCGTGGTCATGCCTTTTGGACTTACCAACGCACTAGCAGTGTTTATGGACTTGATGAATCAGGTTTTCGGGGAGTACCTTGATATGTTTGTTGTAGTATTCATTGATGATGTGCTTGTGTACTCAAGGAATAAAGAAGAGCATGAAGAACATTTGAGGTTGGTTCTAAACAGATTGAAGGAGGAGAAGTTGTATGCTAAATTCTCCAAATGTGAATTCTAGTTGGAACAAATATCTTTCTTAGGGCATGCGGTAAATGGTAGCGGATCAGTTGATCCTATGAAAGTCAAAGCAGTAGTTGAATGACCAAGACCCAAGACTGTATCAGATATCAGAAGCTTTTGGAAATGGCAGGGTACTATAGGCAATTTGGGAGGATTTTTCTAAGATTGCTAGTCCATTGACCAGGTTGACACAGAAGGGAGTAAAGTATGAGTGGAGTGACAAGTGTGAAACCAGTTTCTAGTTGTTGAAAGACAAGTTAGTGTCAGCTCCAGTGCTAGCCTTACCTATGAGTGGTGAGGAGTATGCAATATACAGCGATGCCTTTATTCAGGGATTAGGATGTATGTTGATGCAAGGAGGCTGGGTAATTGCATATGCTTCCAGAAAATTGAAGCCCTATGAGAGGAATTATCCTACTCATGATATGAAACTAGCAGCAGTTGTACATGCATTGAAACTATGGAGACACTACCTATACGGGGAAATGTGGTAAAGTATATATACTGACCACAAAAGTTTAAAGTATATCTTTACACAGAGAGAGTTAAATATGAGACAGTGAAGATGGTTAGAGCTGATAAAGGACTACGACATTGATATTCAGTATCATCCAAGGAAGGCAAATGTTGTGGCTATGCTTTGAGTAGAAAGAGAGTAGAGAATCTTGCGGCCTTGATTATTACAGAACAACGTTTGCTTGATGATATAAGGAAGTTTGAGTTGGAGATAGTCACGAGACAAGTAGGTGAACATTTGGCTAACATGAGAATTCAGCCTACTCTTGAGGACAGAATCAAGACAGCTCTAACAAATGATAAGAATATCCTGGATATAAAGAGAAGAATGGATATGGGCCGAGTGCCAGAGTTTTGTTTAGATGATGATAGTTGTAAGCCTCAGAAAATTTCAGTAAATAATTCCAAAATAAACATTGAAAATAAACTCTAAAAATGACTCCGAATTAAAACCGAACTTCAACTAGTCCTAAATCACGAACGAATCCAGAAATTTTTTAATCCTGAGAAAATGAGAATCCCTAAAAATAACATAAGAACTCAACAGTCTATAAATTCAAAACCACTACGTATGACAAATTCTATACTTAACTTTGACTTGTAAAATCGGGTAATTCAGAACCCAAAAACAAATTATTAAAAAGTAAATGACGATTAACCTCTGAGAATAAAACTCAATCCAAGAATTCCAAAAACGTTAAGAGATATTAAATACTTACAAAAATAAAATTTAAAATAAATTTCTCAAAATTAAATATGTTGTATAAACGTAAACCCTTAATTTTAGGGCAAATATCAAGTTTAAACCCTAAATCGGAAAGTCAACCGGAAAACCTAAGTCAACAAATTCCTAGGAAACCCTAGTGGTTTAGATCCGACAATCCCGTATTCCTAAATCAAGGAGTCGGATTATGAGTAAGGGTGTAGTTTGGTTCGTAATAACACTAGGATGCTTTAAAAGATATGATTAGCGAATTTTCGATCTATTTCGAACCTGATTGGATACAAGCTTTGAAAAGTATGTCCCGAGGCTTGGAATATTAAATATACCATATTAGTACTGTTAGACTCATAATTTCATAAGATTTCAAAATATATCAATTATATAATTTTTTGGGTTATAAAAGTTACAGTTATAACATTTTTATCGTATTTTCATTACTACCGGTACTTTAAATATCAAATCTACTTTTTGAATTCTTCTACACTATTTACAAGTACAACTACCCATAACCTATTTTTTCTTACATCCTTACACCCTACTCTTACAATTACATCATTTTTATTACAATTTACCTTTCCAATATAACTTTTATCATTTTAATTACTTAATTAATTCCAAAACTTACACAAAACAACTCCTCTGTCTCTCTCTTTTAACCAAAATCGGCGCAATTCCCCTCCCATTTCCCTCTCTCAAATTGTTTTATTTAATTTCTTTTATTCAAGCAAACCCTAATCCACAAAGTCTATATAAACTCATTTATGCCAACTTCTTTTCACTTTCTTTTCTTCTTCTTTCTCACTTTAGAAAATTGTTGCAAAACTCTCTCTTTCTCTCCTCTTCCAAACTGTGAACCCCCCTCCCTATACACACGCAGACTTTGTTTTTCTTTTAAGTTTCTTACTCCACACAACCAATAGGTAATATATCTATACCTTAGTATCTTAAAAACATGTAATGGCAAGTTCATTCATGTGTGATTTCACATAAAATCCCCATGAGCTTCAAGCTAGGAATATGGAAACACTTGAACATGAGATCCTTGCCATCACAATGTTTTAGATCTTGTTATTTGAGTTATTTTGCTATTATCTTATTTTATTATTAAGTTATGTTATTATTATTAATGATTTGTCCATATATTCATCATCTATTCATGTTCACATAACCATCTTAGTGTTCATGCATTTATAACTAGTTTAGTAGACTAGATTTAGTTGTTTTAAGTTCATACATGCATTAGACTTTTTTTTTTTTTTTATGTTCTTAAATAACTTGTAATAGCTTGATGATAGTAGAAAAGTATTAGAAAGTTCATGATCTATGTTAGTTTCAACAAAAATAACTTTTGAAAATTCGGAAAAAAAAAAAGGAACCCTATTTAGAAAACCTATTTTTCAACTTCAAAATGTGTATTTTTCATTTAAAATGAAGAGTTTAGTGAATAGATATCATAAATGGATGATCTTGATGAGAAAAGCTTAGATCTACTAAGGAATATTTTCAAAACAAAGGCAAGATTACAAAGGTGATATTTCAATCTCAAAAATAAGTTTTAAATTCGTAAAAAAAGAAGCTTAAAATGTAAACACCCATTTTTCAACTCAAAAACAAGATTTTTATTAAAGAAATGGAAGCCCTAATGGGTAGGTTTGATTAGGAAATAGTTTTTGAATGACTAAATGAGTTTTATAAAGAAAACAAACTCAAATAAATTTTTCAAAAATTCGGATTTGAAAATAGCCATTATTTAAACACCTATTTCCAAATGCTAAAATGATAATTTTTATAGAAAAATAAAATTCCTAGGGAATACATGTAATAAAGACCCCATTTTGGACAAGAATAAGAGAGGTTTATCAAAATAATCTTAGAACAATAAATGGTTTCCAAGAATAGATAAAACAATGTTTTCATTCTTTAAGATTTTGTAAAAATTCGTACTTAGGTAAACCACCTATTTAAACATCTATTTTCTAACCCCAAAATGAAATTTTTTATTAAAATAATGAAGGTGATGGCTATATAGGTCATCAAGGTTAAGTTTTGATGAAAGCAAATGTGATTCTTCAAGAAAGAAAACCACTTCTCTTAAGCCTAGTAATTTCAAAAGTTTTGCAAAGTAAAAGTTTTTCAAAAAGAATTCTTAATACTATAACATTAAGGATATACATATAGATAGTCATTCCATGACCTTCATGATAATAGTTTGTAGGTATTGCATATATACATGATGCACTTATCAAAACAAAGTTAGAAAAGTAAGGTCACATGCTTCTTATTTGATAGTATCTAAGTATATGAGAAATTAGAAATTTCCAACACCCACAAATCATGCATGGTATTGAGTTATATATGTATATAATAGATTCCTACAAAATATAAAGATAGCTAAGTATCTATCAAAGCTTTAGTATAATGCTTGAAATGAAACTAGAAGTTGAATTGCGGAATGGGGAATCCGTATAGTATTCCGTATGCTTCTATTCATAGAATAAATGACCTTGTTTGTTAGAAATAACTCTATAAGTGGATAGCTCTCGTTGAATAGGTAGAAATCGGTATATAATATGCGAAATTCCGAGTTAAAATGACCAAGTTATGACCGTTTTAAGTCGGACTTTCCTCTTAGATGAATTTTAACGAACTTGATAGAATATAATTTATAAGTTCATTCAAACTCCATAAAAATACTCATTAGGGTTATTTCTTTTGATTAGGAGACTTGGGAGATAGACTAGACCTTTCCGAGGACAATTACGATTAAGTGGATTTCCGCGCCATAGCAAAGTGAGTTCTTTTCTTAAATAGTTGTGCTAATGTTTTGTGCTTGTAATCATAGTGGCATTAAAATTAGGAAAAGATAAAATTATGATGAGTTGTGATCTAATCTTGGTTGAACGAATGATAAGTATATCGAGACGAGACTTGTTGAAAAATCATTGTATGAGCTAGTATAGCTTGGATTGTGTCATGCCCCAAAAGGTATCCAAAACGCGATAGTCCACCACACTCAATATTTAAACTTAAGTATGACATCCTTAGTCATCTCATAAGTTTACATATTGGGCGTAAAGTGTACTTGCACTATTTTTAGGATCACACTTTGAATCAAATAGTCTTAAGAAGGCATACATTAGCATTAAGAATAGAAATCACAACAAGATAAATAAGTTAAGTCTTTACAAAAGTCAAGGGGCATACTCCCGCCAAAAATAATAATGGAAGTCCATCCATTCTAAATTCACATTACAAATACTAGGGTTTATATCAAGGAGATTTTCCTAGAAGTCCACGCCTCTAGCTAGGTGCCGACTTCTTCGAAAGCTCCTTCATCCAAAAGATAACCCTGTGAAAAGTGTCCTCTCGGAACAACCAAAAATAAGAACACCACAACAAAACTATCAGGGTGTAAGCTAACAGGCTTAGTGAGATTCATTTCCAAATATTTAATACTCAACAACAATACATAACAGATAAGTTATTAGCAACCATATGAAATGCACAAACATACAATACATAAGACTGTCCGGAAATCTTAAGTTGAATGGATTTACGCCCTCCATTTGGGGTTAGGTGTTTTAGGCCCATACGACTAACATTTAAATTATTCTCACTTCTTATTGTGGTTGATACAGGTGCCTAGCCACCACTTTTAAATTTTACTATGGTTAATATAGGTGCCCACCCACACACATTTTCAATTCCAGCCTATAAACCATCATTCGAGTTTACAAGCCCATCGTTGCCAATTATTATGCCTTCTTCCCACAAAGGTATAATAAACTATGCAATGTGACTCACTACGTGATATGCATGTATAGTTTATTCATATAATCGTGGCATGTTAATTAAGTAGATTAAGTGCGATCATAGAGAATTTCAGACAATCCAAGTCTATACTAGCTCATATAAAGATTTTTCAACAAGTCTCGTCTCGATATACTTATCATTCATTCAACCAAGATTAGATCAAAAATCATCATAATTTTATCTTTTCCTAATTCTAATACCACTACGATTACAAGCACATACATGAGCACAACTATTCAAGAAATGAACTCACTCGGCCATGAAGAGAAATCCATTAATTGTAGTAGTCCTCGGAGAGTAGAAATCCGTCCTCCAAATCACATAAGTACAAGGAATACCCTCAATGAGCATTTCTCATAAAGTTCTAATAAACTTAACAATTCTATTTACTAAGTTCATCAATTTTCGCATAAGTTAGAGTCCTAACTTCAAATGACTATATCTAACTCATTTTAACTTGGAATTGAGCATATAATATACCAATTTCTATCCACTTCAAGAGATCTATCTATTTCTAACATTATTTCTAAGTTTTGAAAATAATTAGGTCATGAAATAATCTGATCAGTTCTGATCGGTCGAAAATTCCAATTCCGAAAAATAATTTCATGAATGTTTGCGATGTTCCTAGCATATAGATCAACCATACATGCAATATTTATGATTTCCTATCATGAATGGCATGTTATGAACTTGATGCATGCATGCTCTTGACCTTATTTACAAAAAAGAAATTTAAGAAACTTTTTATTTGTAAAACTCCATGACTATTCACTATCAAGAAAACTAGTTTCCTAACTTTGATCATCCCATTTGTTTTGGAGTTATTTCCTTAAGAAAATCAAATTATCCTTGTCTAAGTTGAGCCTTCATTATTCTATTACCTAAGCCTTCATTTCTAAATAAAAACTTACATTTTACACTATGTTTTAAAATAGGATTTATTCAAAAATCCGAATTTTTAGAAATTAAATTTTTGAATGATTCTTTTGGGAAAACTTGTTTAATGCATCAAAATTTAAGTCTTTAAGATACCTATTACTTAAGGACTCCATTTAATATATAAAACTTCTATTTTGAGCTTAGATGATAGGTGTTCATATGGTCTTCATTCAAAATTACGAATTTCATATGCTGACTACTAACTCAAAATTTTCCATCTAGATTCTACTTCTTGTTTTATACATTAATCTCATCAAAACTCATTTCAACTTGTAAAAATCACTACTTAATGATACCTATTACCTATACCCTTCATTTTTCACATAAAACATGAATTCTAAAATTGATAAAAGGGTTTTTAAAATAGGGCTTTGAAATCATACGAATTTGTCTTTGAACATTTCAAACAAAACTTTTCTTTTATGAGTTCTTTGTTTTATTTGCCTGAGGATCTACCAACTACAACATCTATATACACAAAACAAAGCCTTTTATGAGCATTAATGCATGGAAACATAAATCATCCATAAGATCATAAATGCCAAGTATGGTACAAGCATCTAAAAGCTAGATCTACTACTTATGATGTATGAAATGAAGTTTAAAAGCATGAACATGGGTTTTTATGCTAGAACTCTACTTTACCCTACTTTTACATGCATAACCATGAAAACACTTCAACAAAAACTTCATCAAACACAAGATCTACTCTTGTGATGGCTTGAGATTCATGTAGTAGCATTTTCTTGTCCCTAGCAAGTGCTTATGGGGACTTAGAGTGAAAACACTCATGAGTAACCTTGCCATTACAAGATTAAATGGTAGAGAGGCTTAAGAATCATCACCTAAGGATGGATTTAGTGAAGAAATGAAGAAGAATGAAGCTTATTGTGTGTGTGTGTGTGTTGGGGTTGGAAGTCACGGCAATGGGGAGGAGAAAAGGGAGGATTTTGTGAAATTTGAACAAATGAAATGGAAATGGAAGAGAGAAAAAATTAAAAGACTATTTATATTAAGTGAATTATGGTTTGTTTTCTTTATAAAAAGGAGATAAAATAAAACAATTGGAGGCCAAAATAGGGGTTATGCACTGGCCACAAAGGGGAAAGGAGAGAGAGGGATTTGAATTTTTATTAAATTGTAATTTATGTAATAAAAAGTATTAAATGTAATAATTTGTTAAGAGAAAAAAATTCTTGGAAAAGAAAATATAATTGAGTGTTTGTAAGGTTGTAAGACTAGGGTATGGGTGTGTGTGTAGTAGGTTGTACTTGTGAATAGTAATAAATAGTAGACAAGACATTTATTTTACCGGTAGTAAAGAAAACACAGGAAAAAGGCTATAACTATAATTTTTATAACCCGAAAAATTATAAAACATATATTTTGAAATCCTTATAAAATTTCGATTCTAAAAAGTATTCCGAAGTATTTTTCTGAGTTTCTAGGTCCGGGGCTTGCTTTTTCGTAATGGAGCTCGGGAAAGCTCTGAATAGAAAATTTTTTGAAATCAAAACTTTTTATGGTTTGAAATATACCTTAAAGCAATAATCCAAATTAAATTATTCTATAGAGGTTCTTTTAAATTGAAATCGAAGGAAAGCTGGATCTAGGGTTCCTAGATTACTCGTACTAATCCTGTTTAGGGTTTTGGCTTCCGATTTCCGAAGTTTACTCGGTTACTAAGAAAATCGGGGTTTACAACCTACCTATCTTAAACAAAGTTTTGTCCTCAAAACTTGAACGGCTTATCTGATTCTTTAAACAAGTTTGGATACTTTTGCTGCATCTCACTTTCTGCTTCCCAAGTTGCTTCCTCGTGTGTATGATTCCTCCAAAAGACCTTTACATACTTAATTTCCTTATTCCTTAATTTTTGTACCTTTTATCCATGATCTGTACCCAGTGCTCCTCATAAGTGAGGTTTTCTTTTAACAACACTGGTTCCAATTCTATGACCTGATCTGGATTGGCCACATGCTTGCGAAGAACCGAGACATGAAAAACATTGTGCACTCCCAAAAGATTTGGTGGCAAGGCAAGGCGATATGCCAACTCTCCCACCCGTTCCAACACTTCAAAGGGACCAATATACCGAGGGCTCAACTTTCCTTGTGAGCGAACTCGGTGAATACTCTTTATAGGATTTATCTTTAAATATATATGATCTCCCACTTGAAACTCAAGAATCCTTCTTTTTAAATCTGCCCAACTCTTTTGTCTATGTTGGGCTTCCTTCATCCGTTGTTGCATTATCCGAACCTTGTTGGCTGCATCTTGCACGAGATCGGGTCCAAGAACCATCTTCTCCACATCATCCCAAAACAACAGTGATCTACACTTACATCCATATAAGGCCTCATAAGACGGCATTTTCATGGTCGAGTGGTAGCTATTGTTATAAGCGAACTCAACCAAAGGTAAATGCACTTCCCAACTTCCCTTGAACTCCATCACATATGCCCGAAGCATATCTTCTAAAGTCTGGATTGTTCTTTCGGACTGTCCATCAGTCTGTGGATGATAAGCTGTGCTAAATGCAACTTTGTTCCTATACACCTCTGCAAGCTCACCCAGAACTTAGACACAAACCTTGGGTCTCGATCCGACACAATCCCAGTCGGTACTCCTTATAGGCGAACAATTTCCTTCATGTAAAGTCTCATCAATTTATCCATGGAGAAAGTCATACTTATTGGCAAGAAATGAGCAGACTTAGTTAACTAATCCACTACAACCCATATGGCATCATGACCTGACGGTATCCTTGGTAAACCACAAACAAAATCCATGGAAATCTGGTCCCACTTCCATTCTGGTATAGGCAAGGGTTTTAACAATCCACTCAGCCTTTGATGTTCTACCTTCACTTGTTGGCATGTTGGGCACTTAATCACAAAATCTACCACATCACGTTTTATTCCATTCCACCAATAATTTCCTTTAATGTCTTGATACATCTTGGTTCCTCTCGGGTGTATCGTATATCCCGAATTGTGTGCTTCGCTCATGATTTCCTTTCTCATTTTCTTCATCATCGGGCACACACAGTCGTCCTTTCATCCTTATCACATCATCTTCATCTATTGAAAAATCAGTATACTTCCCCTCCTGAACTTCCTTCTTTATCCTTTGAATTACTTCATCATAACGTTGGACCTCTTTAATCCTTTCTACTAAAGTTAGTTCCAACACCAAACTTGCTATTTCCATCTCCAAGTCTTGCCCAACAAATTCAATGCTTAACTTCTCAAATTCTTTTATCAATTCTTTCTGGTCAGTCAAAAGAGTTGCAACTTCACCATGATTTTTATGACTTAAGGCACCAGCAACTGTGTTTACCTTTCTCGGGCAATAATTAATTCCCGAATCATAATCTTTAATTAACTTCAGCCATCTTCGCTGCTTCATGTTCAATTCTTTTTGAGTGAACAAATACTTAAGACTGTTATGATCGATGTAGATCTCACAACTTTGTCCATAAAGGTAATGTCTCCATATTTTTAAAGCAAAGACAATCGCAGCTAGCTCCAAGTCATGCGTGGGATAATTTTTCTCATGTGGCCTTAGCTACCTTGAAGCACAGGCAATCACCTTCCCCTCTTGCATGAGAATGCATCTGAGACCATTTCTCAAAGCATCACTATGTATAGTGTAGGGTTTTTCGAGGTTTGGCAAAACCAAGATTGGAGCAGAAACAAGTCTTTGTTTCAATTCATGAAAGCTTTGATCCCGCTTTTCTATCTAAACAAACTTTTCATTCTTTTGAGTCAACTGGGTTAATGGCTTGGATATCTTGGAAAAGTCTTAGGAAAATTTCCTGTAATATCCAGCTAAACCTAAAAAGCTTCTTACTTCAGTCACTGTCTTAGGTGGCTCCCATTCCACCACAGACTTAATCTTCTTGGGGTCTACAGATATGCCCTCACCTGACACAACGTGTCCTAAAAACGAGATCCTGTCTAGCCAGAAGTCAAACTTGGAAAACTTGGCATACAATTTATGTTCCCTTAAGGTTTGTAATGCCATGCGAAGGTGCTCTTCGTGTTGCTCCCTCGTCTTTGAGTAAATCAAAATATCATCAATAAACATAATCACACACTTATCCAATAAGGGTTTATATACCAGCTTCATCAAATCCATAAAGGTAGCAAGAGCATTTGTTAATCCAAAAGACATCACTAGGAACTCATAATGTCCATAACGAGTCCGAAAAGCAGTTTTTGGTACACCTTCTTGTTTGACTCTTAACTGATGATATCCCGATCGTAGATCAATTCGTGAAAATACACTTGCTCCTTGTAACTGATCAAAAAGGTCATCAATCCTTGAAGTGATACTTATTCCTGATGGTAACTTTGTTCAACTCCCGATAATCAACATACAACCTCATTCATCCATCCTTTTTCTTAACAAATAACAGTGCACCCCATGGTGACACACTTGGTCTTATGAATCCTGGTCCAAGAGTTCTTGTAATTGCTTTTAATTCCTTTAACTCAACAGGGGCCATACGGTAAGGCGCTTTATCGGCTCAGTGTTCGACACCAAGTCAATCTAATCAATTTCTCTTTAGGAGGCAAACCTGGTAGCTCATCTGGAAAGACATCGGAAAATTCCTTGACAACTGTTATATCCTCAATCTTAGGTAATCCTTCCTCTTTTCCATTGCATTAAGAAAATTTTCACTTTCACTCAACCTCTCCATCCATGATCAACTCAAATGAGCCTAGATCTGTTCCTCTTAAGATACGATCTCACCTGAACTCAACATCCAATCCATTAACATCCTTAAAATTCACTTTCTTCTTTCGACAGTCCACAACGGCTTTAGCAACGGCTAACCAACTCATTCCCAAAATCACTTCATATCTACTCATCTCCAACACTATTAAATCACACCTTACCATGTCCGTGAATCTCCATTGGACAATCCTTTAACATCTCATTTGTTGTCACAATGCTTCCAGTAGGGGTTTTAACACGAAAGCTAGAGGCAATGACTATTGGTAAACCAACTTGTCTAGCCAATCTGGTGGTGATAAACGAGTGTGTGGCTCCCATATCAAATAAAGCATAGGCGGTTGCTTTATTTACCCATATGTGTCCTGCGTCCAACACTTACTAATCACTAACTTCATACCATCCCAACTTACTTTCCTAACTTATTTAACTTAACTGAGCTTATTTTTCTTTCCTTAAACTTGAATCTTAACAACTTAAAACAGTGGAAAAAAACAAGGGCAAAAAGTAGGAGATGTACCTGTAACAAGGCCGAAGTCCGAACCACTATCCTCCTCGAGAGTAGCCAATCCGCAATCTTCATCTCCATCTCCTCACATACCCATTGTCCTTCGAGGTTATAGATCCTCATCTCGTGCATGGCCGACCCATAGCGGCTACCATTATTTCCACCGATCCCATTCCCAGGTCTTGCACTGCTGATCCTCCAAAAGATCTAGCTGGGGCATCCTTCCTTTATGGGCACTCATTGGCAAAGTGACCCTTTGCTTACAGACAAAACATATGGTGGTGGCCTTCTTTGGGCAGTCAGTAATCTTGTGAGATGATTCACCACAGAAATAACACTTATCCTTTACCGTGGGCATCTCTTGGGATAGTGATCCCCCTTACATTTCCAGCAACTAACACCCTTAGGGGTAAGCTGTCCCCCACTAGTGTTACTCTTAAAGCCATAAGACGGCTTGAACTTCTTTTGAGAGAATCTAGATCCTAATACCCTATAAAACTTCCTTCTCAAAACCAAAGGCATCTTTTCTACAGTCTTTCCCTTTCTCTTTTTAGCCCTTCCACTATTTGGGCCCTTTCCACTAACCCTCTGAAAGATCTAATATCAAATTCTTCCAGCCTCATCCTCAACTCCTCATCCAATCCGTTCAAGAAAACTTGTCTTTTTCAGCTCCTCGCTATACTTTTAAGGATCCGGAGCATATTACAGCAACCTACTGAATTCAGTTTCATATTGCCCACTGTTCGGCCCTTCTGAGCAATGTGCAAGAAATCCACACTAATCTGTACCCAAAGACTTCTGGGGAAGTAGTTTTCCAAAAACTCATGATGGAACATTTCCCAAGTGACTGGTGGCATGAGCTCTCTTTGCTTGCAGTCCTACCAAACTCTCGCATTGAGCCTGAGATATAAGTGCCGTAATCAACTCTCAGGTGGTGCGGCACCTCAAAAGCATTGAAGGATCGCTCTATCTGAGCTAACCAATCCTCAACCTCATCCGATTTTCCAAAAGCCCCTTCAAAATATCTATTACTCTTAATGAACTTAGGTAGGGAGCTCTTATATAGCTTCATCGGTGGTGGAGGAGGCAAGGGCGTAGTATGAGAATGCGCACTTTCTTGTGCTGGCATTCCTATAGAAGCTTGTGCTGTAGGTGGTAGTGGAGCCGAAGCTGGTGCTTGTCCCAGTAGAGTCTGCCAAAGTGCTTCAAGCACTTGAGTCATTGTAAGCCTCGGAAAATTTCAGTAAATAATTCCAAAATAAACTTTGAAAATAAACCCTAAAAATGACTTCAAATTAAAACCAAACTTTGACTAGCCCTAAATCACGAGCGAATCCAGAAATTTCTTAATCTTGAGAAAAATAAATAAATAAATAAGAATCCTTAAAAATAAAATAAGAACTCAACATACTTCAATTCCAAAACCACTACGTACGACAAATTCTATTCTTAACTCCGACTTGTAAAAATCGGGTAATATAGAACCTAAAAATAAATTATTAAAAAGTAAATAACGATTAACTTTCAGAAATGAAACCCAATTCAAGAATTCTGAAAACATTGAAAGATATTAAATACTTACAAAAATAAAATTTAAAATAATTCTTCTCAAACTAAATATATTGTATAAACATAAAACGTCAGTTTCCAAATTGGCAAAGACCTAAACTGGAAAATCACCCGGAAACCCTAAGTGGAATACAGTAGTTTAAGTTCGGCAATCTCGCGCCTTTAACTCTAGAGGCCAAGGTGTAGTTTAAGTGTGTAGTGTAGCTTGTAATTATATAAGGTCGCTTAAAAATATCAGATTGGTAAATTTTTGACCTATTTCGAACCCGTTCGGATACAGACTTTGAAAAGCGTGTCTCGGGGCTCAATATATCAAAAATATACCATTAATACCATTAGACTCATATTTTCATAAGGATTTCTAAAATATCAGTTTTATAATTTTTCGATAACTAGAAATATCTGATTTTGCGATTATATTCGTATTTCATTACTATCGGTGATTAACTAGTCTTTTACACTATTCACTTCTATTTCATTACACAATTTTATTATTCTTATAAACCCTTATATTTTTAGATAAATATTTTATATATTATAGAACATTTTGTTTTTCTAAAATTTAGTTAGTTTCAGGTTTTTATTGGATCAGTTTCTATTTAAAACCCGATACTAAAAATAAAATAAATTAATTTAATAATTGGAAAATATTTGAAAAATATTTTATTTTCATAAAATAAATTTTTAGAATTTTTTGAGTTACAAAAATATTATTTATAGCTCATATTCGCGTATTTTGATCATACCGGTAACTTATTTGATAATTCACTAAAATAAATAAATTAATTATCTTATTTTAATTATGAAAAATCTGGTACAAATATTTGGAATAAATTTTCTTTTTTATTTTATTTTATTAAAAGTACTCTTACAACCCATACTTTTAAGTACACCTTTCACATATCACTTCTTTTTCACTTCAATCTTTCTACACTTTATTCCACACTTCATGGCATAAAATTTGACTTCTTTTTGCTGCCAATTTCCTTTGATTTACTCCCAATTTGACTAAAATAAATCTATTCTAATCCTTCTTAAAGAAGCAACACATACACATTAATTACACATTACAATTTCAAGTTGAAAACCAACCAAATTCCCTCCTTCTCTCCTCTCTACTTTCATGTGCAGCACCCTTTTCATTGCTGCCCTTGTTTTATTTTTTTCCTCTTAATTAATACACTCCTCTCTCTCCATTTAATGCCTCTCATTTATTTCTTTTCATTCCTTTGAAACCCTATCTCATTTACTCTCTCTTTTCCTCTCTTTCTTTATTCTTTTGTTCTTGTTCTTGCAAGAACATAAGCTGCCCCCATGTCTAAACCTTGCTTCCACACTTCATTCTTGAAAATTTTTAAGTAAACTTTCCTCTTAAAGCTTCCATAGATGATATAGGTAAGGTATAGTAAGAGTTTCATGCATCAAATGACCTTCCATAAGCTTAAAAGCTAAGGATGATGGTGCCAAAAATGAAACACTCCTCTTCTCCATGATTATTATCTTGTGTCATTATTATTTTTTTGCTAAAAGTAGTTATATTTTGTAGATCTAACTTTTTGTAGCTTTGATTATGCTTTAGATCTTGTTATTTGAGTTATTATTTTTGTTATTGCTAATGATTTATGCATATATTCATCATCACATAACCATCATAGTGTTCATGCATTTATAACTAGTATAGTAAACTAGATCTATGTTTTGAGTTCATAAATGCATTAGACTTTTGTTTTATGTTCATAAACAACTTGTAGTAGCATGATGATAGTAGGAAAGTTTTAGAAAGCTCAAGATCTATTTTAGTTTCAACAAAAATATTTTTGAAAATTCGGAAAAAGGGAACCATATTTAGAAAAGTTATTTTTCAACTTCAAAATGTGTATTTTTCATTTAAAATGAAGGGCTTAGGGAATAGATAACATGAATGAATGATTTTGATGAGTAAAGTTTAGATCTATGAGTTTATAGTTTACTACCATGGATTTCTTTTATATTTATGTTATATTAAGTGTAGATCTTGGTTTTGAACTCAAACAAAAATGGTGAAATTCGTATTTAGGCAAGACCCCTAATTAAAAACCATTTTCCAAGTGTCAAAATGAAATTTTTACTTGAGATAATGAAGGCTTAATGTATTATATCATCAAGACTTCATTTTATATGGTTCAAGATGATTTTCAAAGATTAAATTTCAAAACAAAATTTCATTTTCGGATTTAGGCCAAGGCATAGTTTAAAAACATGTTTTCCAACTTAAAAATGAAGTTTTTATTCAAGATATGGAAAGCTCTTAAGATAGGTTATGTAAGGGATGAATTTCATAAGTTTAGATAGATTTTAGCAAAAGTATGTCCAAAAATAAATTTTGTAAATTCGGATCTCAACAAAGACCAATTTTGAAAACCCATTTTTCAACTTCAAAACAAGACTTTTATTAAAGAAATGGAAGCCTTAAGGGGTAGGTTTGATTAGGAAGTGGTTTTTGAAAGACTAAATGAGTTTTACAAAAAAACAAGCTCAAATGAATTTTTCAAAATTCGGATTTGAAAATAGCCACCATTTAAACACCTATTTCCAAATGCCAAAATGATAATTTTTATAGGAAAATGGAAGTCCTAGGGAATATATGTAACAAAGACCAAGTTTGGACAAGGATAAAAGAGGTTTATCAAAATATAATCTTAGAACAACAAATGGTTTCCAAGAATAGGTTAAACAATGTTTTCATTCTTTAAAATTTTGTAAAATTCGTACTTAGGCAAACCACCTATGTAAACACCTATTTTCTAACCCAAAATGAAGGTTTTTGTTGAAATAATGAAGGTGATGGTTATATAGGTCATCAAGGTTGAGTTTTGATAAAAGCAAGTATGATTTTACAAGAAGAAAAACTTTTTTCTTAAGTCTAGTAAAATTCAAAGTTTTGCAAAGTAAAGGTTTTCAAAAAGAATTCTTGGTACTATATGTATACATATAGGTAGATCATCTCATAACCTTCATAACAATAGCTTGTAGGTAATACATATAGGCATGATGCATTGTAAATAAAGTAGGAAAATTTGAGTTGTTGTCATTTTAAGAAATTCGTAATAATGGAGTAATGGCATGAAAACACTTTTTCCAAACTCAAAATAGAAGTTTTATTAAAGAAATGAAGTCCTTAGTGGTAGGTGGTTGAGATTTAATTTTCTAAGTATCAAATGATTTTTTTTACTTAAAGGAATCACACAAAAACAATTTTTACAAAATTCGGATTTTAGAATCAACCCTACTTGAAAACATGTTTACAAAGTGTAAAATAGAAATTTTTATGTAGAAATGAAGGTCATAAGTAATAGATATAATGAAGACTCAATTTTAATAAGGATAATTATATTTTCTTAAGAAATAAATCCAAAACAAATGGAAATGATCAAAGTTAGGAAACTAGTTTTCTTAAAAGTAAATAGCCATGGAGTCTTGCAAATAAAAAGTTTCTAAAATTCCTTTTAGTAAATATTGTCAAAAGCATGCATACATCAAGCTCATAACATGCCATTCATGATAGGAAATCATCAATATTGCATGTATAGTTAATCTATATAGTAGGAACATTACAAACATTTACAAAACTATTTTTCGGAATTGGAAATTGCTACTGATCAGAATATTTCGTGACCCAAATATTTTCAAAACTTGAAAATAATATTAAATAGATAGATCTTTCGAAGTAGATAGAAATCAATATATAATTTGCTAAATTCCGAGTTAAAAGGACCAAGTTATGGCCGTTTTAAGTTGGAATTCCCACTTAGGACGAGAATTACGAATTTGATAATTTGTATGAGATAGTTGGATTAGTTAAGTGATGAAATACTTATTAGTGTATTTCTTCCTTTTTAGGTAACCCTGATATTGACGATTCCTTACCACTGGATTACTTGTACTAAGAGACCGGTGATCCAATGGCCGAGTGAGTATTACTTCTGATTTCATTTATTGTATGTGATTGTAATAATAGTTGCACTAGATATTTGGTAAAGATAAAACGGATATGCATGATGGGGACGAATGGGAACTATGTATGCTTATTATTGATGTGAGAGATGGAATATAAGAATATCAAAGCCAGGTGATTAACTATTGCTTGTATAGATGAATTAGAATTGACTATCTGCAATTATTCATTGCTCACTTAAAAGAATTAGAATAATTGATTATTCGGAATTGAAGATGAAATTGAACTCATTCATATCACGATGGGGATGGAGCATTAGCATTTGTTTAGTTTTTCGTGATCTTAAACGGTGTAAAATTGGTTAATCATTGTCCTCAAACGAATTTATAGTTCAGTTGACCGTGAGCTGAAACGGTGTTGTTCGTACCGCAAGATTCGTTAATCTGCTAACCCGGGATGGAGGGCGTAAGTCCATCCACATATGATTTCCGACTGGTCATATATTTGTTGAATCCATATGTTTGATGCATATCACTTGTCTGACTAATCACTTAATTGTATGATGTTTATAAATCTTGGAATTCTTACTCACTAAGCTAGTGTAGCTTATACCCCAATAGATGTTTGATTAAACAGGTTGCTCAAGAATGCTAAGTGGGGACCGTGATGGTTGGAGCCGAGAATGACTTCGAGATTCTGGCAAGAATAAGAATGCTTGAGTTATTAGCTAGGTTTTATGATTTGTCTTGTAATAGTTTTATGTAGTGAAACTTTTGATGAATTGTAATTGAAGTATAATGTTTGTATTTGGAGTATAGTAAATTGAAATTCCTTTATATTGTTACTCAAGTTATATCAACATAAAATGTATCACTCCGATATGTCTCCTCCATGTGTTAGACACCTTGTACATAGTATGGAAACCTTCACGTAACTAAGGTAGTCATTCTTAGGCTTTAATATTGTGTATGGCGGACTACCACGTTTAGGGTACCCTTCGGGGCGTGACAGTTTTTTGTGCCATTTGTCCAAGTATGGCTTGTAAGGCTACCTGAGTAGCATCAGCGGAAAGGTTTGGAGGTGGGGCAGCTTGTTGCCCTTCTTCCATATTTGGTTGGTTGGAGGTGCTTTCCTCCTGACGTCTCCTTCTCCTACCTCGGTTGTTGCAAATTTTATTTATTTTGTCTAGTTAAGTAATCTTCTCAATATTTTATTAATGTTTTCAAATGAGAAAGCGGAAATAAAAGAAATTGTAGTAAAAGCGAAAAATAAAAGTACAAAAAGGAAATTAGGAATTTAAATAATAAAATCTTGAAATCATAAAGCATACTTATAACTTTATAGAAATTGAAAACAACACATGCAAAAATCCTCATAAATGAAATTCAAGTTAAATTTTGCATTCTAAGCAACAACGAAACAACCAACATTTAATAATAACAATGTAATTCCGAAAACAATCAAGACCACCTAAGCAATATTCTATGAGAGTCTCATTGGGTCACCTATGGATGTTTCGCGATGTTAAGCCAATTGCTTCCTAGTGGTTACTATCCACAAGAGTTAGGAAATAGGATTCTAAGTCTCATACCATGGTCATTATCCTATCTAAGTCATCCTTCTTAATTCAATTGTATCTTTTCTTTTTATCCCTCTTTAAGGCTATTTAGTTGTAGTTATGATTGTAAACTCTTAACCATGCTCTGATACCAACTAAAATTGTCACGCCCCCAAGGGTACCCAAAACACGACAATCTACCACAGTCAATATTTAAACTTAAGTATGACATCCTTAGTCATCTTATAAGTTTACATATCGGGTGTAAAGTGTACTTGCACTATTTTTAGGATCACACTTTGAATCGAATAGTCTTAAGAAGGCATACATTAGCATTAAGAATAGAAATCACAACAAGATAAATAAGTTAAGTCTTTACAAAAGTCAAGGGGCATACTCCCGCCAAAAATAATAATGGAAGTCCATCCATTCTAAATTCACATTACATATACTAGGGTTTATATCAAGGAGATTTTCCTAGAAGTCTACGCCTCTAGCTAGGTGCCGACTTCTTCGAAAGCTCCTTCATCCAAAAGATAACCTTGTGAAAAGTGTCCTCTCGGAACAACCAAAAATAGGAACACCACAACAAAACTATTAGGTGTAAGCTAACAGGCTTAGTGAGATTCATTTCCAAATATTTAATACTCAACAACAGTACATAACAGACAAGTTATTAGCAACCATATGAAATCCACAAACACATGAACATACAATACATAAGACCGTCCGAAAATCTTATGTTGAATGGATTTACGCCCTCCATTCGGGGTTAGGTGTTTTAGGCCCATACGACCAACATTTAAATTATTCTCACTTCTTATTGTGGTTGATACAGGTGCCCAACCACCACTTTAAATTTTACTGTAGTTAAAACAGGTGCCCATCCACACACATTTTCGATTCCGGCCTATATGCCATCATTCGAGTTTACAGGCTCCTCGTTGCCCAATTATTATGGCTTCTTCCCACAAAGGTATAATAACCTATGCAATGTAACTCACTACGTGATATGCATGTACAGTTTATTCATATAATCATGGCATGTTAATTAAGTAGATTAAGTAAGTGCGATCATAGAGAATTTCAGACAATCCAAGTCTATACTAGCTCATACAATGATTTTTCAAAAGTCTCGTCTCGATATACTTATCATTCATTCAACCAGATTAGATCACAAATCATCATAATTTATCTTTCTTAATTCTAATGCCACTACGATTACAAGCACATACATGAGCACAACTATTTAAGAAATGAACTCACTCGGCTATGGAGAGAAATCCACTAGTCGTAGTAGTCCTCAGGGAGTGGAAATCGTCCTCCAAATCACCTAAGTACAAGGAATACCCAATGAGTATTTCTTATAAAGTTCTAATAAACTTAACAATTCTATTTACTAAGTTCGTCAATTTTGCATAAGTTAGAGTCCTAACTTCAAATGACTATATCTAACTCATTTTAACTGGAATTGAGCATATAATATACCGATTTCTATCCACTTCAAGAGATCTATCTATTTCTAACGTTATTTCCAATTTTTGAAAGTAATTAGGTCACGAAATAATCTGATCGGTCGAAAATTCCATTTCCGAAAAATAATTTCGTGAATGTTTGCGATGTTCCTAGCATATAGTTAAACCATACATGCAATATTGATGATTTCCTATCATGAATGGCATGTTATGAACTTGATGCATGCATGCTCTTGACCTTATTTACAAAAAGGAAATTTAAGAAACTTTTATTTGTAAAACTCCATGACTATTCACTACCAAAAAAACTAGTTTCCTAACTTTGATCATCCCATTTGTTTTGGAGTTATTTCCTTAAGAAAATCAAATTATCCTTGTCTAAGTTGAGTCTTCATTATATCTATTACCTAAGCCTTCATTTTTACATAAAAACTTGCATTTTACACTTTATAAATATGTTTTAAAATAGGATTTATTCAAAAATCCGAATTTTTAGAAATTAAATTTTTGAATGATTCTTTTGGGAAAACTTGTTTAATACATCAAAATTTAAGTCTTTAAGATACCTATTACTTAAGGACTCCATTTAATACATAAAACTTCTATTTTGAGCTTGGATGATAGGTGTTCTTATGGTCTTCATTCAAAATTACGAATTTCATATGTTGACTACTAACTCAAAATTTTCCATCTGATTCTACTTCTTGTTTTATACATTAATCTCATCAAAACTCATTTCAACTTTAAAAATCACTACTTAATGATACCTATTACCTATACCCTTCATTTTTCACATAAAACATGAATTTTAAAATTGATAAAAGGGTTTTTAAAATAGGGCTTTGAAATCATACGAATTTGTCTTTGAACATTTCAAACAAAAACTTTTCCTTTGTGAGTTCTTGTTTTATTTGCCTAAGGATCTACCAACTACAACATCTATATACACAAAACAAAGCCTTTATGAGCATTAATGCATGGAAACATAAATCATCCATAAGATCATAAATGCCAAGCATGGTATAAGCATCTAAAAGCTAGATCTACTACTTATGATGTATGAAATGAAGTTTAAAAGCATGAACATGGGTTTTTATGCTATCTCTACTTTACCCTACTTTTACATGCATAACATGAAAACACTTCAACAAAAACTTCATCAAACACAAGATCTACTCTTGTGATGGCTTGATATTCATGTAGTAGCATTTTCTTGTCCCTAGCAAGTGCTCATGGGGACTTAGAGTGAAAACACTCATGAATAATCTTGCCATTACAAGATTAAATGGTAGAGAGGCTTAAGAATCATCACCTAAGGATGGATTTAGTGAAGAAATGAAGAAGAATGAAGCTTGTTGCGTGTGTGTGTGTTGGGGTTGGAAGTCACGGCAATGGGGAGGAGAAAAGGGAGGATTTTGTGAAATTTAAACAAATGAAATGGAAATGGAAGAGAGAGAAAATTAAAAGACTATTTATATTAAGTGAATTAGGGTTTGTTTTCTTTATAAAAAGGAGATAAAATAAAACAATTGGAGGCCAAAAATAGAGGTTATGCGCCGGCCACAAAGGGGAAAGGAGAGAGAGGGATTTGAATTTGTTTTAAATTGTAATTTATGTAATAAAAAGTATTAAATGTAATAATTTGTTAAGAGACAAAAATTCTTGGAAAAGAAAATATAATTGAGTCTTTGTAAGGTTGTAAGACTAGGGTATGGGTGTGTGTGTATTAGGTTGTACTTTTGAATAGTAATAAATAGTAGACAAGACATTTACTTTACCAGTAGTTAAGAAAACACTAAAAAAAGGCTATAACCGTAATTTTTATAACCCGAAAAATTATAAAACGTATATTTTTGAAATCCTTATAAAATTCTTTGCTAAAGAGTATTCTGGAATATTTTCTAGAGTTCTAGTTTGGGGCTCACTTTTTCGTAATAGAGCTGGAAAAGCTCGAAATAGAAAATTTTTTGAAATCAAAACTTTTTATGGTTTGAAATATACTTTAAAAAAATAATCCACATTAAATTATTCTATAGAGGTTCTTTTAAATTGAAATCGAAGGAAAGCCGGATCCAGGGTTCCTAGGTTGTTCATACTAGTCCTGTTTAGGGTTTTGGTTTTCGATTTCCGAAGTTTACTCGGTTACTAAGAAAACCGGGGTTTACAGATTGTCTAAAATTCTCTATGATTGCACTTAAACTACATAATTAACATACCAAGATTATATGAATAAACTGTACATGCATGTCACAAAGTGTGTCACATTGCATTAGCTAATATACCTTTGGTGGGACAAAAGTATATTAGCGGAGGCGAGGGAGCCTATGTTAACATTAAGGATGAGAGATCGCTTAAATTAAGATAAGTGGTGTAGGCGCTTGAATCAACTACATAAAACAACAGATGTTGTAAAACTAAGAGAAGGAGATCGGATTATGGTTGCATGACTTATGAACCATCCCACTCAAGATTAGAATTGTGGTTGCATGACTTATGGACCACTCCAACGCCGAATGGAGGGCAAATCCATTCACATATGACTTCCGGAAAGTCATATGCTTGTATGCTCATTTGCTTGTGCATTCATATGGATGTTAATAACTTGTCTATATATACTGTTGTTGAGTACTAAATGTTTGGAGGTGAATCTCACTAAGCTCGTAAGCTTATACCCCAATAGTTTCCTATTGCAATTTGAGTATTATGGCTATCTTCGAGAAGCCACTATCATCAGTACGGCTTTTGGACTCTAAGGAGCTTTTGATGAAGTCGGAACCTAGACGTAGGCATAGACCTCTATTTGAATCTTCTAAATTGGCATTTGAAGGATGTTATAAGAGACTTGTGAGAGCTTGAGAACTTTTAATATTTTGAAGGGGGCATGCCCCTTAGATCATGTAATAGATTAAATCTAGATATAACTGGTATGATTTATATTATTGTTGCTATGTATGTCTCCTTAAACTATTCGAAGCAAAGTATGGTCTCTATATGTTGAACGTGAGCCTTACACCCGATATTTAAACCCATGGAGAGACTAAGTGTAGACACCCAATTTTTGCCCAATTAATTAAGGCTTAAATTTAATTAAATCATTTTTTTCAAAAGCCTTAAGTATTGATGAAATTGGCTAAGTGATCAAGGCACAGCCAAATGGCCTGTTGGTTAAACACATTGACCCAAACACACACTCAAGCTCAAGGACACAGGTTCAAACCCTAGCAAAGGCAAATTTTTTCCTTTTTATCATTTTTGTCTTTTCATCTTTCTCAAAGTGACTTTTGCCTTACTTTGCATCAGTTTTTAACTGACAAAACAACATTAATTGTTGAAATTGATGAAGCAATTGCAAAGTGGTTATGGAATATGAAAGATTAGTGCACAATTCATGTACAAAAACAACTCAAAAGTCACAAAATTCGTGCTAAAAAAATTGGAAAAAATTCAATTTGTAAAAGCATTCAATTGCACTTAAATGAGGAGTTACAAGAATTGAATGAAAATTGGATGATTTATCTACCCAAATTAAATGATTTGATGAAGGATATGAGAAATCAATCATCAATTCATCAGTTTCAAACAAATTAATCACGAATTTTCGAATTAAATTCGTGAAAAATCAAGAGGCAAAAATCGATTCGTTTTTGAAACTGAACGAAACGTAAATTTGAGCTTGCAACCTATAAATAGGGGGTCCTAGGATCAAAAGGCACAAGTCAATTTCGAAGAAACACATACACAATAGGATCAATTCGAAGTTTTCAAGTTTAGGGTTAAAATTCGGATTTTTTTAAATTCGAAGTTCTTGGATCATATTTGATCCAAATTGAGTGCTGTAAGAATGTTAGAAACTTGATTTGGATGATTTAGTGTGCTTGGATTTGTTCGAATTGATCGGATTTCTCTCTGCAAATTTTTTTTTATTTTTCGAATTGCACCGCCGGCAACCACCTCCGCGAACCGCCGCCCACGGTGGTTCTGGGCACGAGCCACCACCTTCAGAGGATGCGCAACCACTATAGGAGTCGGGCCGACAAGCTTCCAGCCACCGAGGACCACCGGAGTCCCCGGAATCCGCCCCGAAAGATCGCGTAGTCGTCTTCTTCACCACCCGCCGGAGCTCCGAGATCCGACCTGAAGATCCGAATCCAACCCGGTCGGTCATCGGTCAACGGTCAAACAGATCAGACGGCCCAGATTCTATCAAGCAGATCAGACGGTCCAGATTTGATCAAGCAGATCAGCGGCTCAGATTTGATCAAGCAAGATCAGCGGCTCAGATTCAATCAAGCAGATCAGACGGCCCAGATTTGATCAAGAAGATCAGACGGCCCAGATTTCATCAAGACAGATCAGACGGCCCAGCTTTAATCATCTCAATCAACGCCCCAGATTTAGTCAATTCCATCAGACGGTCAGGATCAGTCAACGCGATCGATGCTCTAGATCTCGTCCGCTTCATCCAACGGTCCAGGTCAATTCGCATTATTTTATTAATAGTTATTATATAATTAATTTCAGAAAATAATAAAAAATAGTAAAAAATTCATAAAAAAATTCATAAAAATTCAGAAAAATACAGAAAAATACAGAAAAATCCATAAAAAATCAAAATAATTATTTTTTATATAATTTTATTTTTTTGATATTTTTGATATTTTTTGAATATTTTTAGTATGTATTTATACATAAATTGCTTTTAGAAATGTGTATTTAATGCATGAAAAATAATTTTAATATATTGTGAAATATTCTGAATATGTTGTGAATTTATGTGATGATTTTTTTTAAAAAAAATAAAAATAAAAAATAAAAAAATAATAAATAAACAAAATAAATAAAAATGATAAAATTGGATTTTCCAAAACCAAATTTTTTTAAAAAAAATAATAAAAAATGATTTTTGAATTTAGAAAAATATGTTTTCATGAAATGAAAATCAATTGATTAGATCATAGGACCATCAAAAATGATTTTCATAAAAATATAAAATTTAATGAACTTAAATTGAGAATAGTTCAAAAATTAAAATTGACCAACAAATTAAAATTTTTTTTAAAAGAACTACGTTTTGTCTGATCTCGATTAGCGAGTACGTAGGCACCTGCGGGGCGACATTAAAAATAAATTTTTTTTTGTTTTTTTTATATTGTGAATAAATATTTTGTAAATATAAGATAGTTTGGTGATTATTCATGTTTTTAAAAATAAATAAATAAATAATAATAAAAAAATAAAAAATGAATAATGTGACTTGTAAATATTTTTATTTGAATTTTGAGCATGAAAAGGATAGATTATAAATTTAAAATTCCAAAAGTGGTAACCATTTGGTTTTAATAGGTTAGCCCCCGAATCCATGATATCTGGTTTTAAAAGTTTGGTTTTTAAATCAAATTTTCGCAGACTAGTAGCTAAGTTAGGATCAACCAATCCATTGATCCTAGCTTTTATTTTTTCCCAATTTATATCGGGTGGCGACTCTAAAAAGTTTTCAAAAATTAAAATTTCTTTTAACCCCTAGTCGAGGATTCATGTTAAATGGGTTCGGGTTTAATGTGAATCAGGTTAAGAGAAATGAACCAGATTAGTGGAAAAATCCAGGCTCGACACTAAGGTTGTCTCACTTGAGTTTAAATATCGAGTGTGGTGGACTGTCGCGTTTAAGGTACCCTTTGGGACGTGACAACGGTATTGTTATATACAAAGGGAGATTATGTGTGCTAGTTCATGGAGACCTTAAGAAGGAATTGTTAAAAGAAGCACATTACTCTAGTTACTCCATTCATCTTGGAGGAAACAAAATGTATCAGGACTTAAAGAAACTATACTGGTGGAATAATATGAAAAAGGAGATAGTGGAATATGTATCCAAGTGCCATACATGTGACATGATAAATATTGAGCATAGGAGACCGGCAGGTGAGTTAAAACCATTGCCTATACCATAGTGGAAGTAGGAACATATTACGATGGACTTTGTTTCCGCTTTACCCAAGATAAGAGATAAGTTTGATTTGATTTGGGTCATTGTGGATTGTCTTACAAAAGTAGCTCATTTTATACCTATTAAGGCTGGGTATAAGTTAGAGAATTTAGCACAATTGTACATTAAGGAGATTGTAAGACTGCATGGGGTGCTGGTAACTATCGTATCAGATAGGGATACTAGATTTGTGGGGAGATTCTGGAAAAGTCTACATCAAGCTTTAGGTACAAAGGCTATCTTCAATACCGCTTATCATCCTCAAACAGATAGGCAATCTGAAAGGACCATCCAGACGTTAGAAGACATGTTGAGGGAATGCGTGTTGGATTTCAAAGGAAGTTGGGATTAACATTTGCCATTAATCGAATTTGCTTATAACAAAAGTTATCAAGCGACAATTGGCATGCCTCCCTATGAAGCGCTTTATGGCAGGAAATGTAGATCACTTATTCATTGGGATGAAGTAGGGGAGTTTGATTAGACAAAGATTACAAGCTACTCAGAGTCGAAAAAAGAGCAATGCAGATAAACGAAGAAGACCATTGGAATTTCAAGTGGGTGAGCATGTTTTGCTGAAGATATTACCAACAAAGGGAATTATCAGATTTGGATTGAGGGGGAAGTTGAATCCTCAATATGTGGGACCATATGAGATCCTAGAGAGAATAGGCGACATGGCTTACAGATTGGCTTTACCGCCTATTGGAGGGAGTGCATAATGTGTTCCGCTTATCCATGCTCAGAAAATGTTAGAGATCCATATGAGATAATAGCTCTTGAACCGCTTGAAGTACAACTGAATCTTATAATAGTTGAAATGTTGGTGAAGATTGTGGATACTAAAGAAAAGACTTTGAGAATCAAAGTGATCAGATCTATAAGAGTAAAATGGATGAATTAGACCGAGCGTGAAGCAACCTGAGAGCTGGAAGAAGACATGAGATCCAGATATCTCGAGCTTTTCCTATAGTCCAGGTAAACTTTCTAAGACGAAAGTTCTTTTAAGGAGGGGAGAGATGTAACATATAGAAAAATAAGATAAATGGGTCATGATATATATAAAAGCTTATACCAAAGCCATAAAAGGTTAAGTTTGGTTAATTTTATTTTGGGAAAGAATTATGAAATGTTGGAATTTCTGCAATTTTCTATAGATCCAATGCCGCCTTTTCGAGGGAGTATGTAGCCGTGTATATACTGGCATAGGATATCCACAGTGACAAATTTTCTTACGCTAGATTCGAACGCCGAAGAGAGAGAGATTGTGTGTTTGTCAGCATTAAATTGGATCAAAAGCGTTATTGTCTAATGCCGGAGTCGAATGCCGCCATCGTTATCTTGGCTTTTACCGGTGTATGAGGTTTTGAACCACGCGAATGATTCTATTGCACGACGAACACTGCCTCTTAGGATTCTACGCCCGCCGACATAGGAATGAAATTCTGTAAATACGCATCACGAACAACAATTTTTGGTAGATGTTCCTCCTTCGCTTGGTTTGTTCTTGATATCCAAGTGTTAAGGCTCCATCTTAAGGTGAGTTTGATAAAAAATGAGTGATCCTAATCTATCTACAACATGTTTTTTCTCAGATTTATGTAAGATCTTTAGGGTTTTGTTATATTCTTCAAGGAAAATGTGGGAAGGATTAAGATCTCGAGTTTAATCTGTTTTGGTTGGATAAGGAGTGTGTTTTGTGGTCTAAACATGTAAGTACAATGTTCTCATACAAGTTTTATGAGAATATCATGCAAGTTCTTAGGACTTTGTGGTTGTTTGCATGAAAGAAACCCTAGCTTTGGGTAAGATCCAAATTTGGTAGATGTAGGTTGGGTTCTTGATGATCTAAATTAGTAAGTTGTATCTGCTCTATGATGGTTTTAATCAATGTATGATTAGATGATCCTTATACGTTCTTTATGTTATGCAAATTAGGGTTTTGGTGAAATATTCGATAACTATAGAGTCTTATGAAATTCGGAGTAGACAGTGCAGATATCGGGGATTTCTTATCAGGTTAGGGTTTTTAAGGAATTCATATCTATTAGGATATATTTGATAACATGATTATATCTATTGATGTATGCATATATGTTGTAACATGATATTTGGAGTAGTAGAATCATAGTTGGTGTTGATATAGGAGTTTATGGAGTTTAGGTTATCTTTGTTGTTGTTAATATCGGATTTGAGGATTTGAATTGTATTCTTGAAATTGAGAAAAGTACAACCAATCCCTACTTGTTGTTTTTGGTTGTAAGTTTAATATTGCTTGATTGGTTGTAGGAACAGAACTTCATAATAAACCTAATTCTATTCGGCTTAATAACTGTCTACTTGGTTGTGTTTAGCTTTGATGAGTAAAGACCTGGCAGACAGTGATACTGGTAAGGTACCTTGATGATTTATGTGTGAGGTTGTCCTAAGTAGACTCGTGCGTAGAGATAATTTCGATAGAATTTGGGGAGTACCCACTCATCCACATATGTAGATAATTACCTTATTTTCAAAGAGTTGGTTGTTTTTAAAGAGGACTCTAAGTTACTTCGAGTTCGGAATTAGAGTATACATAGTCCTGAACTGTGTTGATTTGCTTACCATAAAAAGATAACACGCTGATTGTTTGCATTAGACTAGGTGCATTTGATATATATCTGTTGCATGTGCATTTGCATTTGTTTTTAAGGATTGGAGCTATCGTACTGAGCTTCGTAGCTCACTTTTTAAAATTTCAGGTATAGGTGATGAAGACATTATATATGATCTTTTAGGTCATTATCTGATCTTTGATCAGGGGGATGGCGATAGTGGACCTGACTACCCAGTTGAGAGTTAAACTTTTGATTATAGGATTTTGGGAGAAAAGAAGTGCATAGATATGTTGAAGACTTGATTTTTCTGTATTTTACTTATTATTATGTTTTATGAATAGTTCTTAGATCATTTGTCGTTGGAAGACTAAGTTGTAAATAAAGGTTTTTCTCTTGTAGATAATTTATGTTGTTATGTTGGATAGTTGGATTATGGATATGCCAACTAGGATGTTTGTTTGTTAAGCATAAACATTATGAAGTTTTCTTGTGTTTCTAGATTATACAGGTTGTGTTGAGTATCCTATGAGATACCCTATGTGCGTGTTTATAGGTGATATTTGTATATTTGTGGATATCAGAGCCCCAGCTTGTTCTATTTCAAGAGAGGATACGTGGCGGGTTGTAATGCCTTATTTTTAGCGCATTACATAAATCAAAACCTTGTAGTCAACCTATTTTTAAATTTAATCTAGTGAATTTAGATCCAAAATCTTGCGCGTGAAACATAAGAACAATAAAAATGAGATAATTTCAAATTATAGTTCAGAATTATATAAGAAAGCTTAAAAAGATCAGATTTGCTAAAATTTAGATTGTTTCGAACCCAAAAAGGGATCAGTTTCTAAAATTAGGACCTCGATGAGTAAAATAGTGAAAATATTTTGATAACACCATTAGACTCGTAAGAATATAAGGATTTTAAAAATTAGTTTTATAATTTTTCGGAATCTAAAATATCAGACATAGCTCGTTTACACGTATTTGTTTTACTACTAGTATTTTAATTGTCTAATCTATTATTCATAGTACTATTTCTACTATTCATTACTATTTCACTATCTCTATTTTTTCTTACAACCCATTCTTATACTCTTACATACTAATTTCTTATATTTACATTTTCTATAAAACCTTATACATATCATGTCTTACTTTTTAATCACTTTTCTTTAGAAAACAACACAATAAATAATATCCCCTCTTCCCCACGCTATGGTCGGCACCCCCCTCTGTAAACCCCGGGAATTTTTCACATTAGTACACAACCTTACAATAGATTGTATAAACTAAATAATAGAATTAGAATTTAAACGAGTCTAAGAATAGATCTATATCTAGAATTTGATTAGATAAATGATGTAGAATTTGAATAAAGAATTTCTTTAAAACCCGAAACTTGATATACAAATAGATTTAAATAGGAAAAAATAAATATAGAGATTAAATGATTGTTTTTTATCTTGATAATGATTCGAGATTGGAATAACAAGTAGTAATGAGCTTATATTTAGACTTAAACCCTAAATTTAAGATTCCTAGTTAAAATTAAAAGCTACTAATAAGATTTCATGTTCAGTATCAAAACTAAAGATATAAATATAGTTTAGTTTTTGTATTAAGTCCAATACTACGTAAACGATTATTTGGGCTTATAAACAGAAAACGATGATCCAAAGATGAACCGTTAAGAGTTTAAATACACAACGAAAATATAAACTATCGAATAACTCAAAACCTGAACTCCAAATAAATAATCGGATCACGTTATTGTTCTAATTTCAGTTTTCTTAAGCTATTGAAGCCTGAAACAAAAATTGACCTAACGAGCCTAAGAAATCCTACTCGCGGGAGATAAAATTTTACCAATAAATAACTACGTATATATATGTAAAGACCCGACATGCTCAATTCTCAAATTAAGCACACCAAGTCTCCAACCACGTATAACTCTTACGAATTATACGTAAGGTTGTCTTAAAAGAAGGTGTTTATGTTGAACATTGCTAAACCAATTTTAGAATTTATGAAATCGTTTAGTTAGGTTTCTAAATAACTGGATTCGATAGCGGAAAATCAAATCTTATAAAATCATATTTGTAAACTTCTACTCCCTATAGAGCGAACCAATTTTCTAAGAAACTAACTTTATAAAACCCATTTATGATCTACTCTTAGGGGTAGATAATCATTTACAATCAATTAGGGCATTAACAAGCCCTTAAAAGAAAAATATAATTTACAAATAATCCAGTCCTTTTACAAAACAAAACAAAAGAAGAAACAAATAAAAATAAAATCTCGATCCTATTACACTTCACTCAATCTCCCATACATCCAGAGTCGCCCAAAACCCGGGGCAAACATCATCACATCAATCATCATCACCATCCCCATCCTCATCAACAACGATAATAAGAACAACAATATCAACAATCTCCACATCATCATCAAGTCATCATCTCATCATTCATCATCAACAACAATAATACCTGTAAAAAGAATAACAACAACAATAATGAGCCGGAGCCCAGTACACAGTAATACAATCACACACGGAGTGGCACACGAGCTTAACTAAATGCAATGCATCAATCACAAGTTATTATGTTTTCATTAAAATAAACAAATCAACAATGGAGCACTCACACTCCGAAACAAGCCAATGGGAATCTGGGGATCCTGAGTAACACTCACGACGCTCAGGGGGTCGATATAAGTAGCCCGAATACCTATACCTCCTAGATAACGTTACGCTGAAAAAGAAATAGTAATCTCATCCAGGACTCATAGTCGCTACTTAACTTCACTTAACTTAATCCATAATATAATTTAATTCACATGCTCCCATAAACATTGAATTAAATCATATTACTTCCTCTCAAGAATAAGTAAACGTTACGCAGTTACCACATTCCTTATCGATTACCCGCCGAGCCTAGTCATTGCATCCTGACTATTGGCCTAAGCGCCTATTATAATATTGTCATTGCATCATGACAACTCGCCGAGCCATATCATTGCATCATGATAAGTGGCCTAAGCATTTATTCTAACATTGTCATTGCATCATGACAAGTTTTCGCTCCTCGGACCGGATTCAACGACTAAAGCGCAATCAAGACTCATCAATTATTAAGCCGAGTTAAGTCTTAATCAGTTTAGGATGCCTATCCTAACATTCAACATGCAAGTTACTGCGTACCTTTAAATAAAATCCCCAAACAGAGCCTTATAAGGTTGATCAAAGCCAATCCAAAAGAATCATAACCAAAACCAAAACCAAAACCAAACATCTGTTTCAAGAAATTGAACTCACATAAGAACTTAAGCCAGCACTCATTCATATTAAATATAAACCATATCACAACCTATTATTCATATATCAATATATATATACAAAACAACATATATATATATATACATATAACAACAAGTTACTCCCATAACAATATAATATATATATATAGATACAAAACAACATACTCCTCATGTTATTCAAAGATCACCCTAGCACATTCATTTAACTCTATTATTTGTTACTAACCCATTTTAGCTTAACCTTTGTCAAATTGATTAAAATTAGTCATTTGATTCATTTACTAAGTCAAGGTGATTAAACTATATCAATCTAATTCATTTTTAGCTTAGTAAAGTTCATTAAGCCAAGTTGGACTTAGATTAATTACTAATTCATTATACATGTAGGATCTATGTCAACTTGAACTCACCTTAACTTAAACTTAGCTAAATTAATTAACCTTAATCATTTAGTTCAAAAACTAAGTCAAAGATGGTTAAACTAACTCAATCTAATTCATTTTAACTCATTCAAGTCTATTTAATCAAGTTGAACTTAAGTTTGTTAACTAAGTTCATTTTATGTTAAACTCGCATATTTAGCTCAATTATTCATTAAATCTATAAATCTATCTAAATCATGTTTAATTATATCACTAAATCATCATTACACATCAAATATTATTATCCATCTCATTTTATGTCAAAAAGATCCATTTGTTCAAGTAAATACACATAAAACAATCTATAACAAGTTTTTAGCTTAGCTTGAAAAATGTATTAGTTGGAAAGAATTAAAATTTAAGCACTAATATGTTTCGAATTTGCAAAAACTCAAAACATTAAAGTTGTATATCTCTTTCTTATCTTTCCAACGCAACTTGAATCACCTCAATCGGAGATTGGATGAAAAAGTTATGGCTAAAATACGAAAGGACTGCGAAACTGGGAAAAGTTGCAAAACGAATGCCGGCTTTCAACACCGGCGGCGTAAATTAAAAATTTGCCAGCGTTAAGAGTCGAGCGATCTGGTCACTGTTGGACTTTTCAATACCGCCAAATTTTGCACGTACACCGGCAGCGTTGAATGCTGGCGTACATGCATTACGCTACTGTCAAATTTTCCCTTATTTTCATTTTGCAAAAACCATTTGTTCCAAATGTTTCAAACTCCTCCAAATTCATTTCAAGCTTCTTAAAACTTGTTATTTGATCTCAATACAATCTAATAAACACAAACTCCTACTTCAATCCATCAAACATCACTATAATCATCATAAACAACTTCAAACCCCAATTTCACTATTCATCTTCTTCCTCAACAAAGCAACTCCATCAACCATAAACTTTACAAATACAAACTCAAACAACACTTCTCAACTCATATACATCATCTATACAACATTTAAATTCGAAATTATAAATAAGATGATAAATAGTAAACTATACTTAGCTTTTAGAAAAGAACACAAGTTGAAACTTCATCCTTTAGCTCGGTTTCCTCCATCTAGTTCATCTCCTAGTCTTGATTCATCCTCTAGTTGGCTTTGATCTTAAGATTGAAGCCTTGAATTTGGAGAGGAAAAAGAAGAAAGAAGAAGAAAGAAACGTAAAAACAAGAAAGGAAAAGCAAATGGCAGCAAAGGAAAAATAAAAAGAAAAGGAAAGGATAAAGTCAAATTTGGCTAAAATAGAAATAGGGTATAGATTTAGAACTATCAGATCAATATCTATAGTTCCAGAAGTATTTAAAAGATGATTTCTGAACCGATATGTTACAAATTAAGATCTTATAATAAGAACTTAATTTAGGAATTTAATTTGGATACAAAGATATTAAATTTGAGTTCGAGTTTAAGAACTGATATTTTTATTCAAGCAAATGAACTCAAATTTTACTGAGATTTAGGAATTAGTGTTTAGGCTAAGAATCAAGAGTTTAGGAATTTTCTAAACACTTTGATGACATGTTTAGGGAATTTGAAACTCAAATCTCAATTAATAGCTAATTAAATTATATCAACTTGTCTAATTAAATCCTATAATTCATTTTAGTCATTTAAATCTATCTAAACCCAATTTCTATTTTAGGTGAAGAGTTGGGGTATTTCAATATATAACCTAAATTTGTATTATTTGATAATCTAAGTGTTTTGTATATCTCTATAAACATATTTTGTATAAAAACTCCTAAATATTAGCTAATTTATACCTGTATAACTTGTTAAATTATCCTAAAATTAAACTAAATAAATAAACTAATATATATAAATTATGATTTACGGCTGCATTTCGGTAGAGAAGTTAGAGAAGAAAAGAAGAGCCGAAATCCAACAAATATGCACCAAATTATCAAACAAATCAACCACACCACCAATCACCTGCTGCCAAATCATTCTCACATTAATTGGCTTGAAAACAATAGCCAAAAGACATCAAATTCGGAGGAAGAATCGGAGGAGAAGCAGCCGTAACTTCTTTCTTTTTCTTCTTCTATATATATGTGTATTAAATGACCTTAATGAAGAACAAACAAAGCTCATTCATTCCCAAGTTCCACAGCACGAAATAGATTCCAAATAACAACCAAAACGAATCAAAAACAGAAAACAAACCGATCAAAACACCCAAGCTCGGATCAAAGGAAGAACAAAGCTAAAAACCCTTGAAAACAAGTTCAAAGGTAAGTTAATGAAGTTCAAACGATTTTCTTTTAAATATAAGAGTTATAACTGACTTATAATCATCTTAGGAACGTAATAAACAAAATCACAAGCTTCGGATTACATCAAACGAGCTCCAACGAGGTAATAATCCAAAACCCTAGCTTTATTTTCTAAGAATCGAGATCTATATATGTATATATATATATATTTTTTTTAAACGTGTTCAAACGTGTTTTATGTCTTTATATATGATATATAAACACATATAAATAGTTTGAGTATGTTTTTAACGTGTAAAATTCAAAGAACATGAATTGAATCGAGGAGGAAAATGATGAACAGTACCAACGCTGCCTCCAAGCCGGTAGTGTAACCGCTTAACGCCGGCAGCTTACAAAGATAGGCTGGCAGCGTAGAGGCAGCCTACATTGATCAGAGCCTACGTAAAATAATTTTTCACGTAACAATTGAATGAAAATCGGCTACTGGACATATACGCCGACGGCTTAGGGCCGGCATACGTTGAAAGCTGACAGCTTTCAAAGCTGGTGCATCTAATGTGAAAATTTTTGCAAATCTAAGTTTACGCTGGCATCTGCGCTTGAAGGCCGGTGGCCTTGAACTGACGTACAGCCAAAATTTCTTCAACGAAAGCTCTTTCTAACCTAAACAGAAACTGTATATATATATATAATATACTTACTGAGTATATATATATGTATGATAATCTGAGAATTTATTATATAGTTAAATAAATACAAGTATTCCAAACATATTTAAACTAATATCTAATATTTATTGAAACCCTAAGTTTAAGAAAAGATATTGAGTATTAATTAAAGTTAGTATTAGTCTAATATTTGTTTTAACAAGATAAAATAGGTAAGAATGGAAATTGAAATAAGCTAATTTCTTGAGTAATGTGACTCCTAAAAATAACTAAATAATTATGCTAGATAAAATAGGAGAAACACAAGGACACTAAGTAATAATAATTACCAAAATATCGAGTCTAGGACACGAATCACATATAGGAATTTAATTAATTTGTATTGATGAATACTTTGTCTTAAACAGGTGACTTTGATACACTAGGAGATCTACTAGCTGATTACTACGACTGAGTCGGTATGAGCAGGTGAGTAATTCAGTCATATTATACTGGTTGTGCTTGTAAGTAGCTGAATATGTAGAGTAAAGATAACCAAATAAGTGCTTGTTGAAAGTATGATATGATCTGATTGTATGATTGTTAAAATATCATTATAAAGCGATAATTCAATGATTGATGTTGTGAAATAATATAATGATGATTGTGTGTAATGTATGGTCACTTTGAAATTGATTAAGAATTATTGACTTAACAAAATAATATGAACATGCATTGCACAAATTGCATTATTGCATATATGATTGTGACAGCCTGCTACGTATTAATATTTCGGATCTCTGTTTTCGCTTGGTTGTTCTAATGTGTTAGTTCTTCCAAGGTTCTCTTTGGTCTGGCAGTCCTATGAGGAACTAAAAGGCATCGAAGAACGTCGCCCGTAGAATTGCTTTGAAATGATTAATACTTAGGGAGTTTCTAAGGGGATTACAGGAGATGGTCTGTTCAATAAACTATATTCAAAGTGATAACCTTAAAATGAGAAATCATTGATTCTCCCGTGTACTTAGTCTTTCCTGGGCAGGTGGGTGATTGAGTACTGGTTCTTCAACCCATTAAAAAGAGGGCGTAAATCTTTTTCCTGTTTGGATTCTAGATCATCCAAGCTTGTATCTGTGCATATGGTTGAGTGCTTGCATTACATATGATTTGCTAATAACTTGTGTGATGTATGGTATGTCTGGTTATTTATTGAGCTGTGGTTTCGCTCATACTCCAACAGTCTTTTCAGGTTCACTTTACGACCCTGGTTAGTTACATCCAGGAATATGGCTCCGGTAAGAGCTTTGAAGCTAGAAGTCTACAGATATATTTTAGTTTGGATGTACTATTAGATTAGATTATTTAGTTGTGTACACCAAAAGAACTATATGGTTTGTAATAGTTTTGTAATATTTATTCACTAAGTTATTTCTTTCATATATTTGTTATTTCTTATCAAGCAACTAAAAAGATCCTGTTGTTTTGAAAACCTGTCATTTTCTGAAGGTAATCTAGTGATAGTATTCAAGTGTAACTTGTTTACTACTACTAAGGTACCCTCGGGGCGTGACACCTTCTTCCTTCATTCATCTATTTTTTTTCTTTTTATTTTATTTTATTTAATTACATCTAATTTTCACTCCAAAACTGTATAAATACCCATTCCCTCCTTCACTCTTTTCCCACACTTTCTTACCTTAACAAACCTCTATCAAAATCACTTCTTAATTCCTCTCTCTACAATTTTTCTCTTAAATACTCTCTTTATTTCCATCTCCATAAAACACCCGTTTTTCTTCCAGAAATTTTCTAAACACACCATTACCTAGTTCTTATTCATGTTACGCAACATTACATAACCATAATGTGTGTTTCTTAAGACCATAGTGTTAAGAAAACAACAATATGTTCATGTATTATTCTTGTTCATGAACAAAACTTCATTATGTTATTATATTATTTTATTGTTATTAAATTGTTATTATTTTTATTATTATTGCTCTAATATAACTTCTATATGTTATTATATATATTTATGTATATATATTTCTTAGAGCCTAAATACTCACTAACCGAACATCTTATGATTATTGCTCTTATTATTATGCTTTTCTTTTTTTTTCTTTTCTTTTTGAGACTAGTATATTCTTAGCCCCGAGAAACCTTGATGAAGCTAAGGCTCCCAATACTTGACTAGGAAGCCTTGATGAAGCTAAGGCTCCTAATACTTGATCTCATTATTATGATTATTTGCTTCTTATATCTCTCTCTATCTTATTATAGGATGCTCTCATCTTTTCCATAACTACATATTCTCATTTATGCATAAACATATTGATTTTGCCTCAACAAAAAGGAAGAAGGAGTTTGTAAGCCCCTAAATTTTTCTGATAGTTTTATTAATCTTCAACAACCGGAAATCAAACAAAATCCTAATAACCATACAAGTCAAAACAATGTGTTTAGATCATGCAATCCTGCGCTCTTAACCCTAGAACAATAAAATTAATATAATCATAGATTATAGTCTGTAGTAATATAGTGGAACATAAAAAGATTAGATTCGTGAAAATCGAGTTTGTTTTGTAGCCAAATGGGATCAATTTTAAAAATTAGTATCCGGACGCATGGAGTGGTAAAAATATTCCGATAATACCATTAGACTCGTAATTATATGAGGATTTATAATATAATAGTTTTAGAATTTTTTGATAACTAAAAATATCAGATATAGCCTTTTATGTGTATTTTTATTACCATCGGTACTTTAATTATCTTGTTTACTGTTCATAAATATTCATTACTATTCACTACTATTCATCTATCTCTACTTTTCCTTACAACCTATTCTTACAACCTATACACCTATTTTCTTACAATTTTCATATCCAATACAACTTCATATCTCTCACATCTTACTTTTCATTAATAAAGATTAAAAAAAAAAAAAATCTCTCCCTCTCTCCTCTCAAAGTGGCACCGGCCCTCCCTCTTCCACTTTCCATGTATTTTAATTTTTACTTATTTATTTAACACAATTTACCCTATACTTTTTCCTATTAATACCACCCCTTCCTTCTATTTCTTTCGCGCTTTTCTTACACTACCTAAACTATCCCAAATTCTCTCTAAAAATTCTCTCAAAGCTCTCTCTATTTTCTTCTTCTTTAGGTAATAATCTTCTAAGCTTTCTTTATGTTCATTAGCTTAGTATGAACATAGTGTGTGTTTTCTAAACCCATAGAGATTAGGAAAGCAACAATATATTTATACTTTGTTCTTGCTCATACCTAAACTTTATGATATGATATTATTAGTAGATTAATATTTATATTCATGTAACTTAGCATGAACATAGTGTGTGTTTTCTAAAAAAACCCATAGAGGTTAAGAAAGCAACATTATGTTCATGTTTTGTTTATTGTTCATACATTATGTTTTATTATTATGCTTTTACTATTACGCTCATACTATTGTTATTGCTCTTATAATTGTGATTTTTTCCTTTCTTACTTTTTCTTTTTCTTTTCTTTTGGAACTAGTCTATTCTTAGTCCCGAGAAACCTTGATGAAGCTAAGGCTCTCAATATTTGACATTATTATCATGCTTATTTGTTTCTTATATTCCTTATTATCTTATCTTGTGATATTATTATCTTTTTATAACTACATAATCATATTCATGCATGGCTAATGTGTTGTTGTCCAAATAAAAAGAGATCTTTTGTTTTTTTTTTTTTATATAAGGCTAGACTCTTGAAAACTTGTCTCTTAACAGATATTTTTCACCAAGACTTAGAAGGTTGTTTATGACAAATTCTTTTAAAAATTTATATAAACTCATCATGAAATTTCAAACTATTGGTAAAGAAAATTTCTTCAAAGTCTAAAATACTTTTCTTTCCAACAAATGGTAACATGAAAAATCTTAACTTGCTAACTATTTTTCTAAACTAAGAACTAAACAAGTTTTCAAGCTAAGATAAAAATCAACTTACAAGTCATAAGAAACCCACTTAGAGAAATAAAAATTTGTCAACAATATAAGAAAGTAAATTTTTAAAGAATAAATTCATTTTTCTAAAATATAGATATAATAAGAAAATATACCAATAAGAACATTAGGTATTACTAAAGAAAACTTTTGAAACTCTATTTTTCAAATCCTAGAAATAAACTTGGTAGATAATTTAAAAAGACCAAACCTTAATTTAACTCACTTTTTGATAAACTAAAGAATAAAAATATAGAACAGTACAATATGATAACTCAAGGATTTATAAGTTTTATTCCAACCACATAAAGCAAAGTTTAACAACAAATCCAATTTTGAAAACATAGGAAAAGTTGCTTTATGGAAAATAATTAAAATTAGACAACACCAATAGCATCATGCATAAATTATGAGTCTATTTATGTACCAAAGGAATTCTTTTCAACCATATACATATTTAAGTTTTGCTTAATAAGTTTTGAGTGAAGAAAGGATTAGAAAATTTTGTTTTTAAAGGATGGAATTTTCATGCTAAACTTGTTTTCCTCTTATCCGAGATCCAAATGACTTCTTACAATGAAAATAAACTTAGAAATGGATATATATTTTCTAGTAGGTAGAAAACGACATATAATATGCGAGATTCCAAGTTAAAATGAGTAAGTTGTGGCCATTTTAAGTTGGAATTTCCACAAATCTGATTTCTACCGCAATTACAAGATAGATTTAGAAACTTTTAAGTAGGAATTCTATGAAAGACTCATTTTGGGTATTTCATCTTGTTTAGGTGAAGGAGGAACCAATATCGCTTTCTCAAAGGATTACTTAGCGATCACCATGGAGTGAGTTAATCCCTTACTAATTACATTTCGTTGAATGTGCTTATAAGTAGTGGCACTAGAAATTAAGAAAAGATAAAAAGAAATGTTTTTTGAATTAGATGCATGTTGAATGAAGTGGTTGTTGAATAAAAAGATAGGTATATCGAAAGAAGATTTGATGAATAAATTATGTTCTTTTGTAATGGTATGATGAGTATTATTTTGGTCACCCTTGACTTGGAATTAACAATAATTCGATAAATTAATATAAAAAATGATTTATGCATGACATATTGTGAATCGCATTTATTTTTAGTTACTGTTCTTCGTGTGGGGAAATGAGGAGTTGTAATGGTGGCTAGTAGTAGCCGGGAAGTTTATGGGCAAGTAGGAGCCAATAATTCTGCAAATATTAATGGTTGAATGGGTTGGTAACCACCCAACCCCCTACATGGAGGGCACAAATCCATGTTATATATGGTTTTTGGTTAATCGTGTATATTTTGATTGCTCATATGATTGTTGCATATACATATGCTTATTTAAAATATGTGAATGATTTTATGGAAATGCTTTGAAGAAGGAAGTTGTCTCACTAAGATAGTTTTGCTTATACCCTATTAGCTTTTTGTTTCATTTTGATTACTTGTGGTTGACATCAGGTAGTCCTATTTATCAGGTATGAGCCAAAGTTACTAGAAGTTTTTGAAAATAGTTTGCATATTTTAGTTTTTGGTATAGACTTCTAAGAAAAATCTCTATAGTAGGCTTTTGTTATATCTATGTATGTTTTTTAGTTAGCTTAGAATAGTAAGACTTTATGAATGAGGAATGCCCCCAAGAAGTTGTAAGAATTTGAACTTAATGATTATTACATGTTATCTTTTATAAATCCTTGCATGCTTTTATCATTTGCTTAAACGTAACACCCATTTGAGTCTCCAACTATCTTGGAAGCATGCCTTACGCGTAATATCAAAGCTCTTGTGACTAAGGTTGTCATTCATTAGCTTTAATATTATGCGGTGGATTGCTACGTTTAGGGTGCCCTCTGGGGCGTGATAGAGTTTTTCTTTATTAAAATGAGGCTAAACTCTTTCTAAAATAATTTTTTTCATTTAGCAATTTTTCCATCAAAGGACTTAAATGTTATTTTTAATAAATTCTTTTCAAAAACATAGATAAGCTCCTCAGAAAACTTTAAGGTATTAACAAAGAGATTTTTTCAAAGATTTAACTAAGTAGATACACACACTCTTTTCAAAAAATACATGAAAATTTTGGTTTAAAACTTTAATATTGATAATTCTTTATTATGAAAATTCTTTAGAAAAACTTATTTACGTGGTTTTTACCTACCTCATGATAAAAAAAAAAAAAAAAACTAAGAACTAGACAAGTTTTCAAGATAAAATAAAATATCAACTCACTAGTTTAAAAATCCACTTAGAGAAATGAAAATTTTGAACAATCTAAAAAAGTAAGTTTCTAAATGGTAAACTCATTTTCTAAGAGATAAGAGAACATAGAGATGATAAACTCAAAACATTAGAATTATCAACAACTTAAGAAAATTTGAATTCTTTCTTTTTAAATAAAATTGGTAGGAAACTTAAAAGACCAAACTTGAAGGTCGAAGTTATCTTTAAAAATTTATGAAATAAAATATAATAGGAAAACACTTATTATAATGACTCAAGGAATTATAATTTTCTTTCAAACCATTTCATAAAAAAAATTTTTAAATCCAACTTTTCAAACCTATCAAACAAGTTGTTTTATGAAAAATAATTGTTGAGACAACACCAATGAAGTCATGCATAAAATATGGCTCTATTTATGTATCAAAAAGATTTTTCAACCACATACATATCCATATATTTGTTTAAGGATTTTTTGAAATAAGAAAAGTTTGGGAAATTATGTTTTCAACGATTGGAAATTCGTGTGAATTTGTCCCTACTATTTCAAGGCCTAAATAACCTTTTCTAATAAAATAACCTTAAAAAGATAGATCTTTTTGAGTAGGTAGAAAATGACATATTGTATGTGAAATTCCGTTCTAAAATGAGCAAGTTATGACCATTTTAAGTTAGAATTTCCTTAAAACCGAATTTTGATGAATTCAATAAGAGAGTTAGAAAATTTAAGTAGAATTTGGATGAAATACTCATTTGGGTATTTTCTTTATTTAGGTGACGAGGATTAAGATCTTCTCTTTTCCAGGATTACTTCGATTGATAGAGATTGCCATGGCCGAGTGAGTTTTCATTTACGTTTTATGTATTCATGCATATGCTTTAGGATAGAGTATTAGATGTTAGCACAAGATAAAAATTGATATGCATGAGGGTTATCATGGGAGCTATGTATGTGATTCGTTATATGATCAATAAATGATAAGTATATCGGAGCTCAATTGGTTGATTAATATAAATTTCTCTATGTACATTGTGTGTGTAATTATTGATTGATCGCCTTAAATGAATAATGTCGGATTGGAAATCTCTTAAAATAAATTGCTCATGCATATCACTTAGAATATCATCTTTACATTTTGCTATACTCCTCAGCGTAAGACCGGAAAGGTAAGCTTAGCTACATCTTGAGGAATTAGAATGTTCGGGGAATACGACCTCATGGTATAGCTAAGCCGGATCGATCACTTTAGGTAAGGAAAGCCTGGGGACTAGTAGTATGGTTGATTGGAACCCCAAGATGCGTGCAAATTTCAAGGAGGTTGATTATGACCATTTAAAGTATTCCCTACAAAATGAAGGGGTAAATCCATTATACATACGAAAATGGATAGTCATATGTATTGTTTGATCATATGGTTTATGCATTTCATATGCTTGTTTAATGACTTGTTTGAATGTTTATTTATGAGTAGTTTGCGTAAGGATTATCTTACTAAGCTAGTTATGCTTACTCCCCAATAGATTTATGATGTTGCAAGATTATTGTTTTGTACCTGAGACCATCTTGACCTACGGTAGAACTATGTTTTTGGGAAGTTTTTGGAATTATATTTGAAGACTTAGATTATATTTCCTTTAAAATCTTCTAGTTTTAGTTGTTTGTCTTAGTAAGACTTTGTTATTATGGAGATTTATCAGGGAATGCCCCATAGAAGTTGTAAGATCTTTTATTTTGATGAACCATAATCGTATTGCTTGAATGTTCCACTGCCATTATCTTAAAATGTATAACTCCACCGTCTCCCTTTATTGTGAACGTACACCTTGTATCAATATGAAAGCTTCTGAGTAACTAAGATATTCATTCTCAAGTTTTAATATTGTGTACAGTGAGCTGTCATGTTTAGGGTACCCGTTGAGCATGAAAGTTGTTAGTTTAAAGTTGTCGTTTCGAGTTGCAATCAACAACGTGGTGCTTTTGTCGTGTCTATGTTTAGATGTTTGGTAGGTTACAGTAGTAGGTTTGATGTAGGTTTCTAAATTTGGGTTCGATGGTGGTTGAGAAAGGTGTTGTCATATGTGTGTGTTTGTTGTTAGTGTAGAGCTTCGATTGGGTTTTCATTTGAAGGTTATCAAAGGTTGATGATTTTTCCATGATATAGAAAGAAAATGCATAGTTTTAATAAAAAAGAAGAAGATCATCTAATTTTGAAGCACACATTTAGTTCACTACATTGCTTAATATATAAAGCTAAAAAGTAATAGTAAAATAAGGTATTTTGCTGATATCAAGCCATATCTACATTGTTTCCTACATTCAAGCTGAAAAAAAAAAAAAAAAAAAAGGAATTTCTAAGGACTTAGTCCATTGACCAAATATTCAACAACAATCTAAGGCACTTTTCCAACACTCCTCCTTACCTTAATAATTGCAAAGGCATGATATCAAAAAATTCTTCCTCTTTATCTTATTCAGTTGTAATTTTTGCATCTTTATGTTTTTGTGTCTTACAAATTTCTCCATATGCCCAATATATCTACATGTTCTACACTTGAAATCAAGCTTTCACCAACATTTCTTTGTGGGTGATTTTTTTTTTTTTTTGGGCAATGTGGGCAAGGTAGATATGGCTCTTTAACGTTATTGTTGTTAGTTAGTCTTGTTGTACTTCTTGTATTTATCTCCTCTTGAAATTTTTGTCTTTGGTAGAGAGCACCTTTCATGGTGCCTTCTTCTCTTGTCATTCTCCTTTGCTCTTGAGCCTGCAATGCATTCACCAACTCTGTTAAGGATGTACTAGACAGATCCTTAGATTATTCAAAAGCAAAAATTTTAGATTCATATTTTTCAGGCGAGGTTACAAGAATTTTTCATACTATTCATTCTTCAGAAAAGTCCTTACCTTGTTCACTATACCCAACAACTTGCCAGAGTATTCTTTGATAGTTGCTTACTTATCATTGACATTTCAATTCCCTAATCAAGTTGAGCACTTGCATATTTTTTGTCTTTCATTTCCTTGGTATTCCTTTTTGAGTTAATCCAAATGTATTTTGCTCACTCTAAATCCATGATTCTTGTAAATATGGTGCTTGAAATAGCAAAAATAGACAAGCTTTAACTTTTGACTTCCTGATCTCTTCTTTTGTGTGTCTTCAATTGTGTTATTTTTGGATCTTCCGAAAATGGTAGAATTTCATAGTCATCACCATCAAATTTCATAGACAAGCTTTAGCTTTGGACTTCCTAGTCTTCCCTATAGCTTCTTAATGATCTAATGCATCAAGATGTACCTTCATTCTAATAGCCCAAGCTTGATTTATCACTAATAAAAATTGGAGGAGTAATGAGAGACTGCTATTTCAATTTTCATTTTTGAAGGTTTTTGTATTTCATGGTTTGGGTTTTTATATTTATGGTTTTGTATTGATCATAGATCGTTCAAGATGAGAGCTCTGATACCATGATATTTTTTCATGATATAGAAAGAAAATGCATAGCTTTAATAAAAAAGAAGAGCGTATGATTTTGAAGCACACATTTAATTCACTACATTGCTCAATATATAAAGCTAAAAACATAACAATAAAATAAGAAATTTTGCTGCTAAGAAATTCCTAAAGACTTTAGTCCATTGATTAATTATTCAGCAACAATCAAAAGCACGTTTCCAACAAAGTTAGTGCGCGACTAGACTTTAGTTTGTTAGGGTTGGTTGGTCAAAATTGGTGTTTGCTTGGAGTTGGAGTAGCTGTCAGTTTGTGTTTCTGGTTGAAATTTCAAAGATAATGGTATTTTAAATTTAGGAATTGGATTGGCATTTTGGGAGGTTTTAGGTGTTGGGGGTTTTAATTCAAGATTTTGGTGTTGGATTATGTTGTGTTTGTGATGATGGTTTTAGTGTCATAGTACATGTCTGGCTTGGTTGGTGGTTGATATCAAAGCTTGAAGAGGGAGAGACTATGGTAGAGAGAGAGAGAGAGAGAGAGAGAGAGAGAGAGAGAGAGAGGAGTGGAGAGATGGTCATGGGGGAAAGAGATTTGACTAATAAAAGAAAGAAGAGAGAAAAAAATAAGAAGGCTTGAGAAAGGAAGTATTAATTTCAAAGAGTACCAAATATAATAGAAAACCCCCATTATAGTGAAGTAATTGGCCATTAATGGTCATTACAAGCAACTCAAAGGTCATGAGTGCTTATAAAGGTTTTAACTTTTTTTTTTTTTGATCTTTTGATATTTAAATAGGTAAGAAAAAAGTCATATTCTAGAAGACATGAGTTATAAAATCAAATTATAGGAGGTTAAATGTGGAAAAAAGAGTTTAAAACAAGTTAGAAGATCATCCATGGTGGATTGGTGCATGGATGAAGATGAGGCACAAAGGGCCTCATATGAGTTTGAAACTTAGTCTCCCAATGCAAGCTTGAACTCTTGACCTATGAAGATAGCTATTGTGTTCGGTCCTATAGTGCCTTAAAACTTATTTGATCTAACACATCCAAGTCAAATATGCCTCTAAATGAAATGAGTCAAATTGCATGTTGGTTTAAAGTCTAAATTAACTTATAAACCTAGCCCAGTGTTCTATAAAATTAATATTTAACCTGTGGAAAAACTAATTTACAAATAAATACATTTACTATACTCTATTATACTAAACTTGTCATTATACATGAATTTTTTTTTTTTTCTGTTCTCCTTTTTTAATATTATTCTTTTTCGTATTTTTCTTTCTCTTTTAATACTTTGTTCATGACTTTATATAAATTATTCATTTGAAGGGAAAGGGTTTCCTATTTCTTTAATTGTGTCTTAATTTTTCAAATTTTTTATTTTATATTCTTTTTATTAATTTTTAATTTAATTTCAATTATTTTCCCACTTTTTATTTTTTTTTGTTTCTTATTTTTTTATTTTTATTTTTTTTTTTTTATATTTTTTAAGGGGGGCAAAAATGGAATATCGTTACCTATCTTCTCTATACAATTTGCATAATTTGCTTTTTGACTTCATTGAGTTTGCTCATGTGCACTAACTCAATGCTAGTCTTATACAGATGATTTAATAATGAAAGTTGTAATAAAACCTTGGTCACATTGCTATCCATAATATCCTAGTGAAACTTGATGAGCCATTGGTTGTTTTAGCATAACCAATTTTTTAAAATTAATGAAATTGACGGAAGTGGGGAGTAGAAATTATACAATGTGCTAGTACTTTTTGGATAACTTCGTTGGAATGTCTACTACACCCTTGTGTGAAATACAAAATGGTAACTACATATTCTTAAATTCCTCAAAGTAGTGAGAAATGGAGTTCAACATAATACTTTTCACTTTGTTTTTGGAAATATAAGAAAGAAAAAAGAGAGAAAATAATAGTTATTATTTAATTTAAGTGCATGATTTTAATGGTAAAACTATAAGATGATAAGAATATTATTTTAAATTATCCCTAGTCACTCATTATTTAGAATGATAATGAAGTAAGAATGGTATGTTGGTTGATTGATGATCATGTTTTACTAATCATAGGTATAAGATGTTAAGTCAACACATAGATGCATGTAGAAGTACTTTGTATCAGATCAACCCACCATGAAAGTTATGAATACTTCTCTTGCTAATGTTGTTATTTTAGTCCTTTGACCCGATGACACTATAAATCCCTACATAGTAATTTCCATATTTTGACTTGATTCTTTGTCATCTTTAACTGAATGATCATAAAACTGTAATTGGATATGAAATAAATTATTTTGAGGGATATGAGTGTTCGTGAAAGAATTTATCCCTCTCATTAATTTAAGATAGATATATTTTAGGCCATCTTGAAGAGTGAGATTGAGAAAAATAAATGGTTGATCTAAATGAATTGATAAGGTTTTATCAATAGCATTTGGTATATTCAGTTAAACTCTAAAATCAAGAAAACTTATGATTAAACAATATATGGGTGACATGATACATTCCTCATGTTTAATTCTTCGATATTGTATGACAAAGGGACTAAATAATTTACTGTTTAATAAGTAAAGTCGGATCACCAATCTTCACTTAATTTAGATAGATTTAATGTCTTGATAGAGGCTACTTAGGTCATGTAGGTCGAAAAAGAGTGTTTGAGCCCACTACCAACATTAAGTGACCTTACAAGGTTGCATACAAAGAATGAACCAAATGTAATGGGTTTAATTTAAATAAAACCAATAGGAATTATCTAATTATTTATTAATCTTTAATCTATTAACAATAATAAATAATATTCTTCACTATTTTTGAATGGGAAGATTAAAGATGGAATGTGTCTTTTGAATTTGGAAGCCTTAATTAGATTGGGGATCCCATTAATGTTAATATCCTAATTCATGAGGATATTGATATTAATATAAAAAGGACACCATAGCTCTTGTCTAGGGTTAACAATGCTAGCCATCACATTACAAATGCAAAGAAACTCTTCACACTTCAAAAAATAAAAAAAAAATGAAAAACACGAGAGCTCTTGTGATGAATTCCGATGTAGATCTAGAATTGTTCTAGAGTGCTAGCATATTAGATCCATTTGGGGTCTTCATTCATGTGGATACCATGAAAGGAACTTGTGTGATTGTAGCCCCTATAGATTCACTTTACCAACGTTATTAAGATTCGCACGAAGGTAAAATCCTTGTCCTTATCGACTTAATAAACTACATTTATCCCATTGGTGTTCTAGGGATTCTATTAATTGACAAAGAAAAATCCACTACAAACTTTGTTTTTCTAATCCCTAAATCCCCAACAATATCATCCTTTTTTCGGACAAATGCATTTAGTATCAGTACTATACAATCCTATTCGCACTATTGTACCAATTCCATCCTCACCTTCCATTGAATGCATATGTATCATAACCTAGTAACACATTGTACAGTATAGCAAGGTTTTCTTTTATCCCATCTACAAAGGACACCTATTTTACAATTCACCTTGTTTTACCCCATATTTTTCTTTATGGTTTTTGACTACTTCCATGAAGAAGATGAAAAATTGCATAAACTAAACTCATTCCAATAGAGTTTAGGGAAGATTTAGGTATAGGATTCGATTACAACGATCACGTGCTTACCGCATGGCTATCATGCTACACCTAACCTTAGAAAATACACATAAGGATGATAAAGATGGGATTTTTTAGGGAGGAGGAGTGAGTAATCTCAATAGACTCAAACACATGCATGATAGACAAGGAACCTAAAAAAGCATCAAATTCTTCACTTGCAATAATAATATGTGATGTGTTCTTGATTTTATCAAGTGATTGATCCGTAGGGATGGAAATCTAGCAACACGACAACATTTTCCCTAGATTTTATCTCTCTACAAATGAAATGAGACTAGTGATATTTATAAGGAGCCTAGTTATCAATGTCCTTTGTCGAATTGAATAGATGACCAATAACTAAGACGGGTCCCTCACATAAGAAATATAAAAGTGGGCTCCCTTATAGATCCAAGTCCATTATTGACTTTATTTCTAGTGCATGAACCTTATTGAGAAAGGATAGAATTTGATAGACCTATTCCAATGGGTTCTACTCTAAGCTCACTAAAATGATCTAAACACCATTCATAAGGAATTAAAAACATTTGAAGAAAAGTAAAGTTAAATGAAATCACATAGAAGCTAATTGCCCTTAGTGGGGAACCAAGGTGAATTCAAACTTAGAATTTAATCAAAATATATAAAATAACCTTAGTTGAGTAATTAAACCCGTAATTTACACCTAAGTTGATTTACAAGCCTGAAATAGTCAAATTGTCAATTTGCCAACACATACAAATTTTAAGGGTCATGATGGATAACCCTCCCACACAACATACTCCTACAAAACACACCCCCCCCCCCCCCCCCCCCCCCCCCCCCCCCCCCCCCCAACCCAACCAACAAAACCCCCAAAAGAACACTTGCTTTGCCTCTCTCTTTCTCTCTTTTTCCTTTCTTTTTTTTTTTTTTATTTTACACACATCTTAAGGTCTTTCCCTAAGATAGGCAAAACCCTAAACCTCAAAACCACAATAGTGCTAATTAAGCTTAATTAACTTTAGGCTTTTGCTGATTAGATTATATTAACTGTTTTACACTAGGAAATGATAGGATTTAGAAAATAGTAGAAGGAGAAGAAGGTGCTCAAGCTCCACAAAATTCATAACATGGTAAGAGCTCGAAATCTTAAGGTTATATTAAGAGTTTTTGGTATATTTAAGCTTGGAAATTAACATGGGTCCTTGGGTACATGAATGAAGGAATTATAATCAAGATTAGAAGGAATTTGGGCGTATTAATGTGTAGTACTAGCTAAAACAATTTATTGAAGGCAAAAACCTATCAAGGTAAGCTACTGAGCTATGCTTAGATGATGGAGCTTGTGTTATCTAGCCAAAACACACCTAAATGGAATGTAAAGATGATTTCTTAGAAAATATCATTTCTGGAAATTTAGGGTTTTCCATTGAAATTGATGATATAATTATTATACATGTAAATTCTTAAGTAAAAATAAGTGTTGGGATGTTACGTGGATTTTAAGTGTTGTAAGTAGTATATGTGGCTTGGAAATTTGAAATATTTTACTGGAAATTCAAAAAGTGCTAATGGAATTAATAAGTTGATTATGAGCATGTATTAATTATCGAGGAAATTATGAGTGTGGGGTGAATTATATGGTCAATCGAAGGTTTGAGATGAGACCTTAAGGAACTTGTTGCGAATGTGTGCTATGTGGATGTGACATGAATGATTAAAGTGTAGTACTAGCTGAAACGAGTTATTGAAGGCAAAAAAACTATCAAGATAAGCTACTAAACTATGCTTAAATGATAGAGTTTGTGTTATCTTAACTAAACACACCTAAAATGGCACTTAAAGATGATTTTCTTATAAAATATCATTGCTGGAAATTTGAGGTTTTCCATTGAAATTGATGATATAACTATTGTACATGTGAATTCTTAAGGAATGATAAGTGTTGGGGTGCTTATGTAGACTATAAGTGTTGTAAGCAGTATATGTGGCTTGGAATTTTAAAATATTTTATTGGAAATTCAAAAAGGACTAATGGAATCATTAAGTCGATTTATCAGCATGTATTAATTATTGAGGAAAATATGAGTGTGGGATGAATTATAACAAGGTTAAGTGAAGGTTTGAACTGGGAATTGAAAGAACTTGTTGTGTTTGTATGCTATGTGGGTGTAGCATAAATGATTAATGTTTGAAGTGGAACCCTTTTAAATCTAAATTTTTTTAAGCATTAGAAATTGGTGGTTATGTGATAAATCATGAAGTTACAAGCCAATAAGAAGGGTATATTGATGAATGAGTATGAATAGATAACAATAAATTGTCAAATAGTATAGAATTGGTAATTTTGATGGAAAAAGCCTGATTCAATTGGAATAGATTTAGGGCCAAAATTAAAGTTGTAAATGATAGATAATAACGTATAATATTAGGAAAAAATAGCCCATTAGGAAAGGAATGGAAGGAATATCAAGTTTTTGGCTATAAATGACTTATTTGGAAAAACCATGGCACTTGGAATGTGGTGAATTGTATACCTATTGCTTTAATTTATATCAAGTGGGAAATGAATATTTTTAAGGTAAAATGGTTGTAAGAACAATTAAATAGGAACATGATATGCTTGGTAAGAACATAGAATACGTGAATAATGGTGATAACTATGGGAATGAGAACTAGTTGCTAATGAGTTATAAGATAGAGAGAACTTAGGTAGCTACTAATAAATTTAAAATTGGTTACATAAGGAAATTGATTTAATGGGTGATGTTTTAAATGTGCTTAAGTGGTGATATATTGACATTTAATTGGATCATAAATATGTGAATACTTGATCATAAAATAAACATGTAGAAGTGATTGTTTGGTTATTAGATTTGATGAATTGATTATGGAATTCTTGCTTGAAATTTTAAAGAATTGGATGTCCTAGACATTAGGAGTATAGTATTAATTTTTATATATAATGTATACATGGGTCTTAATCATAAGTAGTGTGTGATGACTATAAATTGATGACTTAAGATATGTTTAAGGGATATGGAATTTATGAAATACTCAAGGAATGGAAAAAAAAATTCAAATTTAGGTATTATTATAAATTTAGTGCCAATTTACTCAAATTTCCTCTTAATGATTAAAGATAAAGAAAATAATTGCCAAGCGAGGCACTTAGGGTTATAGAAAGGGATATGGTAGGAAATCCTCACCGTAAACCTAATAGCACATTAATTTTTATATGGTAAATTTAGCCAAATGAATGATGGTAAATGGAAATAAATGGATTTAGGGCATAAAAGCTCAATATACAAATAGTGATCTCAATGACTAACTCTTAGTTGATTAAGAGTTAGTTACACAAAATGAGATCATTAACGAGTTGTTATACCTTAATCTCTAACTAACTTGAACCTAAATAAATAATTTAGAAAACTTGATACTTAAAATGAATGACTTAACAAATCTAGGAAATGACAAATATCCATAATTAAACCTAATGTATGCAAATGAGTTGAATGTTTAATTAGGATCCATAATTATGTGGACCGGGGAGAGATGCAGGATGAAAAGAAAAAGGGGGAGCTATCATCATTTAAATCATCTATGTATTATATATCATAAATTTAATATTATATATAATATATCATATGTGGCATATTTAGAACTTTATCTATAATTTATAGTAATTTCTCATACAGATTAAATCATATAAAATATAATTGATATATATATCTAAGATATTTATAGAAGTTTTATGATATTAGATTATTAAAATTATGAAATTTTATCATGTATTATTTCTTATAGCTAAAATGTAAAATGATACATTAATACAAAAGTTAAAATAAGAAACTTTTATATTAATACTATGTAAACAAAATTACCATTAAAGAAAAGCAACAAGTGAAAGTAGATGGAGTGTATCATATATAAAGAAGAAGGAGGAGGAGTAACTAATTTAATGATATTTATATCAATATTATGTAAACAAATTATTACAATTGAAAGAAAAATAACAATGAAAGTAGACAAAGTATAATATACAATGAAGATTTGTTAACCTTGATGCAAATAAGTGCACTGATGGTAAAAGTTGAATTTATGAGATGGCTATATTAAAACTAGCATTTCAATGTGTAATATATATATATATATATATATAGACACACACACACACTCTTAAGATAATTGATAATGAAAAGTCACTCTTGGAACTTTTGTAAATCCACGAAATTTTTGGATTCGAATTATAGTTGAAACCCTAATCGGAAGTCGACCGGATTTTCCAGAGTCAACGAAACCCTAGTTTACCGTAACCGCTTATGTCCGGTATTGCCTTTTTCTCTAGCCCTAGAAAATGAAGTTGGAAAAATTAGCTACAATAGTTCGTAATAGCTATAGGTTTTATAAAAATATCAGTTTTTCAAAATTCGAGTATCCTTTGAACCCGATCGGACACGACTCTTGAAAAACGTGTCCGGGAGCTTGGAATAGGAAAAATATTCCGAATATACCGTTAGACTCGTAAAAATATAAATTTCCAAAAATATCAATTTCGTAATTTTTCGGTAGCTAAAAATATCAGATATCGCTTTTATACGCGTATTTTCTTACTACCAGTGTTTAATTATCATGTCTACTTTTACATTACACTATTTTCTACTATTCTACACTATTCACCTATCTCTACTTTTCCTTACAACCTACTCTTACAAACCATACACCTATTTCTTACACATTTTAATTTCCAATACAATTCCACATCTTTCATTTCTTACTTTTAATTAACAAAATAACAAAAAAAAAAATTTTTCTCCTCTTCTATGCATGAGTAGTGCCGCCCCGCCCCCCCCCCCCTCCCCCCTTGATGCCTCAATTTGTTTCATTTTTCATTTATTTAATTAACACAATTATCTCCCATATTTTCCTATAAATATCCCCTCGTACCTTCACTTCTTTCACACCACTTCTTCTCTAAAGTTACTATACCAAAATCTCTCTCAAATTCTTTTAAGAATCCTCTCCAAGAAGTCTTCTACAATGAGCTCCTCTCTTCTTCTTTCTTTTAGGTAATATGCCTTCAAGAAATCCACATGTTCATTTACTTAGTATGAACTTAGTGTGTGTTTTCTAAAAACCGTAAAGGTTAAGAAAGCAACAATAGGTCCATACTTTGTTTTTGTTCATAATATCAATTCCTTTATGTTCCTTTATGTTCTTTATATTTCCTCTATGTTTATTACTATCTAATATATCCATATAGCTATATATACTATTTAGAGCATATAAGCTCATTGTCTTGCAATTTATTTATCTTTCATGCAATTTATTTACTTTATCGCAATTTATTTTATTTCAAGTTGATTTTAAGACTAGTCATTCTAGTCTTAGACTTGTCCTCATCAAGTCAAAACAATTCTTTTTCTTTTCCTCTTTTCGAGACTAGTCTTTTCTTAGTCCTGGGGTACCTTGATGAAGCTAAGATCCCAATACTTGATTTACTTTATTATTTACTTAAGCTTTCAAGTTATTATGTTCCTTTATATTTCTATAGTTTATGATTCATATTCATGCATGAACATAATGTTTTTGTCTCAACAAAAATAAATGAGGAAGTATTTTCTTAAACTAAAGGTTCTTTCTTAAATAAATATAGAAAATGGATTTCTTAAAAAAACCCATGAACATGCATGGGAATAATTTTTCTTACATAAACAAAGGGTTTTATGAAAACTCATCTTTCATCAAGAAGTAGAAATTCTTTTGGAATCATTACAAAAAATAAAAATGTCATTTTACCACTTTTTGAATCCAAGTTTAGAAAATAACCACACTTTAGGAAATTAAAGTAATTACAAGAAATTAAATTAGAAAAAGAATATTTGTCTCCAATAACTTAAGATCTTTCAAAAAAAAATGAATATTTCAATAAAATCTCAAGTTCAAAGTCTTTAAAACCTTACTTTTCATACGTTGAGACAACTTCATTTACTTCATATATTTGTTACGAGTCATTACATATATGTATATACCTTTCAAAAAGTTTACAAAATACTTAAAATATTCATCTTTTCAAATGAGCTTTATTTACAAGAAGGAAAACAAGTTTTTGCAAATTCGTGGCAAAATCTGGTCGCTTCCTTTTCGGGACCCAAACGACTTAGTTTTATGGAAATAAGCTTAGAAATGCGTAGATCTTTTCAAGTAGGTAGAAAACGGTATATTATACGCGAAATTCCGAGTTAAAATGAGCAAGTTATGGCCATTTTAAGTTAGAATTTCCTCTTATACGATTTTAACGCGATTTTACGAAAAAATTAGAATCTTCAAGAAAAGAAAGTTCATGAAATACTCATCTTAGGTATTCTTCTTTCTTTTAGATAATCTCGAGGAGGATTGTTCATATCCCAAAGATTACTACGATTAGTGGAAATCCGAACGACTCATCATTTCAAGAAAGGTGTCATCATGGCTAAGTGAGTTTATTCCCCGTTATTTTTCCATACTCTTATTGTGCTTGTAAAATTAGTTGCACTAGAATTTAGGTAAAATCAAAAGGAAGTGTATGATAATATGAAAGAATACTAAGTACATCGAAACTCGATTTGTTTGCAATAAAGTTGTATGTGCATTAATATCTTGGAGTGTTTAAAATTGGTTGATCACTTGAAAAGTTAAATATAACTACTAGATCTTAATTAATAAATTATTCATGCACTTCATATGTTGAGTCACATTTCATTCACTACTATACAATTGGTGGGACAAGTGTATAATAGTGGTGGTAGACAGAACCGGTATATCATGTAAGTGGCGAGTAGGAGCCGGTAAAAAACTACAAAAAATTGGTGGCTAGTAGGAGCCTGTAATAACTACAAGTTTTTGATGGCGTATAGGAGCCGGTAAGATCTATATAAGTGTTTTTAAAAGTTGTGGCTGTAATTGGCCTGAATACCTAACCCCGAATGAAGGGCGTAATTCATTCAACATATGATTCCGGAAAGTCATATGTCTTATATGCTCACGTGGTTGTTGCATTCCATATGTTTGAATAATAAACTTGGTTGAAAATTTACTTTGAGTATGAATTTTGGGATTTACTCACTAAGCCTATAAGCTTACACCCATATAGGTATTTGTATTCTCAGGAACATCTATTTTTGTGCTTGGGACATCCCCATATCCGTGTAAGTTCTGTATATCGAAGCTTTTGGAGGAAATCTGCTCGAAGACTTAGATTAGAATTCCTTTGAAATCTTTAATGTGGTATTTTGGATGTTGTAAAGATTATCACGATCCTTGGGATTAGTGGGGGTATGCCCCTAAGAAGTTATGTAATAGACCTTTGGATATTAACGATATAATATGTTTTATTTCTGAATTCTTGTATGTTCATTTTTACTTGCTTAAACTATGCTTCCCAAAAGCGTCTCCTATTACCGTGCTAGACGCCTTACATGTAATACTAAGGCTTTCGCATGACTAAGGTAGTCATTCTTGAGCCTTGATATTATGTGTGCGGGCTACCACGTTTAGGGTACCTTTCGGGGCATGACACTTTTTGTATTATAATATGTGATATAGAGAGTGGAAAAGAGGGAGGAAATAAAAATTACTTTTTTAAAACCAATAAATAGGCAAATCACTAATATTTTTAAGATAATTATAAATATTGTAAGTTATAATGTTGAAATAAGATTTAAAAAAACCAAATATAGAAAATTATTTATTTTTATTAATAATAAAATTAAAACACTCTAACCGGGGACAAAAGGGAGGAGAAAAGAAATCTTTTCCTATAAGAATTTTTATTCATTATACCTACTTATTTTTAAGTTCTCAAATCATAAATATGAGATTTTGAAAAACAAAAAATCCATAAATGCCAAAGGCAATTTCTATATATATTATATTTCTAGCATGCAAGGGAAACATGTGGATTCTAAATCCCTTATCAGCTGTAATTAATACACCTAACACCTATCTTGGAGTAAAAAAATATTTATGATATGCTATCAATCTATCATAACTTACTAGACTGTAGAAGTAAACTACGACATAAGGATCATGGCCTGTTCCCATTCCTCTTTTTACGTTGTCATGCGAATTGAATATATGAGGAAATTTTGTGGGCTAAAAGGCTAGGGGCCCTATGCACCTCTCTTGGGCTTGTCCCTAACGTGGACTATAACTCGTGTGAATTAAGAAATAAATTTGATCAATCTGATAAAGTTAATTTACTGACACATGTGTTTAATTATGGATAGTTAATAATCTTTAAGTAGAAAGAAGAAAAGATCAAATGATCATCACAGTCATGCGTGTTGCTTGTTAAGATATAATTAATAACTAGATAAATACTTAAACTTAGCCTAAAAGTGTGTTAGTTGTTATATGGCCACTTACTCTAGGAAGAGGCATCATCGAACTAGGTTGTGAGCCTGATTGCAACTTCAAGAAGATATAGTAGATTAGGTGCTTAATCTCCCATAGAATGCGTGATTGGGCTCAACAAGTAGTCGATAGTGGAATTTTTGAGATTGAATGGTCAATTAGAGTAGAGAAAAAGTTGCAATGGGTTGTATGGAGGAGTGGGACCCTATATAAAGCATTGTGATGGACTATGCTCATTAATGACAGGGCATGAGGAGTTGAACTAAATGATACTATTCCATTTTCTTTTTTCATTTCTAGATGAATTCTAGAGGCTATCATTTTTCCCCAGATGTTGGATTCCATACCTCTTTTGTTTCCCATTGTTTTGCGAGAATCATGGGTACACCTATATGTGCTTGGTATTTATGGGACAATGGAAAAACTTGTCCATGAATTTCAAATTAAATAAGTTAATATATGGTTGTTACATTAGAATAGGTGTGTGTGACATGCTGCATGTGTTTGTTTATTGGTGCGTTAGGCTTTGTTGCTCACTCTTTTTCATTTTAGGTATCCAGGATGATATATATGTGGATTTTTCACTATGATTCTATGGTATTCAAGTTTAATGATGAGGAGGAATGATCGGGATGTAGACTTTGGATTTACACTATGGATTTTGAAAATACTGTCTATTATGTTATATTGTTGGATGTTGTAAACCTTAAACTTAAATGCTTTTTCTTAGTGGCCTTAGGCCTAGCTTTATGTTTATGGGTTGAGCTTAGCTCCTCTCATGTTATACCTTAACAGACTTTATCTATATCATATTTTTCTTGAAAATACTCACTAAATAGGTAATTTTTACACGTATTTATATAAACCAAAACATGGAGAAAAAGATGGCACTCTGTAGAAATTTTTAAAAAATTAATAACAAACGCTTAATTAAAATTTGATTAGTAATCTATCTAACTTAATGGATGCCTTACATTTATCACTCAAGTAATATAAGTAGCTAAACTATAAGATCTTGTACGTTGAGGCATCGCACTCGTCATTTCAATTCTCCCTTAATCATTCTAATTAAATGTGTCTAACTTTTAGAGCCTGTTACCTTAGTTTAGAGAGTAAAATTCAAATCGAAATTAGGCTGAAGACCTTTCAAATGAAATCTAGCCATCTGCATCTTATAATTCCTTTCTTCTTTCTAAACATATAGTTAGAGGCCTAAAGACCATATGACACTAAAATTAGTTCAAATCAACAAAATAATAGTAGTAATGAAACAATATTTTATAGATTTAACAATATGACACATGCATAAAAGGAAAAAAAAAAAAGAACAATGAAATAAGATGATTCAAACTTTACATCCTTTTTCAAAGTTTAGCCACTAGAAACAATCAAATCCTTTCATAATCTTGCAAAATCACCATTATCACAAACATTAAAGACATTGGTCATTAGTTAAATCATAGATAATAGATAGATTAGATACTGAAATGGAAAAAGGATTGACAATTTAATCCTATTTTATAGTCATGATCGAGAATCTTCAAAAGAATGTAAATTGCGTAAGTGAGGCTTCCATTGCAAGATTTAATGAGGTCATGGAGTTTACTATTTGGTGGGCTACTAAGTAAGATTGGACCTAATAAATTTGGTATTCATGTCTTGAAAATGGCATCTAGATCACAAAGACAAAGTAAAAACATTAAGATGTTAATGACAACATTATCGTCTATTCAAGACATCTTGAATTAATTAAGTGCTCAAATAAATAAAATGGACTTCAACCATAATCAAAGCAACAATAGTCATGAATCATATATAAATCTTAATTCATCAACTTCAAAGAGCACTATCAATTCAGAATCTTTACTAAATAACAGGAGTCCTAAAAAGATGTTTTTCCACATAAAGTTTTAATTATAACAACAAGAGCTAAAGTCACCTAACAATTCTTTGTTCAGTATAGGTTATAGGACTTTAACTTATCATATTTGCTTTAATACAAGACAAAAGACATGAAAATGAGTGATTTGAGTAAGTTAAATAAAGGATTTAAAGAAGTTTTATAGTGAAAAATAAGTTGTAAAAAAGTAAAATAGAAAATCCCATAGTAAATATTCCAAGTAAACCAAGTTCATCAGAAGGTTTATGACAACCATTTTAAATAAGTGAAACTCATTAGATGTAAACTAGAAAATTCTCATTATCCTAGTGGATATATGTAAATTCAATCAGAAGTTAATTGATAAGTTTTTTATGGGATAAATAATTGTTTAAATAAATTCCTATAATTTTATGTTTTTATGGAATAAACGTTGTCTTTTGGCTCCTAAGATCAAGAAAAGAAGAAATAAAGTGATTTCAATCAAGATTGGAGCAAAACAACAATAATGTTTAAAGACAGACTCAACCACGATTGCCAAAGGCCCCAACTGAAGGTAAGAAAAAAAAAGGCAAAAGTGCAAATCATGCCCACAATTTTTACCATAGTTTACATTGAGACAACCATACTGATACAACTCCAATCATGCCTAAGAATCACACCCATGGTTCAAACTGCACTAAAATTATGCCTCTGATGAAAAGACACAGCTTTGATCGCAACCAACCTTCGAGTCCACAATCCAAGCCACGAAAAGTGACCCTGTCCTTGTTGTCATGGACATGTTGCCCTAATTTAAAGCACGTGAAGATAAGACTGAAATCCATTATAAAGAATCTATCACGTCAACGAATAAAAATCTTCATGATTTCTATGCCTATTGCATATAAATAAACATGTGCAGATATGCAATAGGCATATTATACCATATGAAACAAATTTCTAATATAACATAGAGTAGTGAGAGAATTTTTACTGAGAGAAATATATAATATTGCTAAAGATTTGAGTTTTTTAGGTAAATTCATAATAAACTTGACATTTTTTCTTGCATGATTTTTGTGCTTAATCTTTAATATTCATCTTTAATTTCGTATTATTTCTCTTAAACTTATGTTTAATGTTTACATTTACAAAGAAATAATTATCTTAGCTTATGGTTTGTGAATCTAAGACTAGATTCATGTGATTTCCTACTCAATTTATTGAATATTGACTAGGTACTTGGACTTATGACCTAAACTTATTTTTCGTAGGCCTTATTGTGTAGTGTACCTTTTTAGATTCATGTTCGATTTTAGATGAATAGATCAAGAAATCATCTTTTTGAATAGATCTGAGCTACTAATGAAGTTGCTCATAATCACCTAGACATAGAGATGGTGAAATTTTCTATCACTAGGTTTTAAATTCGTTAAAATTGGATTTAACCAAAGGATTCATAATCTTTATGCAGGTTTAGATCATTGATAGCTTATCAAAAGATTATGGAGGTTTGATCTAGATCCACAGTTCTAACTTTGAGAGAGTCTTTAGCTTACCTTAGTGAATCTAACAGTACAAGTATACCCAGTAAATAAATCTTCGAGTTTGTTAACAAATTACATGATAAGGACTTGGTGAAGCATGTCCTAAGCTTTTCCTGCATTTAGAAACTTATATCCTTAATTTCCTTGAAAATGTGTAGATAATTAGTTTTTAACCTTATTTTTTCTTTTTTCCCTTTCTAATGTTATTATAAATCTTTTCTTGGCTAGAAAATAGATAAAGTGTGAGTACGATAGTTGCTAATGACCCTAAGGAATATGACCTAATATTTTCTATGCTACTTCAGTAGGTACGCTTGCCTATATTGGCAATAGCAACTGCATTTGAATAGAGCTTATTACTATTTTTATAAATATTTGGAAGACTTTAGCTTCGTGTTTTCTTGTTTTTAAAATGAGAAAACCCCCATAGACCAAAACAAGTCATTTTTAGAGCTATTGTTATGGAATCAGCATTGAATTTATGAATATGAAGCTCAATGAAGCATTACACGAAAACTTAGAATCTATTAGACTAGTCACTAACCTTGTGAATAGTATAAATAATTTTCATTTTTTGTTTGCTTTTGTTTTGTACATATTTATAGTTTTATTTGTAAATACTATCTATGTACATAGCTTTGCTTTTTCTCTATATGAATACTTTTCTTTTTATTTTGTTTTTTTTTTTCTATAAGTATTGTTTGTTTATAGTTCTAACCTTTTTGTTCTATTTTTATGTATATATGTAAAAATGTATACAACTTGTGTTATAAATAAATGCTTGATTTTTGTTTGCTAAGAACCAGATCGAGTGTTTTAAAATTTATAATTTTTTTCTAAATTGTTTCCACTAACTACGATCTCACAAGGTAAACGCACCCATCAGATGTAGTATAGAATGATCTAGGTCGTATTCTAGTGGAAAGCTTGTGAGTATTTCCACTTCGCTCTTTTCCTATTATCTAGCCGACAAAAACAAAGGGAGGTTTATACGCATAGAAACTAATATAAGCCTAACCTAATAATGGAAACACAAAAATCAGCAACAAGTTTCACAACAACATGCAACAATAAAGATAAATCAATTCACAAGGTTGCTTGGGTCGTGCTTCACCTTAGGTCTATTCATGCAACTCAAGAATTTCTCAGAAAATTGTGTTGATTATTGCATCGTCAGATTCACTGGCGTAAATCAAAGCCTCTCTCGATGTTAATGACTCTAAACCTAAAAAAGGACTGCTGGCATCTCTTCCTAACTATCCTTACCCTTAGACCTGCATAAAGAGCAGAAATCCTTCGTTTAGAAATCCATTTCGATATTTAAAAATGAGTAATAGAAGACCTCACAATCTTTCTCTCAAGGTGACTATGGAAAATCTCATCAATAGCTTAGATCTATTCATTAAAATGACCTCTCAGCTTATTTTACTGAAATCAAACATGAACCCATATCGTGCACTATACAGATTCAAGAGTTATTAAGTTCAAGTTATTGAATGCAATAAATCAGCACGTATTCAACAAAAGCACAATATAATTACATGAAATCAACTAAGGATCCACAAACCTAAACAAAATTAGCTACTCCTCCATGAATATAGCAATATAAATCAAAGAATCAGAGAAATAGCTTAAACCTATAGTAAGATAAAGTAATAAGAACAAAAATCCTTGAAGAATTGAAATGTTTAAGCTCAAAGCTGCCGTGAAACCTTTAGAGTTCTTGTGTTTCCCTCTCTTATTTCTCTCTCTAAAGAGGGAAATTCGTTATCCTAATAGGGTTTAGAGAAAAATATTCTAAAACCATAAAAATGTCTCTTTTTGGCTGCTAGTTGTTGTCTCTCTCTAAAAAAAAAAGAAAAAAAAAACTCTTTAAAAGGAATGCAAGATGGATATTTATATTCTTCTCATCTTTTCCCTTTGATCCTACCCTTGCAGTGCTAAAGAAGGGGCTAAAAAGATAAAAAGGCTTGTTTTTTGTATAATTCGGCCCAATCTTGCTTTAGTTGCTTGAAGTCATCATATAATCTTCTAAATAAGTCCGTGAAGTGATAAGATCATATTTTATACGACTTGTTGATGTTCATAAGAGCTAGAATGGATATTTGTTTTGATTAAAATTCATGTTTCAGGACTAATTTAGACTAAGAAATCAAAACAAGAAACTTTGAAGTGGAAATTGGAAAAATTTAAGTATACGCCGGCATTTCAACATTCAAAGCCGTTGGCGTTCAGACGACTTACCCTCAAGGTCGCTGCTTACACTGCCAGCTTTGCTAACCTTTGAATCAACCAACTTTACGCCGCCTCAAAGCCACCAGCGTAGAAGTTGAAGAGGCCAGCGTACATGGAACGCCGACAGCTCAGAATGGAAAAGTCACCGACACAAATGAAGTTACAACATACGTCGGCTTCTAAGCCACCGACATTGAGGCTGTGTACATCAAGAATAAGAAGCAACATGAATACAACACTTGCTTGAAGGAAATTGAAGAGACAAATCTGTTGGAGTGTCTAAGCAGGTGTCAAAGCCGCCGGCTTTGGGGCAGCTTTCGTTATAAATTGGCTGAACCTTTCATTTCTCATCACATATGCCGACTAGATCTACATCTAAGCCGCCGGCATAGAAGCGGCCTACCTGTGTAACCGATGTTGAAAGCTGCCAGTGCACTACCTGCGCAAAAGAAATTGATGATACGCCGTCTGTAAGCCGCCGGGGCAGGATCCATAACTACCAGCGTACGAAGTGAAACAGCAAATTCTCATTTAATGCCTTGCACGAAATCCTATAAATAGGGGTTCTACCCCCTCCAACAATCATCCACAAGCAGAAGCAAAGTAGTACACTTATATAGAAATAGTCTAGCATTTCATAGAGATTTGTGAGAGAAATTTGGGAGCTTTCAAGAATTGTAATTGAAGATTGTGATACTTGAATTGGTGATATCTAATCTCTTTCTTATGCAATTCATTTATCTGAATTATTTGTTTATAATGCTATCAATTACATATTCTTATTTGATTTTGAATCATCATCCATGAGTAGCTAAACATTTCTTTGTGGGAAGTGATGAAGTCCTAATTTTGCTAAAATGATTATTGAATTTATATTTAGGATTGTTAGAATTATGGAATATTTGTATTGAATCCTAATTATCTATTTTATTTCTAACTGAAATTGAATTGATAAGAATTTGATGATTTGGAAAAAGAATTAGATTCATAGGAATTCATGAATTGAAATTAAACAACATTTGTGGAAACAATTAAGTTTGATTTTAATTTAGAAATTGTTCCATGTACTTCATGCAATATTTTATTTTAATTTCTCACTAAGGAATTAGGAGAAGTTAATTTAGGATATTAGACAATCATAGAATTGGAAGATTTATGATTATAAATTAGATTCCATTGATAATTTGTATAGCGGAAGCTAATAGATTATTTTATGGTTCACTAAAACTTTGTTTTGGTCTTTACAATTTCTTACAAATATCCATAATCCTAATTGTTCATATAATATAAATTCAGCATGATTAGTAAAGATTAGGATGGATTCTTTCCTTCCCACATTCATCTTATATATCTTCTCACATTCTCATTTGCATTCATATAGATAAATTAGTATTAATTGATACTTTGATTGCCTAAATATTAGTATAAGCTAATACCAATCTAGTAGTTAATTTAGTCTCTGTGGGAACGATACTCTACTCATTCTATATTACTTGATCAAGACCCAGTATACTTGCTGGTAGTATCTGAAATTTTATATACACATCCCATTCAGATCAAGTTTTTGGCGCGTTGCCGGGACCAAAATTAATATTAGATTACTTTTAGTTTTGCTAGTAGTTTAGGTGTTTTCCAAGAATTGATTCTTTTCTTTCCTCTTCACAGGTTATATGCAAAGAAGTAGAAGTGCTGATCTTCTACCAATAGATCCAGAAATTGAAAGAACTTTACGTCAACAGAGGAGAGAAAACTAGAAGACAAGAAGAAATGGCAGAAAACGATCCAAGAAACAATGAGGGAAACAATGATCACAACAACAATCAAATTCAAGCTGTACCTGTTAGAGCACTTCGGGATTACACTGTACCAACTGTTCAAGGTCCTGCTGAGAAGACCTGCAGTTCAAGCTAACAATTTTGAGCTTAAACCAGCATTGATTCAGATGGTTGAATCACATCAATTTGGAGGATATCCAAATGAAACACCGATGACATTGCCAAATTCCTCCAATATTGCAACACTCAAGCTTAATGGTGTTACTGATGAGGCCATTAGAATGCAGCTTTTTCCTTTCTCTCTAAGGGATAAAGCATTGGCATGGTTCAACTCTCAACCACCCGAGTCAATTACTTCATGGGCAGACTTGACAACAAAATTTTTGAAGAGATTTTTCCCTCCTGCCAGAACTGCCAGATAAGAATGAAATCACCAACTTCACAAAGTTTCATGGAGAATCATTATATGAAGCTTGGGAAAGATTCAAAGAAGCAGTAAGGAAATGCCCACATCACGGACTTCCGATAATCTTTTGATTGAAAATTTCTATCTCAGTCTAGATGAGACTTTGAGATCATTGTGGATGCTACATCCGGAGGATCACTCATGGGAAAAACATATGATGAAGCTAGTGCCTTAATTGAAGAATTAGCTTCTAGTGCTCACAACTGGAGCTGTGAAAGGACAAGATCAAAGGTGGAATCTGTTCAAGATAGTGAATCCATGCAACAACTCACCGCTCAAGTTTCAGCTTTAACTACACAAGTGAGTAAACTTGTAGCATCTAGTTCTTTAAATTCTAATCAAGTTGCTACTTGTGAGTTGTGCTCAGGACCACATCCAGTTTATGATTGTCCTCATGGCAATACACCATCATCAAGTGGAGAGCAACTCAACTATGTTGGAAATTTTGGAATTAATTATGGACCATATTCAAATACTTAATCCAGAATGGCGTAATCATCCAAATCTTTCCTACAAGAATGATGCAAATGTTTTCAAGCCCCCACCTGGATTTCAAAGACAAGGTCCCATAAGAAATACTCAGCCTCCACCTCCACCTCAGCAAAATCAAATTTCAACTGATGAATTGTTGAAGACTTTCATTCAAACTACTCAGACCACACTCAACAATCAGCATGCAATCATTCAAGATCTTCAAGGAAAATCCATCAACTTGCTCAACAAGTTGGTAATAGACCATCTGGTTCTTTACCAAGCAACACCGAGGAAAATCCTAAAACCGTGAATGCAATTGTTTTGAGAAGTGGCAAAGAAGTTGAGACCTGAGTCAAAAATTCAAGAAACTGAGGAGATTCCAGTCAAAGACAAAGGAAAACAAAAGATGGAGGAACCTGTGCAAAAATCACCTGAAGTAAAAGCTTATGTTCCACCGATTCCTTTTCCGGAAGATTGAAGCAACAAAATTGGATGAACAATTTTCAAAATTTCTGGATGTCTTCAAGAAGTTGCAAATCAATATTCCATTCTTAGAAGTGATTCAAGAAATGCCTTCATATGCAAAATTTATCAAGGAATTGCTTACTAAGAAGAGAAGGATAGATGGAAATGAACCGTGATGCTCACAGGAGAATGCTCCATGATTTTGCAGAAAAGTCTACCACTTTGCCTACCAAACAAAGAGATCAGGGGAGTTTTACTGTTCCTTGCACTATAGGAAAATTTCATTTTGATAAAGTACTTATTGATTCTGGTGCAAGTATTAATCTTATGCCTTTATCCATTTTCAGGAAATTAGGACTTGAAGAATGCAAAGACTCATGTCACCTTGCAACTTGCAGATAGAAGTGTCAAATACCCACGTGGTATTGTTGAAAACGTTTGGTGAAGGTTGACAAATTCATATTTCCTGTAGACTTTATAGTCTTGGAAATGGATGAAGATCGTGAAGTCCCAATGATTCTTGGCAGACCATTCCTTGCAACCGGTAAAGCATTAATTGATGTGGAACAAGGTAAACTCACTTTAAGGGTAGAAAATGATCAGGTAACCTTTAATGTTTATGATGCAATGAAAAGATTTGATAAAGGTTCCTGTTATACTATTGATGTTGTTGATGAGTTTATCTCTGAGTCTGTTGAAGAGAATGTAGGTGGAGACTATGGAATCTGTTTTGAAATCTTGATGATTGGAGTGATGATGAGAAGAAGAAGAAGAAGAATGAGAAAGTGCACCAAATCAAAGGAAGATATTATGAGGAGCTAGGCACTAGTGAAAGCAAGCCCGTACCATCATTGATACAGCCACCAACTCTTGAGCTTAAACCCTTCCTTCACATTTAAATATGCTTTTCTAGGAACTGGAGATACTTTGCCAATAATTGTTTCATCTTATTGACAGGTGAACAAGAGCAGCAGCTGCTTGGAGTTCTAAGGAAGCATAAAGAAGCAATTGGTGGACTATTGCTGATATCAAGGGAATTAGCCCTATCATTTGTACTCACAAGATCTTGATGGAAGCTGAGTACAAACCGACGTTCAACCACAGAGGAGACTTAACCCAACACTTAAGGAGGTAGTAAAAAAGGAAGTTTTGAAACTCCTTGATGCAGGTATTATCTATCCTATCTCTGATAGTAAGTGGGTAAGTCCAGTTCAAGTTGTGCCAAAGAAAGGTGGTATGACTGTTGTGAAAAATGAAGAAAATCACTTATTCCTACTCGTACTGTAACTGGGTGGAGAGTTTGCATTGATTATAGAAAATTAAATGATGCCACCAGAAAAGACCACTTTCCCCTCCCTTTCATTGATCAATGTTAGAAAAACTTGCAGGGCATGATTATTATTGCTTTTTAGATGGTTATTCTGGTTACAATCAAATTTCTATATCTCCTGATGACCAAGAAAAAACCACTTTTACTTGTCCCTATGGCACTTTTGCTTTTAGGAGGATGCCCTTTGGTCTTTGCAATGCACCTGCTACTTTTCAAAGGTGTATGATGGCTATTTTTTCTGACATGCTTGAGAATTTTATTGAAATTTTTATGGATGATTTTTCTGTTTTTGGAAAGTCTTTTGAAGCATGTTTAGAAAACTTAGCTTGTGTTCTTCAAAGATGCAAAGACACAAATTTGATTTTAAATTGGGAAAAATGTCATTTTATGGTAAGAGAAGGGATTGTTTTGGGTCACAAAGTTTCAGTTAGAGGAATTGAAGTTGATAAGGCAAAAATTGAGATCATTGAGAAATTACCACCACCAACCACTGTTAAGGGAATTAGAAGTTTTTTAGGACATGCAGGTTTTATAGAAGATTTATTAAAGATTTCTCAAAAATTTCTAAACCCCTTTGCAATCTTCTTGAGAAAGACAGTGTTTGATTTTGATGACAATTGTTTGCAGGCATTTAACTTATTAAAGGAGAAGCTCACATCTACCCCAGTGATTATTGCACCTGATTGGGAGCTGCCTTTTGAACTTATGTGTGATGCCAGCGACTTTGCTGTAGGAGCAGTATTGGGTCAAAAAAGGTAAGTTATTCATGTTATATACTATGCTAGTCGGACTTTAAATGAGGCTCAAAGAAACTATGCCACAACTGAAAGGAACTTCTTGCTGTTATATTTGCTTGTGACAAGTTTAGGCCTTATCTGATAGGATCTAAAGTCATAGTATATACTGACCATGCTGCTTTGAAATACTTGTTTGCTAAAGCTGATGCAAAGCCAAGGTTGATTAGATGGATATTGTTGCTGCAAGAATTTGATCTTGAGATTAAGGATAAGAAGGGAACTGAGAATGTGATTGCTGATCATTTATCTAGACTAGAATCTGATAGCTAGATATTCCTATCAATGAAAAGTTTCCTGATGAACAATTGCATGCAGTAGAGATCCTAAATTTGCCTTGGTATGCTGATTATGTCAATTATTTGGTTAGCAAAATCATTCCATATGGTTTGTCCTACAACAAAAGAAAAAGTTTTTGCATGATGTGAAAAGCTATTTTTGGGACGAACCATATTTGTTCAAAAAATGTGCTGACCAAGTAATTAGACGTTGTGTGCCTGAATCTGAACAGCTTAGCATTATTGAGCATTGTCATTCAAAAGAAGCTGGAGGTCATTTTGGTTCAAAGGACTGTAGCTAAGGTCTTATCATCTGGATTTTATTGGCCTAATTTGTTTCGTGATTGCAGGAAATATTTATTGTCTTGTGCTCAATGTCAAAGAACTGGTAATATTTCCAAGAAACATGAATTACCACAAAACAATATCTTGGTAATTGAGCTTTTTGATGTATGGGGAATTGACTTCATGGGTCCTTTTCCCTCATCTTTTTCAAACAAATATATACTTGTGGCAGTTGATTATGTTTCAAAATGGGTGGAAGCTGTTGCTTTACAAACAAATGATGCCCGAGTAGTTTTGAAATTTTTGAAAAAGAATATTTTTACCAGATTTGGGGTGCCTAGAGCTATCATTAGTGATGGGGGATCACATTTTTGTAACAAGCAATTTGAAAAGCTTTTATCAAAATATGGTGTTACACACAAAATTGCTACCCCCTATCATCCACAAACAAGTGGACAAGTTGAGGTATCCAATAGGGAGATCAAAAGAATTTTGAAAAAACTGTTAATGCATCTAGAAAAGATTGGTCTTTAAAATTAGATGCATTATGGGCTTATAGAACTGCTTTTAAAACCCCTATTGGAATGTCCCCATTTATGATTGTTTTTGGTAAATCATGTCATCTTCCTGTAGAACTTGAGCACAAGGCATATTGGGCCATTAAATTCCTTAATTTTGATGAAAAAGCTGCAGGTGAGAAAAGATTGCTTCAATTGAATCAATTGGATGAATGGAGGAATGAAGCTTATGAAATTCTCGTATCTACAAGGAACGAGCGAGAGATGGCATGATAGAAACATAATCAAGCGGGAGTTTTTGCCTGGACAAAAAGTTTTACTTATAACTCCCGTTTGAAGTTGTTTCCAGGAAAGTTGAGATCAAGATGGTCAGGACCGTTTGAGATTGCCAAAGTTTTTCCCTATGGTGCATAGAATTGAAAACTGATGATAATCGGACTTTTAAGGTGAATGGGCATTTGCTCAAACATTTTTATGAAAGGGAAAACCATGATAGTGCTTCCACTGTCATGAATCTGAAGGAACCATGAAAGGAATTGGAAAAGTCGGGCTAAGCGACTCTAAACTAAGCGCTTCTTGGAGGCAACCCATGTTAATTTGAGTAATTTTAATTGTTTTGTTTTTACTAACTTTGTTTTTAGTGTGGACAGGTTATCTATGCAAAAAAAAAAAAAAAGCTGAAAGCCGCTCAAGGCTGCCAGCCTTGAGCCCGCTCTGAAAATCAAGGAAAGCCGGTTTAAGCCGCTAGCTTTAAGCCAGCGTAAAAGTCAGTACAGGAGTAGGTGAGCACCGCAGAAGAAGCCGGCCAGGGGAAGGTAAAGGCCGCCGGCTTATGTGCCAGCGTTCAGAACAACATTTACACCTGCACCTCAGCTGCCGGTGTTGGAGGCAGTGTATGTTCAAAAATTGCAAGTGTTGAAAAATCCCGATTGAAGCCGGCTCCTGGGAATGAAAGCTACCAGCTTTTGGCCAGCGTAGACTGTATGCCGGCAGTGTATATGGGTAAGCTGCCAGCTATTTGCTTTCGGTATGAATTTATTTTACTTACACCAGCAGTAAGCCGCCGACGTATACAATAGAAATGCCGGCGTATGTTCTGCAGATTTGCTTTTAACAGGTATGATCTCTCTCTCTTTTCTCATTCCTCTCATATTCACTCTCTCTTACTCTCACTCGAAGCATCCCACTCATTCATCAATCCATTTCGTTTAATCCAGCTTCCCAAGTAAGTAAGTTCCACTGATCTTTGCTCTTACTTCTTTGCTTTAATTCATTACTATGCATTGTATCTGTTTAAATCTGTCATGGATTATTGTAATTCGGAAAAATGGGAAATTAATGTTGGATCTTGATGGAATACATTGCTTGGATGATTATGATCATATGTTGAAAATGGATTTCTGTTCAGTAATTGTTATTCAAATTTGTGCTGTGGTGATCTAGATTAATATTCAATTGGAAATTAGGGTTCTTGAGATGTTGAGGGTGTTTCAAATTCGAATTTGGGGTTTTTTTTGGAATTGATGTGGCTGCTAGATTTGTAGATTTTACATATTAATTAGTAGCTTCACTTAATACATTGTGCTCAATTTTGCTCGAATTGAACTTGGAATTTGGAATTGTGATCAATTTTGATGAAAAATTTAGTATAAAAGTATTTTTGGGACTTTTAACAAAAAATTTTGTTTGAAAAATTTGAAATTCCAACGTTCAATTCTAAGCTGGCCAATCTAAGCTGCCAACTTTCATTTTGTTTTGCAAGTGTAAATGCTCCATTCAATTCCATGATTAATAGTTTCACTTAATTATATGCCTATGATCTCCAAACTGTTTAAAATCATGTTGTAGGCATAAATTAGGATTGTAGTCATTAAAATTGTGCATTCCTTATTCTAATAAAGTTCAAATTATTTGCAGGAATGGCTCCTGGGAAAAAGCAACAAAAGACTATTGATGCCTCTACATCTGGTTCACAGACTAGAGATTTGCTGTTCAGTCAGCAATACGCTAAAGATCGGAAAAAGAGGCTAGTCAAGATGGACTTCCTAAATACTCAGTATTTAGATTGGTACCTACTGGATGAGTTTGGGATTATTGATAAGATCAGAGAGATGATCCAAGATCCAGCTTGGATCCGGTTATTTGATATCAAGGAACCTGCATACAAGAACTTGACTATTGAGTTCTTGTCTACTTTGAAAAATATCCCAGACCAAGCTGAATCCACTTTTCAGTTTAAGGCATATGGACAGATCAGGGAGGTCAAGTTAAAGCAAATGGGCAAGATACTGGGATTATATGATCAAGAGGAGGATAATAGGAATCTGCCTAATAGTTGGCCTGAGGGGGATGATCACATGACCCAGGAGGCTTATTGGTTTCAGCTGGTTGCTCCTAATAGAGCAAATGAGCCTTTCGTCCCCTTCAAATCATTGGCCACATCATTTCGTGCTGTTGAGCACAAGCTGCTCCACCACATTCTTGCATACACCCTGAGTTGCAAGAAGACTAGTCACAGCAAGGTGACTAGTTTCGACATGTTCTATTTGTTTAACCTTATTAGAGGCTACAGGATTAATCTTGGGTGAGATAGCGAATTTTATCTATAGGCAGACAGATGATACCAAGACTCGAGTCATGTGCTGTGGTGGCTATATCATAGATTACTGAAAGGGATGGATATTTTTGAGCCTCCACAGGATGATGAGATATTTGAGTGCAGGAAGATCTCATCGGCACCATTTCGAGGCTGGGGATTGCTGAAAAACCCCAGAGGAGCTCAGCCATCGGTACTGAGGAGGTCGAGTTCTAGGATATCTTTCCTGGAGATGCTTCATTTGAGATTCCATCCACATCTGCTCCTCCTCCTCCTGCAGGCACTTCTTCCACATACAGTATGGACCAGCTTAGCTGGATGTTGACGAGCTGAAGAAGCAAAGCCAAGAGCTCAGGGATAGACAGGAGAAAGAAAGAAAGAAAAATAAGAAATTTAGAAAGTCTATCTTTGAGGCGTTGAAGACGGCCATCTGCTGTTTGTGTCACACCCCGCCCCGCAGGCGACGGCAATGTGATGCTAGGGCAGACAACCACCGCTGGCCCCTAGTGGTAATGGCCGACACCACCATTGCATCATGGTGACCCCAATCAACGCATGCCCCAACGGGTACCACGAGCACTATAGGTATTGTTACCCTCAAGATGGATTGACCCCAGTCTGCAGCCTCTAGGGATCGAACCCATGACCTGAGGCTTTTGCCTGCCCTAAAAAAGCTACTTCTTCCAACAAAAACTGGCATTTGATGAACTTAGCATAAAGCTTTCTTTCTCGCAACCTTGTCAGAACCATCTTCAGGTATCTTTCATGTTCCTTCCGATCTTTAGAGTAGATTAGGATATCGTCAATGAAGACTATGACGAACTCGTCCAAGTAGTCGCTGAACACTCTATTCATCAAATCCATGAACACTGCAGGTGCATTAGTCCAGCACAAAGGCATAACCAGGAACTCGTAGTGTCCATACCTCGTACGAAACGCAGTCTTAGGTACATCCTGTGGTCGTATTTTCAACTGATGATATCCGGATCTTAAGTCGATCTTAGAGAAAACAGCTGCACTACTCAACTGATTGAAGAGATCGTCAATTCTCGGCAACGGATATCGATTCTTGATTGTCACTTGATTCAACTCTCTATAGTCTATACAGAGTCTCATGCTTCTGTCCTTCTTCTTTACAAAAAGAACCGGTGCTCCCCAAGGAGAAATACTTGGTCTGATAAAACCTTTGTCTTTCAGCTCATCGATCTACTTCTACAACTCTCGAAGCTCGGGAGGTGCCATACGTTAAGCTTGTTTGGCAATTAAAGCGGTACCTGGCACAAGGTCGATTCCAAACTCAATTTCCTGGTCTGGGGGTAAACCAGGTAAATCGTTTAGAAACACATTTGCATAATCTCTTGCTATTGGAACCGAGTCAAGCTTCAACTCCTCTTCACCAACAGATAAAGCTGCTAACCGGGGTCTCTCCCAAAGCTCCATCGAAGGCATAAACGGGGTCTTTGTCTCAATAACTCACAACTGAACTCCCTACCTTCTAGATTGAAACTTAAAACAGCTCTAGCACAATCTATTACTGATTTAACCAGTTCAACCAAGAATTACATCAAAATCAATATAGGTAGTATAAGCATATCAACCGTAGAGCCATCAGATAGCATTACATCAACATTCTTACAAACTTTTCCTAACACTGTACCACTACCAAGAGGTGTACTAACACACAAGGAGGCATCAGATAACAGATCAACATTCAAACCACAAGACCTCATAAACTAAACTCTTCAGATATGCAAGAATGATCGCACCCGTATCTACTAAGCAATAATCACATGCAGAAACTAAAAAGTACCTGCAAGGTGTCAACGGTAGGCAACTCCTTATGCTGGAGGGAAAACACTCTAGCCACTGCTTTTCCTTTCCCTAGCTTGATCCATTGCCCTGCCATAACCCTTAGGCTTCTCCTTACATTTCGACTGATGATGACCTCTCTGCTTACAAGTAATGCAAAAGATAGGCTTCAAAACCTTGTTCTTATACTCCGAGGCTTTATGTCCCTGTCTTTCGACAACAAAACAAGCTCTCGGTATCCACTTACAAGCTGAAACATCGTGTGTCCAAAGCATCTCCACACTGGGGTTAGGAAATCTCTGAGAAGCTTCTCCACCTGATCAGGCTTCTTGTCATACTTCGGCTCTTACCGGAACTCTGAAAGCCGGAAGTCTTCTTAAAACTCTTAGCACCCTTCCCTGAACTCTGGGGCAAAAGAAGAAGAAAGGACCTCTTGCCTAAAACTTAGCCTGCCTGTCCAATTGGGAACTGCAATCCTTCTGTTCTACTCAATAACCTTAGCCTTATGAGCGACTGAAGATAAGGTAGTCAACTCAAAATTCTTAACAGCCGTCCTCAAATCAGGATTCAGACCCTCCTGAAACTTCTTCATCTTCATGTCTCATCTTCCCTGTAACCAACACTAGCAAACCGCAATAGTCGGTTGAATTCAGCTTCGTACTCATGTACTGTCTTACTGCCCTGCCTTAGTCTAAGCCATTCTGAAATCATTTGCTCCCAAATAGAAGCTGTGAAGTACTCTAAGAAAAAGGCCTCTTTAAATCTCTCCCATGTAAGCAGCCCCTGAATCTTGCCTCTAGCCTCACCCACCATTATAGGCTCTTCTTCAATTGAAAACGGCTAGACTCACCTTTTTATCATCCAGAATGTCAAAAATTTCAAAAGACTTCTCTAACTCCTCAATAAATATCTCAGCGGTGGTCGGATTGGTCTTATCACCATAAAACTTAGGAACCATTTCACAAATTCAGGACACTGACCTCTCCTCCTCCCTGCGTATCTATCTCTGAGCCGCAGCTGGCTCACCCTAAGGAACCTAAGCAAACATCTGAGAACTACTTGCTGTTGCATCATCAACTGCTGCTAATTCTAGATCTGCTGTTGTGTGTCTAGCATCACTACCATGTCCCTCATCAAACCTAAAATTTGATCCAGGTCATCCCGAGGAGGAGCAACAGGTGGGGGAGAGAGTGGGGTATCCTCTCTATCCTGTCATCTGGGTACTCTACGTCCTCTATCCATCTAGACTAACACTAACACAACAACAACTGTTAAGTCAAATTATTCCAAGGTAAAGAGGGGAAAAGACCTAGTGTTTTTCTAAGTTTTTTGTGCCTACTTAACTTAGCCATATTTGAGTTAAGTCCATTTTCATGCATACTAATACAAGATAAACAAAATCATCAAGTAGGTATCATGCCATAATCTGGTTTAATCCATTTACAGGTATAAGCAGAAAGTAAATTTAAGTTAAGTTGTTAACTTTATGTGAAAACCATTTTACTTCATTTTATTTAGGCCAGCAAACAAGATCACAACAAATTCCTATTCTACCCATACCCGTATCTCTCACCATCCTAATATCGCATCCTAATTCATTATCGGGTCGATATAACCCGCTCTAATACCACTTTTAAAACTATCACGCCCCGAGATAGGGTGCAACAGCCCGCCCGAATCACTAAGTGTAATTCACGAAAGGCTCCTACAAACTACGGTGAGTTTCTAACATATTTTAGTTTTCGAAACTCTTTAATTAGTTTTCACAATATTTAACTGCAGCGGAAATAAAACATTTGATACCAATTTCAAAAAGATTACTCACAAGAGTAAATAACTCATAAAACCATAGCATCGAAATAAGAAGTGATAAAAAAAAAACAATAATCTTGCGCACGCAGGCGCCCCAAAAGTAAAAGTATCTTAAAAACAGTAGAGTCCCACTAGGCTCTCCAAAAGAACATAACAGTAAGCATAAAACAATGCCCGCATCTAATCGTAGAACTCGTCAGTACACTCCTCGAAGTCAGTACCAACCCCAAGAATCATAGCGATCATCAGAATCATAGCCATCCATCACAGAAACATAATCATACCTGAAATGATTAAATGACGCGAAGCCCAATACATAGTAACACAACACATGCGATGTGAATGCAAGCATACTTATTCTACCAAGCACAACCAATAAATTAAGGTATTTAATTAAGCTAGCACAGGAGCACTCACACTCCGAATCAAACACGGGGCAGGAAATCCTTTCATGCACACGCACACGATAAGGGGATGTGATATGACAAGCCGTGTCACATCCTTGACTTGGTCCTTAGACCCTGGAATATGGTCTGAAGACCCTGGAAGATTAGTCCGAAGACCTGGAAGAAACTAGCGCGTCCGTTTTCCAACCGTATCTGACATAAACCGAACAATCCAACTACACAGTGAAAGGTACGCCCATTACCGTAGTCTTCCAGCTATGCGACTTTTCTTCAATGGGGTTATCGTTACCCCGCTACTGTACCGGCCTGTCAGCTAGTTACCGTACCACCAAGGGTGGCCTAAGCCTACACTCTACTACATTAGAGTTGGACTCAATGGGGTCGTCGGAACTCTCCGGCCCGAGCCCGACTAAACACAAGCAATTTATCATTAAGCTGTCTTTAAGTTTTTAACCATTTTAATGCCTGTCCTAACAAGCAACGCATGTTACTGCGTACCTTGTATAACAGAAGAAACTTGAAATCGAAGGATAACAGAAAGAAGAATCTGTTAACAAAATTTAACAAAATTAGGATTAAGCATTCACAAAGAATTATATCAATATTAAGCTTTTAGAACAATGCCTTAACCTTATAAGACTTTACAAAATTTTAGGGTTGAAATGGCTTGGAGTAGATATAGAGTAAGCCCATTAAGACTATGTAATGAATATCTTATTTAGAAAAATGGGCCTTGAGGTTTACTAGTTAAGCCCATTAAATAACTATTAATTATTTTCACTTTATTAGGTTAATGGGCCTTGAAGTAGCTTGAGCCATTCAAGAAATCTATATATATAAAGCTTAGATTTATTTGGGCTTCATGATTGGGCTTAGGTCCAATTAGGTTTAATTAAGTTATTGGACCTAAATAATGTGATAAGCCCAAAAGATTAGATCTTATTTAGGAATATTGGGCCTTGAGTGAACCTATTAGGCCCCATAAGTAACTAAATTATAATTCAAGCTATAGGGCCCATGAAATGTATATGGATCCATTAAGAGTCAATACTCTTGGTGTTAGATGATGTGCTTAAAGTATTGGGTGTGAAGGTTCCACTTGGTAAAAGTGGTAATGGACCTCATTTTTATATTTTAAGCCCATGGGTTTAAGCTAAAGTTATGGGTTTGATTTTTAGATTATATTTTTAAGGGATATGAACTTGATATGATATGGATAGGCCCATATTAGAATAGGTTCAGATTGATACAAATATATTTAGGTTTGGTTATAGGCAAAAACAAACTCTATAGTTCCAGCCCATAATAAAGTATGGTATATCCTTACATTTTAGCTATTTGGGCCTTCAAATCATATCGGATTTCTGTAAAATAAATTTATTTTGAAATTTAATCAATAAAAATACTTCCATGAATTTTTATATGATTTTTTAGATCCCAATAACTATTTTTAAGAATTCGTTTTTCACAAAGGACAAATCTGTCCAATTTTTCCCTCAAAGTCAGATTGCGCATACTTTACTAAAATGGGAATATCTGGGCCATCCGAACGAATTTTTGAGTGTTCCAGTTGGGTTAGAAACTAGACTTAGATAGATTTCTATTGGTACCTAATTCACGGATAATAAGCTGTATGGGATGAGTTATGATAATTTGAAATTGGGTTAACTAACGGAACAAAACAGAACCACTAGGTGGTATGTTATTGCACAACTAATAACTCCATCATTTCTTAACTTTTTAAGTGATTCTTGAGCCTAAATTATATTAATTTAATAAAATAAATCCTGTAAATTTCACGATTTTAAATCTCATTTACTATGCTAAAACTATTTTTAAAATCAGATTTTTAAACAGGAGAAAACAGGAATTCAGAACATAGCCCAAATACAAGTTTAAAACACATAACTTGGCCCACAACATGATAGAATACCATTAACATAATATCACACCTAAAATGATACTAAACATGTCAATAATCATGGTTAATCATAATCTTATCATAACACAAGTTAAAATCATCAAGTTTAGGCTCAAATCATTCTATAATATCATTTTTAAATGAATCAATGAAAGATATCAACATGGAATATCCATAACATGAATTTCTAAATATGTACAGCAGGTTCTTCATTCATATTATAATACAATGCTCATCAGTGATAATCAATATATATTAAGGATTCAACA